>JAOSBP010000116.1:29329-52685 GCA_027563825.1 Erythroxylum mucronatum
ATATGTAATTTTTGTTAAAAATTAATATATTAAATAATTAAATAATATATATTTAGTTAATAGTAAATCAAATTATGAAAAAAAAACAAGTCACTTTTATGGTTTTCATAATTTTTTAAAACCGGAAGAAACCAAAATTACAAACAGAAACCGAAAGCTCAAACAAAACATATTTGTTTATTGATTTTGAAAACAAAAACAGAAAATCAAAAATAAAAATGGAAACAAATAGGACCTTAGCTTTTATCAATTTGAAATTTTAGTAGGTGGTAATCTTTAAAATTCGACCGCTTGTTTGCCATTCTACTTTGTAATTTGATTGGTTTAATTCAAAGGAGAAGGAATTATGTAGCTGATATCATTTAATTCGGATTATGAGTTAAGTGTGACCTGTTTCTGTTAGCACATATAACATTTGGGTCTAAGTTCCGTTTCTGGCTGAAGAATTCTGTTGCATATCTTTACTAATGATAGATGTATATCTGATCTAGACCACTAGCTTATGAAATTTAAGGGATAAGAAATTGGAGAAAACTGGTTATGCTTTGAAGTGGAAATGAAACAGGGGAGGTGTTAAGGCACCATACCAAGCTGTACCAGGAGCATGTGTCTTAATATACTTCAGAAGAAGGATTACCAACAAAAATTGCAATGAACATGGACGAAAATTGCAATTGCAATGCACTTGAGGTTGAATGGGAAGTTTGTATAAGAAAACCTGGTTCCTTTGTTGTAGTTGCTAAACTGATGTGTAGGAGCATCTTGGATTACCCAGTATGTGCTTAACTCATTATTGTATGGAGATGTTGCATAGAGCTTGGGAATTTCATTTAATACATACACTGAGAGATAGTAAATTTGCCAGACTTATGGTTGGTGGGTTTATGTTCTCAAAAATTGTAGATTGTTCCTCTAGTGGATTTATGATTTTTCTTTTGTATATAGAAGCTAGTGGTGTTTAAAATTGTAGGGCTTGTGAGCTGTGCTGTAACTAGTGTTTAATTCTATTTTGGCCAATGATTTAGTATTCTTAAGTAATACCCTCCCTACCCCCCTTATCCTTTCTTCAAGTTTTATGCAATTGGCCATACGGATATCATCTCAAACTTCTTTATTTCATGTAGAGGTTTAGCTTAAATAGGGGGGACTTGCCTAACAACATAATGTTCTCAATTCTCTTCTATGCAGCCCTGATCTTCAAGGGCATGTTGGCAAAACTGTACGCTATTACACTTTATAGTCCCTCAAATAGCTTTTAACAAAATCTCTTCCCTTTAACTGTATTTATGATATGGTAGGAAAGTTTCTAATTGGTTATTGGAAAACGCATATTTATATATGTTATATTGAGGTGATGTTCGAGTTTGGGTAGTGTTTTGAATAGGCTTGATTATACTTTACCTACTTGTGTATCAGATTAATTTGCTATGAATTCATGCAATTCATGTGAATGTAGGGATACCTTCTCACGCCCTCCGTGCACTTTGATTCAGCCATCCATGCAGGCTGATGTGGAAAATCTTGTTCAACTTCCAGATTTTGGTAGTATAACTCTCTCGGTTTTGAGCAGTTATAATTTTATCAGTTCGTATTTTTAGGATGTATTAGAAGTCAGCAATGTTGATCCCAATTGTTAATTGCTTTTACAGCTAAGAATTTCTGTCCTCCAATATATCCCTTGGAAGAACTACGGTGGCAGTCAATGGCAGGTGTTCCTTTGATATGCCTACATTCTCTTCAGGTCATGCCATCCCCGGCCCCACCGTCTTTTGCTTCAAAAACGGTTATTGCTTGTCAGCCTCTTATGGTATGAATTAATGATCTGAGTTTATGAGCTTTTTATCAAGAATGCTATTCATGTTTTTTTGTAACCATTTTCGCTTGCCTTTTCAGATTCATCTTCAAGAAGAATCATGTTTGAGGATATCATCTTTCTTAGCTGATGGTATTGTTGTCAATCCTGGGGATGTTTTACCAGATTCTTCCATAAATTCAATGATCCTCAACCTTAAGGAGTTGGATGTCAGTATTCCTTTGGATGTGGATGCATCAAGCAATCAAGCTGACAGCAGGAACTCTATGGTTGATAGTTCCTTCACTGGAGCAAAGCTTCACCTTGAAAATTTGTCCTTCTCAGAGTCACCTTCATTGAGACCCAAGTTACTCCACTTGGAAAAGGACCCTGCTTGTTTCTGTCTTTGGGAGGGCCAACCAATTGATGCTAGCCAGAAGAAATGGATTGCAACAGTATCATTGATTAGTTTATCTCTGGAGACACATTCTAATTTAACAGGTTCACTAAATTCATGTGGTTTGACTTTGGGCTCGTGGAGATGTGTTGAACTGAAGCATTCTTCTATCGAGGTAGCTATGGTTTCATCTGATGGAAGGCCATTGTCTGCTATCCCTCCTCCTGGTGGTGTTGTTAGGGTTGGGATAGCTTGTGAACAATACTTGTCAAATTCTTCTGTTGAGCAGCTATTTTTTGTCCTAGACCTGTACACGTACTTTGGAAGAGTTGGTGAAAAGATTGCATCTGTTGGTAAAAACAGAAGACTAAATGCAAATAGGAACGAGTGTTCTAGTGGTAGGCTAATGGATAAGGTTCCCTGTGATACTGCAGTGTGCTTGGCACTGAAAAATCTTCAGCTGAGATTTTTAGAGTCTTCTGCCACAAATGCAGAGGGACTGCCTCTGGTTCAATTTATTGGAGAAGATCTTTTCATCAAAGTCAGTCATAGAACCCTTGGTGGCGCTATTGCCATTTCATCCTCTTTGCACTGGCAGAGTGTTGAGGTGGACTGTGTAGACACTGACAGAAGCTTGTTCGATGAGAATGACACAGTTTTGGGTTCAGTTGAAAATGGTCTTCTTGTGGCAGCAAATGGATATCATCAGTTGAGAACCGTCTTTTGGGTACACAAGGAAATAAAACATAAAAGAAATTGTATTGGCAATGCAAATCCATTTCTTGATGTAAGCATGGTACATGTGATGCCATTCAGTGAAGAGGATAGGGAGTGCCATAGTCTATGTGTGTCTGCCTGTGTCTCTGGAGTTCGCCTTGGGGGAGGAATGAACTATTCCGAAGCCCTCATGCATCGCTTTGGAGTACTTGGACCTGATGGTGGTCCTGGTGAGGGGCTGTCAAAAGGATTGGGGTATATAGCAAAGGGGCCACTTTCAAAACTTTTTAAAGCATCACCTCTTCTTATTGATGATTTAGGAGGTAGGAATTCTCTTCATTTACATCATATGCTCCTTTGATTTTGTTTTGAAGTTTGAAGGTTCTTCAATGGCAGTTCTCTTCATTCCCTGTTTTTCTGCAGATGGAGGCTCCGGAGATGGAGGAGATACTGGGGTATTGCAACTAGGAATGCCAGATGATGTGGATTTGTGCATAGAATTGAAAGACTGGTTATTTGCTCTTGAAGGTGCACAGGAGATGGCAGAAAGGTGGTGGTTTTCCACCCAAGGAGATGTGGGCAGAGAACAGAGGTCTTGGCATGCAACTTTCCAAAGTTTGTTGGTAAAAGCCAAGAGCGATGCAAAACATGAGGTGGATAGCAGAGCAAAGTTGAGCAGAATACACAAATATCCTGTGGAGTTGGTCACGGTGGGGATTGCTTAATCTATATTTCTTTTTATGAATTTAATCTTTGAGATTATTAGATGGAACAGAAATGAGAAGTAAAATGAATAGAGGATAATTGGTTTGATATTGCATTTTGGAGAGAGGAAACCTAGGGAGGGGAAAATGAGGGGAACACATATAGAGGTTTTGCTCAAACAGCAGGAGAAATGAGAAAAGTAAAACAAAATAGTCCCATTATGGGAGTCTGTTCCTTCACTTTCCTTCCTGTTACTTTTTCCCGAAGCAAAATCATATTTGGGGATTTTGTGATTTCATTTCTCTTCAAATCTCTTAGAAGCATTTAAACTAGTTATTGTTGCTTTAAATTTCAAGATACATATGACCATGTGCTTGCTTACGAGAATATTTATGTCTATTGGTTGAGCATACCTGCAGGTTGGCGTAGAAGGTTTGCAAATATTGAAACCACAGGGGCAGAAGGGCATTTCTGTCTCTTCAAATGGAATCAAGGAAGTTGTTGAGGCACCTGGCGGCATAAATGTTGAGATTCATGTTGTGAGATCAGAGCAAAGTGCTGATGATGAAATGGCAAATTGGATGGTGGAAAATTTGAAATTTTCTGTCAAGCAACCGGTAATGAAGCCTGCCAACTTTTAATTGATGGCTCTCTGTTGAGATGATTCTATTTTACGGTTATGCTTTTTATATCTTACTGTAATTTCTACGTTGTAGATGGAGGCTGTCGTAACCAAAGATGAGCTTCAGCACCTTGCTCTATTGTGCAAGTCTGAAGTTGATGCAATGGGTCGGATAACTGCTGGAATCCTGAGGCTACTCAAGCTTGAGAAGGCCCTTGGACGGGCAGCCATAGATCAGCTTGGCAACCTTGGTACGGTTAATGTTTTACCACCTGCTGGACTGTCATTTTGAATATCTAGTGTGTATCGAGATCTGAGATCCTCCCAGTGTCTTCATAGTGAAGAAGTTAAAATGACAATCTTTAAGCAATCAATGTTTACAAGTCTTAAGATCTATTAGTCTATAGCATTTGAAAACTCCAAGTTGATGTTACAAATTGCTTTATTCAATTCAATGATCATTTTGTTGAGGGGATTTCTTCATCCTTGTTCAACTTCGAAATGATTATTGATTATGGTTGATAACAATGAATTTGTGCATGCAGGTACCGAGGGGTTTGACAAAATTTTCACGTCAGAAAGGAACAGCAGGGGTAGCAGTCCCTGCAGCATTGGTTTCTCTCCCTCAACAAATATGACGAGTTTAAGTTTGCCATCAACTGTGGAGTCGACGGTTGCGTCACTTGAGGAGGCAGTTTCAGAGTCACGGTCAAAATGTGCCGCCCTTGTTACTGATATTATATCACGTTCAGAGCCGCCCTGTAAAGAACATATGTCTGACCTTAAGCAACTCAATGAGAAGCTTGAAAGTATACAACAGCTAGTGATGCGGTTAAGGTCGCAAATATGACTCGGCTCTTTCGCTTCAACCGGTAGCCGTGCAATTTTGGGGATCAAAACGTATTGTATTCTTTCTTGGTCATCAATTCTTTCTTGTACATAGTGTAGATAAGGATGGATGCTGAGTTTCGGGAACGAGGCTGAAACGTTTGAAAGCTGTTCACTAGGTAGTTGTTTGTAGCCAAAGAAATTTTGTATCCTGCATATGGTAATTCCTTTTAAATGTACTGTTCGTAATTCGATTAAAAATATTGTATTTTATTAAAAGTACCTTACTCCTAAAAAGGTCATTGAAAAAGTTAGTGATTATAGCAAGAAAAACTTTTGATGGTCTATTATGGAACCCTTCCTATAAGATGACCAAAACTTTTTAATATTTTCTTGAATAAGTTGTAACAAAACATTCTTCTATTTATTTGGCAATGTATATGCTTATATATTTATAAAAAAATCAACATTTTTGTAATTACCTCAATGATATAATATTTACTGATAAAATTTCAATTAATTTCATTTTTTTATCTTTTTAAATATTTAATATGATTGCTTATACAATGTATAAGAATTTGATAATTAAAAGAAATTATTTTTCTACATTTACGCACTATAAGTGTATTAGACTTATGGAAGGCAATGAGTCGAGCTGAGTTGAGCTAACAATCATTTTAGTGCATAGCTTGAATTTCAATCAGACTTGGCTCATGTATTCCGAACTTGATCCGATTCGATCTAACTGGACTTATTAATCCTTCTCCTCTCTATCGTCTTCATTGACCCCTCTCTAGCGAAATCCAAAGAGTCCCAATCCAAATTCAATCTCAAAATCTACTGAAAAAAAAAAACTTTTAGTAACTACTGCAATCAATATAGACAAACAACGAATAAGTGGAAATCAACAACCAAAAATTTGAATGTATTAGAACTAATGAAATTAGTGGAAATAAGTAATGCTTTGGGAATATGTTCTCACTGATTTCTTAGGTTACCACTTGCATATACTCAAAATATGAATGAAGTAAAAAAATTATGACGAGAGATTTAGAAATACAACTAGAAAAAAAAAGGCAACAAACCAATGGAACCCAACAAGCATCACATGAGAACAAAAAAAAAAAAGGAAATATTCAAGAAAGAGAAAGAGCATAGTAAAAAAAAACCAACAAAGTATGAGAGTTGAGAGTGAAAATGTAACATCTCGTTTTCCCAATTTTAAGGGTTAGAATCCTAGAATACTGAATATGAGAGATATTATTGAGAAATTAGAAAATGCATTTCATGCTCATGCATAATATTAGCATACATACACGTGAATTTGATAATTGCACACATTACAATGATTGTACATGCATTCATTTGACATTTATCAGGTATAGTTGATCTTAATTGATTTATAAATGTGATTATAATGTGAATAGTGAATTTTTTTTGTCTTGAAAATTGATTTGGTGAGTATAATTATTGATTTAGAATTTTTGCTGAAAATTTGGAAATTGTTATGAAATTATAAGTACTTTTGGATTAGGAAAAATGTCAAGTAGTGAGATAATTAATTTATGGTAGCAGAAATAAGTATCAAATGGCAGTTGAAATAATTGGCAAATGGTATTAGGATTTGTTGAGAAAGTGACATTGAAAATTGGGTGACAATTGGATTAAAAATTGGGAGACAAATGGACTAGAGATTAAATGGTATTGAGTACCATAATTAAAAGATGTTAATTTGATTATTTAAGTGATAAGTGTCATGACATATGTCATGACACCCACCAAGCAATTGTTTACCTTGCTTTTAAACCCACCCCACGTTATTTACATTTTTAAAGACCATCTTTATTTTTGTCTTTCACATTGCTATATGCTCTCTTCTTCATCTTTTTCATTTTCTTCACTCACAACCATCTCACTCTCACACTTATCACGTTGAGTTCTTGCTATTCTTCACTTTGTTTCTTCAAGGTCCTTATTATCTCTTCATCTTGCAACTAAATGCCTAACCTATTCTTCCTTGAAAGATTGATGATTGTGTAAAGCTTAGAAAGCTAGGGTTTATGTGATTTTGAAGAAGCTCAGAGTTTTATCAAATAAGTTATACATTAATCTTTATGGGTTGTTTAAATATAAACATGTGATGATAGTTTAAAGGTGAAATTTATGCTTAAGAAAGGTGTTTGAGAAATGTTCTTGAAATGAGAAGAAATAAGATTTATGTATGATGGTAAATGATGAAGATTAATTGATAAACAATGGTTCATGGATGGTTTAATGGATGATATTGAGTTAAAATTTGAGGTGAGAATGAAGAGGAAATGAGGCAGAGTTGATGAACTATGCATAAGATGGTTTGAATGTAACATACAGGAGTTGAAAATCTGGAAAAGTGAAAGAAGAATTGCTGGAATATGTTAGTTGTAGTGTTTCCACTGAACCCGCATCTGTATTTTAGCCATATCTTGATCTGTAGACATCCAAATGAGATGATTTTAATTTTAGATTAAACTAGAGACAAATGACTATAATTTTTTATGAAGAAATCGAATTTTAATTCTGTCTCTATAGGTTTAGAAATTTGGCTTGAAGTTGAATACAGTATACTGTCACGGTGTGAGAACAGTCTATAGTATTTTAGGTATAACTTGCATAATATTAAACCAAACTGTATGAAATTGATGTCATTAGAAATGTAATACATATTGGGACATTTTTTTAAAAGAATGTATTGCCTAAATACCTCATTTTCTTTGTCAATATGGTAATCTGGTAATTGCACGATCGTGCATAAGCACAATCGTGACAGAGAGGGATCATCAGGTAGTTGCACGATCGTGCACTGCTGTCTTCTTACCTTACCTTGGTGTCTTTGGACTTAATTGAGGTTTGAAATGAACCTAGATGGTTGCTAAAGTAAGTGGTTAAGTGATTGATAAGTTTAGGATGTTGATTGACATTAAAATTGAAGAATGGATTGACTTGATATGAATGTATCTCAATTTGGAAGTTATGAGTTGTTAATGATGTAAAAGTGTTCTTATGAATAATAAGAATTAGGTATGAATGAATGAATGAAAATTGAGAAATTGTGTGGATGTATAATGCTAGGAAAGGATTGATAAATGTATGCTTGATGAATTGATGATTGATAAAGTGAGGATAATCAAGTTTCATAAGATATGATTTATGGATGATCATAAGATGTGGATTAGGGAAATATACCTAGGATTGTCATTGAGCATACATTATACGTATCAGATATACATATGTATATGATTGAGTATTCATGAAAATGTGAAAATTAGTAATGTGTAAATGTATATGTATTGCATGATATAGAAGAGCATTTAGAGCGACAACATTCAGATATTGCTGGGACGTCGAGGTAATAGCAATCTGGAGCATATTGTAAGTAACCTAGATGGTCTCACATTGATTTATTGTTTTTTTATTCTTAATTGAATTATTATGTAATGTGAATGTGCTGATTCCGGACATTGAATGTCCGAGACGTTTGATACATGAATAATATATTGGAAGTGCTCATTGTATGTAAATTTGACAAAATATGTGATACTCAACTTAATTGTTGAATGCCAGACCAAAATCCAAAGATGAATATAAATGCGAAAGAAAATTGAGCACAAGTGAACGATTTAATACATATGATGCATTTCACTACATGAATGCATGATAACATAAAGACAGTTATGATCGAAGTCACTAGTTAAAAAGAACTTAAAGCTCAAAATATGGTAAGAGTCTCTGGCTCACTGTGTATAATAAGTAATGTATCTCCAACGGATAAGGGACAGTTATTAATGAGCCCGGTATTCAAAATGAATATTGGACAGTAAAAAAGGCACTCGGTCACAACAAAGTTATAAATGAAAGCGAGTCTTATGAACATTGCACATATAATTTAATGTGCATTATATGAATGATTGAATTGAATTGTATGAACCGTTATTAATGTAAAAGGTGAATAAGTGAACCCAGTGTTATATGGCGCTGTTTGATAGTTGGTGAAAGATGTAAATTATATGATGCCCTAAATTGTTTGTGAACTTGAAACATGAACTATATGTGATATATGTTATGAGTGAGCTATCGATGATGGGTAGCTCACTGAGTTATCAAAACTCATCAAAATTGCAACGTTGATTTTGCAGGTGCGAGAGACTGGGCTTAGCTTCTAAGATAACTTAGAAGAGATCTAGTACTACTTTTGGATAGAAGAAATAACTCAAAGGTCAGTCAGCTGAGACTGAAGGATTTAGATATAATTTTGTATAATTTCTCATTCATGTAGCATGTAACATATTTAGTAATAAAGTTGTAGACTCTAATGGTTCTTTGATATTGTGTATAAGGATGAAATATGTAATGTTACAATGTATATTCGGTTTTATGAAATGAAAATGAAGAATTAAGTTTTTAGATATTGTGATATTTATGTTTTTAATGATGATGCGATGAGAAGTGAATGTGACTGCTCTAAGGCAGTGCTTCCATCATTCATGTGCTCGAATGTCTGAAGGACGTACGGGCACAAATGTCTGATGGGAGCGGGGTGCTGCAGAAAACTTTAGAAGATAAGAGAGAGGGAAAAAGAGAGCACAAGCTACACAACAATGAAAAAGAGAGTCGATTAGGATTTTTCATTTTTGATATGTATAATTGGACTTCGGACCAAGCTAAATCATGAAGCCTGAGCCTAAGCATAACTTGAAGTTTGTTTTTAAGAAAAAAAAAGCTCAAACATACCAAAGTTAATCAACTTGGATTGGATCCATTAACTTTAAACTAGGTCTAGTCAGGCCTATGCTCAATTGTCATGCCTGATTGAACTTTTTGAATTATGCTTTTCTAGGTTAGGCCTTTTTAAGTTAACATTACAATACTTTTAAGCTTTTTTACATGTTTATTGAAATTATATATTAGGGTTAAATTTGTTGGATCCCTCTATATTTTGGCATATTATCAATATACTCTCTGACTTTTAAAAACAATCAATAACTCTTTATAATTTTGGTTTTATAATACACATCTCCCCTGTCATTAACTTCCATTAAAAGTTCTAACCACAGACTCCAATACGACATCGTTTTGAAGTGCACAATTAGAATTTTTAGCAGAAGCTATTAGCACAGGGACATGTGTTAAAAAACCAAAACTATAGAAGGTTTATTAAGAGTTTTAAAAGTCAAGAGTTATACTGATAATATGTTAAACCATATAGAGATCCAACAAATTTGTAATTAAACATGTAAAAACTTCCTGGATCTTATATTTCATTCACATATCTACAACTAAAAAAGGTATATGAGTTTTTTTATGTTTCCATATAAAAGAGTAAAAAATTAAAATTATTATTATTGTACTTTTCATATTAAATTTATTATTTGATTATTGTTGATAATCTTATTTTCATATTAATTATTATAGTCAAAAAATAATTGATACATGATTTTTCAAGAGTGGTGCTACTTGATAAGTTGAATTAAGTTGAAATTTATTAGGTTTAATTGAACTTAAAATTCTTCAAATAAGAATATGTAAATATTTTATTTGTTTAATATTGATAGAAATTTTAATAATGAATTAGAAGTTATTATCAAAATAACTTATATTAACAATATATAAAATTAATTTAAATTTAACCGTATTCAGATGTTTTAATTTTCTTTATAAAATATAATTAATTTAATTTTTTACTCATTATAATATTATAAAGTAATAAAATATTATTTAATATTGCAACTTAAAATCTGTCTGTAGAACAGTATTAAGACTAAATTTATCTAAATTTTTTATATTAATCAATAATGAACTACCATAAATAAAATATAAATAAAAGTACAAATATATATTATATTAAAATATCATACAATTACATTAAAAAATATATCAAAAAATATTACTAAGCATTGAGTTTAGTTCTAATTACTTCCAATTCCAGTTGCTCCAATACCTTCTGAAAGTCTCCAGCTTCAATCAATAAATTGTTTTCCATGCCAAGTGATAAATTGGTGATTAAGGCCTATCTCAGACGTGTGTAATTTAAGACTATGTAGCATATAAAGCACGACACCTTTCCCAAGACTTTGGAATTTGCTCAGGCAACTAAAAACTCGTACTTTCATAAAATCCCAAATTCAAGCTATTTGAAGTTGAAAAATAGCACCAAATAAAAGCCTTTTGATCCCCATTAAGAAAGAAAAAGGATAAACATTTCAAAAACCCATCTACTCATTTAAATTCGATCTGTCACTCGAATAATCCCATCTACTCCAGGACCATTTGACGTTCCCTTGAAAATGACTTTCATATTCTGAGGGGTGTTAAAACCCAGGATAAATTTCCTCAAGTAATCTCAACACTTACTATATCACAATGTGTATAATCCACCAAAGTACAATCCTAAACGATTACTCTATAATTTAACAAAATTAGCTACAATTACATGATAAATTACAATCCTGAAATGCTGCTGTGATAGAAATTTCCATTGAATACCCAATTTAAGAGGATGATATTGCATCCCACCGCCATATTGTCCCATCTTCACAGCAGCTAAGTATGGTACTAAAGAGAGCAAAAAATAAAAGGTTAAAACAAGGGAAATAGTGCAAATATCACCACAATCTTTCCCAGCAGTCAAGTATGGTTTTAAACATATTTCAGAAATCACTCAAATGGAATGATGTGTAGGAGTTACCTCCCATCAAATGACATTGCAGTTTGTCTAATTGGAGACTTGGATTGAGCATGAGATAACCTGCAATTAAAATTCCAATTTAGTGAACTAAAACAGATTAAAACTTCTTTTGGACAGGAAACAAAAGAAAACTTGTAAAAACCACAAACCTTGCAATAAGAACCGGGGGACTACTTTGCAATTCCCAAACATAGATCTTCCCTTCTCGGTTACCTATTGGTCAATTTTGGAAAAGATGAAACATTCGTCAACTTGGTATTGTATTGAAGCTTGCAACTTATTCAGTGGCTATAGGATATATAGTATGGTAAAAATCTTTTTAGTAAAAGCAGAAAAAAAACCACATTGTCCATGTCCATATTACCTATAGCAGCTGCATTGTAATGGAAATCATAAGAGAACTTGATGAACCAAATATCACATTCCGGGACAGGATATTTTTGCAGTATGTCAACAGTACCCTACAATTTTTAAAAGAAAAAAAGGAAGCAAAAAGTTGGGATTCATGGGGACAATTAAATTGGTAATAAGAAATTTAATGAAATGACACCGACGAAGAAATTTAATTGGGGCATCTAACCTCCCCAGGGGACTGCTCTTTCATTTTTGGCTCCCATAGCACAATCTCATTGTCAACACTCTGCAATTAATACGACACAAGCATAAGAACAAAAAATAAAAACAATTTCAAATTCTCTCGTACTGTGAGATGAAAAGAAATAAGGATGCCCAAGCAAATCCCACAGAAGAAGCAAAATTGATGTCATGAAAATGATGGAAGTATCAAGGGTTCAGAAACTTAAAATTTAACTCAGCTCAAATCTACTAAAAGGTCACTATGTAACTATTTAATGGTCTTTTGACTCATAATTACAAATCTTCTGAGACATTCAGTAATAATTCACCTTCGATAGAATAAAATCGCCAAGCCATCTGTTGCAGTCAACATAGTTAGAATGAACTGAAGCTATGAACACCTGAAAAAAAAAAAAGTGGCTCAATAAACTGTAGCACGCGTATGGTCCATTACTAATAAAGACAAGAAAATGCTACTCACTGGAAACTGTACGTATTTCGTGGGGAACTTTGAAGGAAGATCTGTCCATGTAAATGATTTCTCTACATATGTCCAAAACTCTGCAAAGGAGTTGATACAACTTTCACACATGCGTGGTATCCAAATGTTATAACTGTATATGTACTTGCAATTTTTATGTCACTATTTTTGGTTGCCCAAACTGGAGACAATGAAATCATCGACCAGAATAAGCTTAGTTGGATCCTGCAATAGTTGTTTATCAACAGAAAGATAAAATACAAATTAAATGATAACCAGTACCTTTCATTGACCAAATTTTAACAGTGTTGTCCATGCCACAACTTGCAATGCGATAAATGTCTGAAGGATGAAAGTCCTAATACAAAGCTTATAACTTCAATGCTTTCCAAATTAAACTAAGAAACCAAAACTAAAAAGACCAATGAGTACATATTCTCCTATTGTAAAGAAAGGGCTCAATTCTATGCATTGGAACTTACTACACTCAAAACTTCATTGCGGTGACCCCCAGCTCCAGCAAATATCAATATGCAAATTCCAGTTTGGACATTCCACAGCCGAACTGATTCATCCTGGTTCATGCTTAGACATTTTGAGATGAAAAACAAGTAAAAAGAGAGAGAGAGAAATGTGAGTTGGGCAATAACACCACTCACTTTGCTTGCAGACACAATAAGCGAAGGTTTCAGTGGCTGTGTTCTGATTTCATTTATTGAATCCCCATGACCAACAAAACTCTGCAAACAAGCAAGAATATCATGGAGCAAAAATGGGAAAAAAATAACCAACTCCTGCAAGTCACATGTCTTCCAACTAAACTTGGGAAATGGTGTATAGTGCAATACAAGGTAAGCAACTACCCAAACTAAACTACCAACTTTAAACCATGGAAAATAAGAAATGCACTGGAATAAAAAACAGGTCCCATCATTAAAAGACTGGTAGAAGATTTCTTTCCTCCATTTGCTTATGTTGAAGACTGTATTAAACCTATCTATTTGCTAGGATACTTCTCCTCAGTTTTATCTGCTGAGAAATATGACCAAAAACCTTGTATATCTTCTCATTGCTGGCATCTACGACTCGGATAATACCGTTGATTCCTCCAGCAACTACAAATGGGGTTCCATCAGTGTTACATGCCCAGCTCACAGTGTAGAAAGACTCGTCCTTCTGATCTACCAAACACATGGAAATTCCAATCATTTTTTAACCACGCTGCTAATAGTTCAATAAGAAAACTGTTTATAAGCAGAGATGAGACATAATACTGCAGTTAATAGCACTATTCCTTACATCTTCGTCAACATAAGATTGCAAGACAGCGACTACACCTCCTTCAAGACATTGGTAAACAGTAACCTGAAGGGAATAGTAACTCGTGTGAAGAAAAAGGCTCAGATGAAAAAGAAAAATAGGATCAACCATCAAGAGTTTTCTAAATTCTAAGACAACGATACTGAAAAGCATTGCACCATCATTTTGGGAAATTAAGCCGCAAAATTATCTCAGAAAGAAAAAAGATGCACTATTCAATCAAACTCAACTATGTTAAATAAAAAAAATCCAACATAATCAGTTTATCAACTTTGTTAAAGCGGCAACCGACACCCATTCAAACACAAAACTTGCAAGATGTTCATCTTATGAAGGAAATTTCAAAATCTGACATTTAGAGTAAATATGAAAATGCAAAACATACCCTACTGTTTTAGTAACTGTAACCGAAAAGCTCAAAAACATCGGCACCAAGCTAAATTTGAAAAGAAACCAATATTCAGTTCAGGCTCGAATATCACGCAAGCGTGCCCATTTGGCTTTATGTTCATAAAATTTACAAATTTAATGTACCCATCATCCCCCACAACCATAAATCCAAGCAATACCGATAAGACCAAACTGGAGAAACTACCCGGTTGCCACCGACTGTGGCGAAGACATTGAAGTAACGGGAATCGATGAAGTTGAAAACAACAGCATATAAGGGGCGCTTGCCCTCTTGAAGCCTGTTGGTGACTCTGTACTCTCTCTTCTTTGATGGGGTGAGTGAACCCACCACAGGCTCGCATCCTAATGGTATCTTCGCCATTGATTAGCACCAAAGTAGCAACCCCAAGAAGCGAAATATGTTCTTCGATCAATCTAAAAAATGAATTTTCAGTCCTCGACAGTGGCAGAGACCACGGCAGTTCAAAGCCAAAGCTGCTTTTCTTCAAATACTAAGCCCTAACAAAGTGCATACTTGACAATGGTACATTAGGAGTCTAAAATAAACCTTTTTTTTTGTTTGAAGATACTAAAATAAACCTTATAAATTAATGAATTAATACAATATTTGTTTATTATACAATATTTTAATTATTCGATCGAGTTGTATGGAAGAAGAAAGGCATTATAAGAAATTTTACGTCTTCACTTTTTAGTAATTTGTATGAAAAGAATTGTAGTTCTAAATATCTTTTAAGAATTGCCTGTTTGCTACTTAGGAATTCAAGTGGAATGTAATACTTTATCTTAAACTTATTTGTTAAGTAATAAAAACATTAAAAAAAAAAATTATATTTGAAATATGAAAAATATTAGAATAGGTAATACAAGGAAAATTTAAAAATTAGAATTAATTCTTATGACTCTAATTCTTTAAAATTTATCAATAACCTTCCTAAATTTTTAACAAATTTTCACCTTGTGCCTCATTGTCAACTTGTTAACTAATTTAACAAGAAAACGTGTAAAATGACGCTACATGCTTAAGAAATTAAAGGAATTTGTATGACATATATGCACTTCGTTAAGGATATGTACAAAGGATCCTCATTAAGTTTATTTTTGTTTGCCGTAGCGATGGATGAGTACATCGAGAATATTTAAGAAGATGTGCCTTATTAGAATATCTAAGAGGATGTATATTATTGTTTGTTGTTTACTGATAACATTAATTTTAGTAGATAAGTCAAGAGAGTGTCAATATCAAGTTAGAATTTTAAAAAGATATGTTAGAGTTGGAGGGCTTTAAATTGAGCATAATTAACACTGGGTATTTAGAGTGTAATTTTCAGGCTATAAGTGGCTTTCAATGTGAAGGTAAAGATTTATTCAGAAGTTATACCATATTACGAGTGTTTTAAGTATCTATGATCTATTTTTCAAAGCAATTGAGAAATCGATGAAAACAGTTTATCATATCTAATTAGAGTGGCTTAAATGGAGAAATGTATCATGATTTTTATGTGATAAGAACATACTACGCAAACTCAAAAGTAAATTATATCGTTCAGTCATACTCTATGAAGCAAAGTGTTGGTCCATCAAACAAATGCATAGTCATCAATTAATGGTGGCAGAGATGATAATGCTCCATTAGATGAACAATCTTACTAGAAAAGATAAGGTCATAAATATAATGGTCGTGGCTAATGTCAATGAAAAATTAAGAGAGACAACGTTTAAGTGGTTCGGAAATGTTAAGAAGATACATCCTGATACTCTAATAAGAAGATACAAGAAGCCTGTACTTAGAGACTGTAAGAGGAGAAAATGAGGCCTAGGAAGGATCGAGGGGAAATTATCAAGAATGATATGATTCTGCTGAAAATTACCAAAGACGTGACTCTTAATAGAAAACTTTGGCATACTATGATAAAGGTAAAGAATCTCACATAAAGAGGTCTTTTTCTATCTCATAGGTTTTTTAAACATTTTTCTTTAAGGCTTATATCTTGTATTTAGCTTAAATATTTGCTTGTAATGACTTGTTTGATTTTCTTTTTTACTTGTCTCCCTCCTTATTTACGTATTTATTTACTTATTTTATCTTTAAGTCTTATTCTTAACCTTATTATATATTTATTGTATTATTTATTTTAAGGTTAATTACCAAAAAATGCCTAAACTTTTGTCAAATTTTCAATTATAACCCGAACTTTAAAAAGTAACAATAAAATGCTTAAACTTTCAATTTTTTTCAATTCTAGCTCATACTTAAAAAAATGACAATAAAATGCTCAAACTTTCAATTTTCTTCAATTCTAGCTCATACGTCAAAAAATGACAATAAAATGCTCAAACTTTCAATTTTCTTCAATTCCAACCTGACATTATATGTTGTTCTCCCAATGCCTCCAGTCATTTGTTTTCTATTTGTTCTTTTGACGCCCCAAAGTACTCTCGGATTATAACATACTATACCAGTAGGCTCTTTGTTTTTAGTTCGTTCTCCTTAAGTTCTTAGTGTGAGGGCGTTGGGGCTGCACAATCTAAAAATTGAAAGGTAGGGGCGTCAAGAGAACAAACTAAAATAAAGGAAAAAACTAAAATTAAAGCATAAAGTTGTCGGAGCTGCATGATCTGATTGAGGTGATTTTTAAACAACAACGTCGTTTTAATTATGTGATTAAACGACGTCATTTCATTAATCTTTATTTGTTGTGTTAATTTTGGCTAACATGTATTAATAGTTATGGTTTCTAAAACACGTAGCAAGTCCCGTCAGTAGACTTAACAAAAACACCAACATTAGGCTAGAATTAAAAAATTTTGAAAGTTTGAACATTTTATTGCTACTTTTTAAAATTTGGGCTAGAATTGAAAAAAAATAAAAGTTTGGACATTTTATTGTTGCTTTTTAAAGTTCGGGCTATAATTAAAAAATTGACGAAAATTTGATCTTTTTTTAGTAATTAACCATTTATTTTATTACTTATTCTATATTTTTATTTATAAGTATTTATTTATTTATATTATTTTGTCTATTTTTATTTTACATTACTATTATTTCATTTTTTATTTTTTGTTTTTTGTGGGTTTGTTAAAAATAATCTCTCTATTAATTAGGGGTAAGGCTGCGTACTTCTGAATTTTCTTAAATACCGCGATCAGCTAGATTTTCACTTAAGCTGTTATTATTGTTATTGCTGTTGTAAAGAAAATCCAACAGGATAAAGGCAAAACATTTAATTTACTTCTTAATGTTTGGTAAAAAAACTAAGAAGGTCCATATCGTTACGTCTTTTATAAGTTCACCCTTTAACATTTTTAAAATCGAACAATTTGCCTAAACAAGGCTTACTCAATAATTTCTCTCTCTATTTAATGTTATATCCTAATTATATTGGTCCCGTGGCATGCTAAATAAAGTTACTGGCATCTTACGTGTAATAAAGATAATAATTTAAGATTTTTGGAACAAATTCTCATTGAAGCCTCAAAGTGCTTCCTCTTAATATATCTAAATTACTTAAACCTTGTCTCTCTTAATTTTTTATTAATATTAACCACATTTACTTTGTCTCTTATTATTATATTCACTTGTAGTGAGATTGCACATTCAATGAAGCATCATCATCTTCCCCACCATTAACTTATGATTATGTGGCTATTTGATAGGCCAACACTTTTATCCATTTAGCAAGACTGACCTAATTAATAAATGATAAAATTTAGCTTCAAACTTAAGTGATATCTTCTTTTTACCCAAAATTATAAGTCAGTAACACTATATCTATCAAGCCTTACCATATAATCCCATTCAACCGTACAAAATTCTCCTTAGTACTTGTCATCATCATCATCATCGCACTCAGTTCAAAGTCCCGCACTGAAGCGCGGTCTGGAGAGGTCGATAGTACGCAGCCTTAGCCCTACATAATAGAGAGACTATTTTCGGTATACTCACATGCAAATGAAACAATAAAAAAATGATGCAGATTATAGAGAAAATAGGTAAAACAAGTTAACAACATCAATACATAGAAATCATAATAAAAATAACAAAAGATCTTGATATATATAAAATAATGAAAACAAGGCTGATAGTAATAACACTAAAAATGCTAATAATAATAATAATAACTAATACAAATACGAAAAGACAATAAATAATTAGATAATAAAAAATATAATAATACTAATAATAAAGGGAAAACTAATAAAAATAAGAAATTAATAAATAATAAAATAAGAAAATAGCAATAAAAGAAAAGAAAACTAAGATAAACAAGACATACCTCACAAGACCCAAATACACGTCACTACTATTAGAAAAGAAAGGAATACATACCTGTCAAAGAAAATAGTACTTGTTTATCTTAGTACTTGTCAAAGAAAATATATGTTGCGAATACAACTCAGATTAAATCACATTAAATGTGACGCAAATTGATACTAAAAAATGCTTTTTAAAGCTAATTTGGGCTAACCAACAAACTCGTACATGGTCAGATTTGGTTCAGACAATATGTTTCAGATAACAAAACGGTACATGCCTCATTTTAACTACCAATCATTCACCTTGGACAACATATTACTACACACCTTAATCGAGTAATAAGATTCAACCATTAGTCACATATTTATGCAAATTATAACATGCCCTTCCCTTTGGGGGCCTCTGTTCTGTTGACATCATAATATGCATAGAGTAAATTGTCACACGGTTTGCGCACAACTAATAATATGTTGACACGTACCACCAAAATTATGCATGCACAATTAATTATATGACAACAATCACACTATTACGTAATAAACATATTTAAATTACAAGAAACTAATGACCTAAGTTTAACTTGACCGGCTTAATTTTTTTAAAAAAATTAAAAATTAAAATGCATAATTTCAGAAATTTCTAAAAAGTCGGGCCGAGCTAGTAGTCGGTCCTAGACTCGACTTTTTTAAAATTTCTAGGCCCAAGAATTAGCCTGAAATTTTGGTAAACTCAAAGCTAGTCAGTTGACTTCGACCAAACCACCCGATCCGAGCCCAGTTGCCATCCCAAATATCGTTAGATATTTGTGATGGTCTTGCTCCTAAGATTATCTTAGCCATGAAGAGCAAGAAAACATAGCCTTATTTTATCCACTTCTACCTTCGCTACAGGGCTTTAATGGCTTCCGCTTTCCTTCACTCGCTCTCTCACCTAAACCCTCCTCACCAAAACCATCTCAGCCCCATCACAAACCCACCACCACTCATCATCCAAAAGAGCCAAAATCCACAAGGAACACACTTCCCTGCCATAAAATGCACTTCAAACTCGGCTCCAGAGCCCAGCAACAATGATCCCTCATTTCCGACCCCAGCCTCCACCGCTTTAAACAGTGCAGAAACTTTTCCTATCGAAAAACGGAGAAGATCAGAGATTGTCCGAGAAAGAATGCGTAAAACAGGCCTTGTAAAACCTGACCCACCAAACTTTGAAGTAGGGTGGAAGAGAACAAAAGAGATAAAGCTAGAGAAGCCAGTGGGATGGATGATAATGGATTTCTTGGAGAAGTTGGAGAGTCTGATGGGAAAAGAGTTTGGTTCAAAAGAGTTGTTAGCAAAGGCTGGAGAGATAGTTGCAGAGAGAGCGAGAGAAGAGGCAGAGGTCTTGAGAGATGAGGGGAAAATAGAGGACAGAATGGTGACTGAACTGTTTAGAGTGTTGAGGTTGATGGAGATGGATTTAGCTATGGTTAAAGCTGCAGTGAAAGAAGAGACACTAACTGAAAGGCTTGAACAGGCCAAGGCTAGATGCAGACAGGCTATTCTTGTTGCTAATGCATTTTGATGGTCTAATTATCAGTAATATGCTTCATTCGTGTATGTTTCATAAGTCACTGATAAACTTCTCAAATCCATTCTTGTATTCTATCAACTAAAAGTTTCGTAAGTATCAGAAGTGAAAGATTGCAATTAAGCACTTACTTGCAATTTCAGTTCTTCCCATTATTGCTTAGTTCAAGTGCATCGAGATTGTTGATGTTAATAATTATTGGAATACAGGTCATACGATTCAGTACCTTCAAAAGAGGACAGTGTCTCTGAGGAGATAGCAACAGACTAGACCCAAGGTTGTCTTGGGTGTGCCAGCACAAGACCTCTCATTTGCTTAATGCTATTTAACCCAACCTATTTAAATGCTGTGACTGAATTGACTCATTCTTGCATTTCCTGTTCATGGTGGCTACTTTATATCGGAGGACATGGAAGTTACTGCAACTGGAACAACGTCAAGACCTCTATTAAGCATTGATGAAACTAGTTACCTTTGCAGAGTATGCATGGTTACGACTTTAACTACGACATGCCTATTTGAGTGTACAAAGTGGCACATCCTGTTTGGTTTTTGTTAACGTGGAGAAGACTTTCTCAATTTTATTGAATAGAAGCTTGTTTATTTGTACAATTTTTTTCTAACTAAAATTTAAAAATAAGATAACATCTAATATAAATCAACATAAAATAAAATCTGAACTTAAAGAAAATATTTTGATAATATCTTTGAACACTCTTCCTTGACTTTGATATTGCAAACTTCAAACATTTTTTTTCTTTTTCGTTTGTGCTCCCATAATTTTGCTGTTAGGCTAGGCAAGATGTTGCAAATAACTCTTTCTCAAGTTAATCATTTACAGCTTGATTGGCGTCTCTCACTTTTTGTTGTGGGTGATTTTTTTTCCTCAATCTGGACATGGTGGATATGAATCATCTTTGTTTCTGTTAGTTGTCGATCTTGTTGAAACTCTTATTTTTGTCTCCTCCTGAATTTTTTTTCTTTTTCTTTGTGCATCCTGACTTGAGTCATTATAAGATTTGTTAGCAAATTCTGAACATCGTAGTCTTCATCTACAGCTTCCCACGAGTCATTTGCTTCAAAGAAGGCTTGATATGTGATTTTTGATTTGTGGTGTGGAAAGTGTAGAATGAGTTATGGGTTATGAGTTATGTAGGCTTAGAGGTCGCTTAAGATCGAGAAAGCTCTTATACCAATTGTTGGTTTTTTTTATGTGGAGAAGACTTTATCAATTTTATTGAATAGAAGCTTGTCTATTTATACAGTTTTTTTAACTAAAATTTAAAAATATGATAACATCTAATCTAAATCAACATAAAATAAAATCTGAACTTAAAAAATATTCTAATAATATCTTTGACTGTTTCAAAGTCACATATTCAACACATCCTCAACCTCCGACCTTCAAGATCATATTTAAAGTGACCACCTTCGATAAATTACAAAGCTTAAGAGAGTTATCTTTAGTAAAAGTATATTGCATACTTCATCTTAAAGGCAATTATCTCTCAAAAATTAGGATATGAAACTAAAAATAGTTTTTTTTTGGAAAATTAAATACCTTACATTAATATGTTATTGTACATTACAGTGATAATTCAATTCTAAGTTAGTACAAAAGATCAATAATTTAGATTAACAATTCACAAAAACCTGAAAAGACTTACTCCTAGCTACCCTGACATACAAGATGACTCATTCCAATGACCATCTCCTTCTCATATTGGTGGATAAACTAGTTGTTACCCTTTAGCTAGTAAACTTAGCCTGATCTGTAGTATAGTTTCATGAAAGGCCTCCTTATGCTTCTGCTTTCTTGTCTGAATATTCTGTCATTCCTTTCCTTCCATAAGTTATAGACCATTGTGCTCTAGCTGATCTTAACAACCTTGTAATCAATATGATTCTTCATTTTGATTGTCATTAGCCAGTTACCAGTGTAGGATAAGGCTGGACTACTAATGTTCATTATAGACTAGATTCTTGCCTACATCTCCTTGGTGAATCTACATCTGATCATTAGGTGTTCCAGGCTTTCTAGATCTGCTTCCATAGCTTGCGTCTCAATGAGTTGATAGGAAACTTCAATCTATTCTTAGTGAGCAATCTCCCGTTCATTCCTAACTAAAGTATAAAGGAATGAACTGCTCTGATGTTTGAATCCCAAACCAGGTTTGTCCATCTAACCTTTCTGCTTTGATCCTTTTGCAGCAAACCCTTGCATGCCATTTTGTTAAAATTTCTTGACTGTCAATAGTCCATTGAATTGTATCATCTTCCTCCTCATGCCACCTTAGCATTTGATCTATTATAGCTGTTGATTTTCTGCTATTATGGTAAGACCATAACCATTGATTACCTTTGATGAATCTGCTTAGTTTTGTCTTTGCATTCACAACCATCCTTAGCATCTGTGCAAAACACAAGGCTTTGTAGAGAAGAAGCAATGGAAGTTTATGGAACCCACTTAAGAATATTTTTTAGAAAATTTAGAATTAAGTTTTAATTAAATCCAAAGAAAGTTGAAATAATTGTATAAAAGAATTTATTCATTAATTATAAAGAAGCAAGAACTAAATTTAGGAGATAATTGGAGGCTAAGAAGAAAGAATGCTTTAGTAAGTGAGAAATTTAATAAAAAATAAGATAAAGAAGTACTAACGATTCTTAATAAATAATTTTTTTAAAAACAGAAAGAAAGATTTCTTAAATATTAAAACAAAAATTAGAGTTTTTAATGGTATTATTGAGAACCAGAGTGTTAGACTCCGATCCTTGATTGAAATGTAAAATTTTGAAATGAAATTAAATAAGGAAATTAGTGTTGTATTTGGGTAATATTGCTAATGATGTTTGAGGTTAATGACAAAGAATGAGTGTTTTATATGTATTGAGTTATAGATGTTTTGAGCTTTAAGAGAAATTGATGAGAAAAGAATGGATTGGTTTTGATGACTTT
>JAOSBP010000116.1:56364-76024 GCA_027563825.1 Erythroxylum mucronatum
GACGAAATTTTCATCTTGATGGCATTAATGTTGCTATCTTTTCTCTCCACTCTTTCTTCCCTCCTTACTCTACCCCTTATGGATTGTACTTCATCTTCATACTCATCATACATTCTTTCCAATTCTTTCTCCCGATTCCTATGATTGCCAATTGATCTATTACAATTTTGGATTCTACTGATTTCATTAATTGTCTCATCAATCTCATCCATCCTAGTAGATAACTTCTGGAACTTATTTATGAATGCCTTATACATCACTTTCAAGTCAGGCACATTGTCATCTTCCTCATCTAATGTTTCTTTTCCATCTCTTCTGCTGACCATTCTTATGACAAAAGCTGCAAGAAAAATGGTTTGCAATAAGAGATAACTTCACAAGTCACTCCCTTACGTGTTTCACTCAAAAGATGACACTCCATTCGTGTTTCACTCAAAATTGGCTTTTTTTCCCCTCTTCCTAACTTGCACATTCAAGCCTTTTTCCACTCAAACTTGATGCTCTCAATTGCACTTTAAAATTCAGTTTCTAGTCAAGTTAATGCACAAATAGCAAATTAAGATTTATAAATGCAATGAAAATACCTAATAAAGAAGATGAACACAAATCTAGAAGCAAGTATACCAAAATGAATTAAGGCAAAATGGGCACACAAGAAGAAAGGATGTATGATGCGCAACAAAATTACAGAATTTAAATTAACAATAATCAATTTGTTAATTATAGTGTAAAGGGAAAGAAAAAGAAACAATAAGAGATAAAAATATAAACTTAGAATGAAAAAAATGACAAAACTAATGTATAAATGCAGGAATTGAAATTTTCCTAGTGAAAAAATCAACTTGAATGTAAAGATGTGAAAACACTAAACAAAATAGGAAACCAGCAAAAGAAAATCCTACAATCCGAAAGTTTTTTTTTTGCAACTGATTTTTTGCTTTCTTTTGTTTTTTTACTGTAGCAATGCTTTTCTCCTTGTCTAAATGCTAATTTTTTTACTTTTTTTGCTGTAGCAATGTTTTCTTCTCGTCTAGCTACTGATTTTTTTCCAGAAAAACACAATAATAAGATGAACCCTAATTTTGAGTTCTAATGGAAAATAATAGTAATAGTACCATATGAACACAAGATAAATAAGAATTTATCCTAATCCAAGCTCTAATACCAAATAATGCAGAACCCCAACACTAAACAACTCGAAACTTCTTAAACACACACTTTGGATAGAACATGAACAAGACAAAATCCCCAACCCTAATGAACCCCCAATCAATTATATGAAAGGAAACACATATAATAAGGTTGATTTAAAAACAATAATAGAAATTCGCCGCAAGTGTTTACCTTGATAAGAACTATATTCTTGATGCAATAGAAGAAGACAAAAAATCGTCCCTTATAGAATTCGTTATTCAACCAATCTAACCCTAAACAATGTTTATTATGATGTATTTATACGTCTTGAAATTAAAAAAATCCTAACTACGTAAAAGATCTTTAAACATGAGTCTTCTACCAAAATAATTAAAGCCCAAACTAATATTTCTAAAATACGACCCATTAAACCTAAAAGTTTTAAACAAGCCCAAGACGTAAGTAGTGGACTGCCGAAAGTTATGCTTGTAACGTAAAATAATAATTACATAAAAAGGAAAGCCTTCTTGCTCATTCGGTCCAACTTGATTTGTTATCTTGTCATTAGCTCTTTTGTCTCTTGATATTCTATGTCATCTATAATTTGACCCATATAAGAAGTGCTTCTTTGAACTTCTTAACTCTTAACCTTGTTATTGGTCCTTCAGGCATTACTAGATCATCTTTGGCATTATTTCTCTTACAAAATCCCACGATTGTACTCACATCACAAACCTTCTCCTAATATCATTGGAACAACCAACACCATAGTTGCATCCTTAAGCAACTTGAAGATCGAGTAGCTAAAATTTCAATGATGCGAGAATAAGTGAGACAGTTGAAATAAAGATAGCAAACAAGAAAAGCAATAAGCCTTTGACCCAGTAACCACCATTAAAAAAAGAACCATTTACACCCGTAATCCAATACCTCATACTTATACGCATAATCACCATTGAGTGGATTTCCCATCCACATCTAGCGTCCCTATACCTTAAGCTCAAACACCTACAACCATCATTAAAGGGAGCCCCTTCACACTCCCTTACTCATATCTTGAAACCACCACCAAGAGAACGCCATCTTCACCTTACAACCCTACATCTCTACTAATTGAACATGAAATCTGAGTGCCATCACTGATACCTTTATTACCAAATATCTTAGCAAAGCCACTGCCAATTGTATTCAAAACCCTAAACTTAGATATATATGATTGTATACGATATCTTATCAATTATGTGTATTATTGTAGAGGAACTTCTTAACCTATATGATACATTTGATACCATAAAATGAAAATTTTTAAAAAAATTCTTTTACTTTACTAGCACATCACAATTATAGTTTTAGACCTTTCCCCTATCTCGACAACTAGTTTCAAACAACTGATTTCAAGGTTCATATTACACTTTGCCAATAAAAAGTGTAAGCCTTGAGACTCAATACACCTAATATCAATAATCCAATGCGTGGAGAAAAGCCTCAAGGATTATCTCCAACATTTTAGTTTTAGAGCTTCCTAAAAATGTAAGTCCAATTACAGCGGTGATAGCAGTAGTTTTTGTAAATAGATTTAGGTGGTACCACCCATAGATAACTCAATAAAGAAAAAACGATTTCAAAACTTTTAAAAAGTGCATATTAGGGTACAAAAATATATAAACTTAGAAAATGCAAAGTGCAACATGAGAAGTCCAATAATCCAATGAAAATTGAAAGAGGGGTGAGTCTTCAATCACTTAAGCTAAGCATAAAAAGCTAACATAAAATTGATTAAAAGCAAAAAAATAAATAAATAAAGGAATATTGAGGAAGAGAAGTGCATGTTTAACACATTACTTAAAGAGGATTTTAAACATGTGTCTTTGATAATGACCTGGTCCAAAAAACCTAAAAATAATAATTACTAACCTTATTAAAAGTGAAAATTTTATATAATGTTGCTTTTATAGGGGTATTGACCATGACATGTAGCTAATAACTTGCAGAAACATAGAAGACTGAACTGTTCCCTAAAAGAAAATAGCAAAGATGACATCATTAGATAAGAACCAAGATAGAATCATCCACAAAGGTCAAGAAGTAAACGATCGAATAAGGAACCATACCCACTTAAAAGGGTGATTTACATAATTATCAAATAAGATCAAGTCCAAGAGAATTCATCTCAAACTCCTTGGATCCAAAAAAAAAAACTGCAACTCTAACTGCCTCATATTTATAAGAAGTCATCTTAGTTCTGTAGCTTAAGAAATATGATGGTTTAAATATCTAAGGTCTAAGAGAACTCATTTCAACTCTTTAGCTAAAAAAGTTTGCACATCTAAACGCCTTAAGTCTGAGATGAAGTCTTTTTAACAACATGACCATTGACATAGTTACATGAGGTTTAGCGGTGTACTAGGCTCCTAAAATTTTAAAAAATTAAATATTATATATATATATATATGCATATATGATGATGAAGTTATTTGAAGGTTAATAGTATACTGAACCCCAAAATTTAAAAAAATTAAATATTTGGATTCTCCTATTATAAATTTTTGGCTCCGTCATTAAACAAAATAATCAACAGGTTAAGAGGCCTCAGAGTCTAATAGCAATTATATGTAAACAATAAGTTGAAAATTTTAAATTACTGACGATCAGTGTTTAAAGTTCTAACAATTTTGTTATGGTAATAAAGCTACTCTTCACATTCTTGTAGTTGGTGTTAAGATATTTTATATTTATTTCTTGGAATCTGTTGGCTTGCTTTTTAGCCATATTTTACGGAAACTGTAATGGAGTCCATGATTGTAGGCACATGTACAGCTAAGAGTGTTTTACGGAAGTGGAGTTCATGAGTGTAGGGTCAATGTACAGGTAAGAGTGTTTAACTATATATTTGATGTACAGATACAATAAAAACATAAGAGAAAAAAGCAGAAAGTCGCGTTCTGCCATTGTTTCAACTGTTCTTAGTTTCGTTCTACCATGGTTTCAACTGTTCTGCCATTGTTTCAACTGTTGGCAAGTCGACATCTCTATGACCTCTAGTTTAACATCCTGATGATCATCGAGTTCACATTTTTGCGGTCGTTAGGCTGACATGTATGTGGTCGTCAGGTCAACATCCTTAAGGTAATTAGGTAAACATCTCTGCAGTCATCAAGTTCAAAATTTTCATAATTTTGTTATGGGTTGTTATTCGGCACATTTATAGAAAGGGCCGGGTAATCAGTCCGCACTGACTTAAAAATTTTTGCAACACAGTCTAATGTTGGGCTCATCATTTTGGATCTTTCGCCTAAGAGTTGCCTACCTCTCTTCTTACAGGATGCTTCAGGAATTTGTTATCCTCATGTTCACGTGTAATTTGTAATATTTGTTTTCCCTTAAAAAGAAAAAAAAGAGAGAGAGACATCTAGACACCATTCCTTTAATCATCAAATTGACGTCCGCACGGATGTCAGTTTAACATCCTTACGATCATCTGGTCAATAGTCTTGCAGTGTTAAGTCCGCGTCCCCGTGGAATTATTATGTCCGTACTTAAGGGTAGATTTAGAAAATTTTTTCAGTGGAGGTAAACAAAAATATTAGTGAGGTTAAAGCTTAAAAAAAAATTTGTGGAAGTAAAAATTAAAAAAAAAATTTACATGAAATTTTAGGAAAATTTGTTGGGGCAGTGGGGCACGGGCTCCCACTGTATATCCGTCACTGTCCGTACCCCGTAAACTTGTGGTCATCAAGGTCGTACCACTGCAGGAAACAAGCCTGGTGTTGTCAATGTTGAGGTACAAGGCCAATGAATTGAACTTCCCTAATAACGATCTAGAACTCACCATACTCCTTTAGTTCGAGTGAGCTCAGGCTCAGTGGGCGCTCCACCAACATCGAGGTTTACAAATGACAGCTCTACATACAAAAATGGCTTACTCTGTTGGGGCAACAATGGAATTGTAAGCCTAGCATCTTTAATGTAACTCCGACACGTATAGAGTACATATTGGGCCTAGGAACAGGGTTCAACTTGGAAGGTGAAGTGTCGATATTGGCCTCAGGATCAGGGTCTACTACGGAGAAGGATCGGTTCGGGAGTGATCTGAGCTTGTCCCAGGAGTAAAAACAAGAGAATAGTGTTTGAGCTGAAAAGGATGAGAAGGGACGGCCTAGACGCAACCACGTGAGGAGGAGAAAGATCTGGACTCTCTGATCTCTGTATCATTATTTTGGATACAACTCGACAACTATGAAAGGTCAAATTTTATCTGTTAGAAAAATGAAAAATTAGTTAATTTTACCTACTCATGCCTTTTGCGTATGGTTCAAGCAGGCTTCTTTCAATTCCACAAATAGACAATCTTACCATTCACCCAACATTTTCCTCCACGCTCCTCTACTCTCTTCTTTAAACTGCCTCGTGTCCATTACCAGTAACAGCGAGACATCCTAGCCAAGGGTAGCGCGTAGACGCCACCTTCCTAGCTGCTCGTGTATGAAACATGACACGTCTCGTTGAAGTGCCATGCCCATAACTGTCCACTCGGTATTTTTCCAATTCTATTAATCAATTTTTCTGGTTGATCTTTTCCCTCAACTTGCTCAAGCTTAGACTTATCCGACTTGGGGTTTCTCTCGAAACAGAAGCATCCAACTTTTCGGAACCCTAATCCTCGGATCAGGTAAATCTTACCCTTCAGGCTTACCTGTTTGTGGCTTGATTTTATGTTCTACGATCGCTTTCGTTTTCTTGAAAGATCGTATTTGATTATGTGGAATCTGGTTTTGATTATGCCGGAAGCTGTTTTGAAGAAGTGGTGATTGTATATGAACGCTTGAATTGTGCCTTAGGGTAACGTGTTTCTTGTGACCTAGCTAAGAAAAAAAAGTACCGAGTTTCTCAATTTTGATGTGCGGTAGGTTTTTTAACTCTAAAAATTGGCTCTTCTAAGGTGCTTTGCTTGTGGTAATTGGTTTATGCTTTTGTGAATTCTTAGCTATGGCTTGAATCTTTTGGGTGTGGTTGTGTTTTGTTACATCATTTCTCTGTGCATGATTGGGATTTGGGAATTATCGGATTTTCTGTATAATTCAAATTGGATCTACGTTTGGTTATTAAGATCCTTTTCCAGTACTTTTATATTGTAAAGGTAGACCTTATCTTGCTTTTTAGTAGTTGAGAGAATGAATGATACAGACGTCTTTTCTCCATCTTGGCTTTAGATCTTTGTATTGTTTTCTTCTGTGATACGTTTAATTCTAGGGTAAATAAATGCACTTCGGCGCCTGTTTGGACCTGTACTTGATTCTTGTTTTAGTATTTCAATAATTTTCATGGCTCTCTTTATGTATTCATTCTTGGGCCAGCAGTCACCATTCTCCAAAATATAAATTTACTATTGAAGAGGGTACTGTGCGGAAGATTATGATTGTTCTGGTCTACTCATGTGGTGTATATTTTTATCTAGGTCTGAGCGCGGTGGTTGTCAGGCCTCTTTGACCAGCTAAATTTCATGTCTGATATTGAAGTCCAGATTCCTACCACTTTTGGTAAACAATAGTTTGTTGTAGTTGATATTTTTGTAATTTCAATTATTTGTTATTGGAGTCAACATTTGACATATAGCATATCTGTGTTGTCCGTTGAATGATATAGGAAAACTAACTGATTTGGTCTGTTTTGCTAGACCCATTTGCCGAAGCAAATGCTGAGGACTCAGGTGCGGGGGCAAAAGATTACGTGCACATTCGTATACAGCAGAGAAATGGTAGGAAGAGCTTGACAACTGTGCAAGGATTGAAGAAAGAGTTCAGCTACAATAAGATACTGAAGGATCTGAAGAAGGAGTTTTGCTGCAATGGTACAGTAGTACAGGATCCTGAGCTAGGGCAGGTGCGTGTTCACTTCCCAAATAGTGAACTTTGTTTCTTTCTGCTTTTTGGGTGCTCAATGGAATTGTTGTGCAGGTTATTCAACTTCAAGGTGATCAGAGGAAGAATGTCTCTACCTTCCTTGTTCAGGTAAAACTGACTGAGGCAGTCTGTAGTGCTCGCATCCTCTTTTAGTTGAGTGTTTTTGGCATATCTCATAATACAGCTCTTATTGACAGGCTGGTGTAGTGAAGAAGGATAAAATCAAAATTCATGGTTTCTGAGCTGTGGAAACATCATCGCAGTGCATGACTCTGGTCTCAGTTAAAGAATATATGCAAGCTGTTATATGTTGAGTCGTTTGTGTGTGGGATTGATATATCGTTGTTGTTAGTATTTTAGTTGTGTTGTTGGATTCGTGTAATGTGGGGAAATGGTGTTTGTTGCAGTTCCTGTAACTTGAACCATCTTAAATTAAGTAGTTTGTTGTTGGGAATATTTTTGTATTGCGACTTTGTTCTGATGAAATGCTATCTTAATTCAGCCACATGAATTTCACCACCATGTTTCTCCCTGCGTGTAATTGAACATGCATTACATAAAAATTGTCATTTTGATGGCCTAAAGGTATCATATGTATAATTCTGAGGCAAGAAGTGGATCAACTGTATCTGGCAGTTAGTAAAGAGTTTGTTGTTTTAGGAATTACTTTAATTCTGTATCTTTAGACTGGAAACAGAACTTGTATACGATTGCTCCTTACCTCCTAAAGAAACAGTACTTGTATGATATTGCACCTAACCTCCTGGTATTCACAGATTAGCATACTGTTGCTCCACGGGGTCGCGACGTCTGAAGTTGGTTTTTCATAATTTTAATGATTCTTAACTTCGACAAAATTATGAAAAAATTAATGCTTGAATAAGTATTGAGTTCGATTTTTTTTTACAAGGAAAAGAAACAAACGAATCTAGTTCATCGAGTCTAATCTCCCACGAAGGAATCAAGAGTATAGGGTTCCTCGCAAGTCATGGTGACGTGCATCCAAGATGCTCGGGGGAGGCGCTAGAAGTGTTTGCAAGCCCGGCGCTACGAAAGAAGCTAGAAACGCCAAATGATTCACGCATTGATTCCTTTTGCAAGGTATATGCTCTAGCTGCATGTTTCAATCTTGACAAATAAGCACAAATACCTGTCACCGGAAAAAAGAATGCGCAGTTATTCACGTCATCGTCAATTCTAAAATGTGTCGTGTACTTACTCGTGAAATTGATAAAATAATTTTAGTCCCCAAAGAAGTGATGTAATGCTGAGTCCCAGACTATCTCCCGCACTGCATGGCTTAAAGTGAAATTGAACGGTGCGAGTGTGCGGACAGTTAAGGCATGGCGGCCACTTGCTGCCAACTGCCGAGGCTCCATGGCACCACCACGCAATGCATACGTTACATTTGCAGCCTCAACCTTTTCTGTTTGTGTTCGTTCATTCAAGTTGCGTCTCTTCCTCTTCCTGTCCTGATCTTTAATTATTATTAAATTATATACTTGTTGAGTATACGTGGCAGTACCAGATAAGATAACTACATCTCATGATATTTATACGCCACGTCCTCTGAATGGGACCCACTCCGGGAATCTGACGCCTGATGTTATTTCTCCGGAAAACTTGCACCGTCTTCTCTTCTTAGAAGAGTCTTTTGAGTTTTGACTACATGGGAAGAAACAAAGCTTCTTCTCTTTAGTCTTTACACTACCACCGCCACCAACCACAAACCCAACAAGCAACCATGGCAACCAAACCTATAACATCTCATACCACCACCGGCCTCCACAAACACTCCTTCCATGGCACTTCCCTACTGCCCCACACCTCCCTGCACATGCAACCTAGCAAACTCACACGCGGCGGCATCTGCATGTCGGGGTCCAAGCCTCCCGTCACGTACGATCTCAACGCCTTCAGGTTTGAACCAATCAAAGAGTCGATCGTGTCACGTGAGATGACGAGGAGGTACATGACAGACATGATCACTTATGCTGACACTGATGTGGTGATCGTCGGTGCTGGCTCTGCTGGGCTCTCCTGTGCTTATGAGCTTAGCAAAAACCCCTCGGTTCGTGTGGCTATTGTTGAACAATCTGTGAGCCCTGGTGGTGGTGCTTGACTCGGCGGTCAGCTCTTCTCCGCTATGGTAACTTCATCATCTCAGTTGCGCCTTTGATGTGATGCTAGTGATAATCTTAACATCTGTTATTTGATCAGTGATCTTATTTGGAAATTGTAAAGAACGGACCTTTTAGAAGCTTATGTTTAATTACCTTGGTTTCATACCAACGGCAAAACGAAGAAATGTTAATAATCTCTAGTGATGATTTAAAGGTTTCATCTTCGTGGATTTTCCTTACTTGTGTGATTGCAAGACTGTATACAAGTTTTTGTCTTTTGCTGTTTCTCCTCAGTCTTTGACGGACTTGCAGTTATTCTCTAGTGTGTATTCCTTGTGCATTTGTACAAGTTTTGATTTGTTGTGTTGTGTCTGTGAGGTTGTGCGCAAGCCAGCGCATCACTTCCTTGACGAACTTGGCATCGAGTACGATGAACAAGATAACTATGTAGTAATCAAGCATGCTGCGGTCTTCACCTCCACTATCATGAGCAAGCTCCTTGCCCGGCCTAATGTGAAGCTATTCAACGCTGTGGCTGTAGAGGACTTGATAGTGAAGAGTGGAAGAGTGGGTTGGGTGGTCACCAACTGGGCTCTGGTGTCAATGAACCATGACACACAATCTTGCATGGACCCCAATGTGATGGAGGCCAAGGTGGTGGTGAGTTCTTGTGGTCATGATGGACCCTTTGGTGCTACGGGTGCCAAGAGGCTCAAGAGCATTGGCATGATTTCAAACGCTCCAGGGCTGAAAGCTCTAGATATGAGCGCTGCTGAAGATGCCATAGTAAATCTTACCAGAGAAATAGTTCCTGGTATGATCGTCACTGGCATGGAAGTTGCTGAAATTGATGGCTCTCCAAGAATGGTAAAGCGCAAGTTGCGTTTCAAATAATTGTCGAAGATTAATGTAGTTTTGTCCATGGTTAAATGGTGTTATTGGTAATGCATGCAGGAACCAACTTTTGGAGCGATGATGATTTCTGGGCAGAAGGCAGCTCACCTTGCCTTGAAGTCACTGGGTCTGCCCAATGCTCTGGATGGAACTTATCCTGATGTGGTTCTCGCTGAGATGGTTTTGGCCACGGCGGACTCGGGCCAGACGGTTGATGCGTAGACTGCGGTAAGAGAACAGAAGCGTTGTGTGAATATGCTTAAGGAGAAATTAGGTGAATAAAGTTTGTAAGGATCAGTTTGGAAAATGCGGTTGTAATAATAGCTAGTTTCTCCAAACTCTGTTGAGACTTTACCAGCTTCTTTGTTTTTTTTTTTTTTCTGCGAACTGTATCATGGATAAATGAGCTCAGATTGGTTCAGTTTTTATGGCGCTGTTACAAGAAATCTCAGCTATTTATTTATACAAGCTCTACGTTTATTTATGTGAAACTTACACGGGACCTGTATAAATAAATGGTTGAGATTCACTGAATACAATAAGATACCATAAAATTAAACAAAAAATTTTGTTCACGGATAAATGCCTTTAATTTATCAGTTTTAAAATTAATCCTGCTCAAATTGGTTAAATCTAAATTGGGTAAATCTTTTGTGAGAGATTTTATTTATCATAAATAAACGATTATAATAAGATAAAGGCAATTAAATAGTTTCTAAATAATTTATTGTCTTCTGAGAAAAATGCGCGCGCGAGAAAGGACGGCTCCGTAGAGCTAGACGACGTCGTTGCTTCATCGAACTAGTAGTACTCGATTGCACCCTTTTTCCACTCCGCTCTGTTGTTTCCGGAGAAAAATAGTTGTTTCTGGTAAATGTTATTGATCCAATTGAAGACGCAACATGGAGGAGATATTCGCCGTGATCCTCTCCATGCTTCTTGTCGCGATGCTAATTCCGTTGTATCTGTGGAGGCGGCGTCAAGATACTCGATCTCTTGACGAACACCACCACCAAGATGAACCTCAGGTCCGTTTCTTCATTCTCGATGTTGGAGGTCTTAGCATTTGATTTGGATTCTAAATATGGAGTGGTGAAATTTTCAGGCTCCTCGGAGAGAGACGGTATCCCGTTCGACTACTCGCCGGATGCGCAGGAGACCAGCTGCCGGTGACGCTAGCTCCTCGCGAGCTGTTGAAACTTCCGGAGGAGGTTTGAGTTTTTCATTTTTTTTCATCTATTTTAATTGCTTTCTTCTTTTAAGTTGTTAATCTAAATCTATAAAAGTTGGGTCAAAGGAAGTGCCGAAGTGAAAATTTTTGTTGGAAATGCAATTTGAGTTGATGTTAAAACTTTGGATAACTATTCAGCTAAAAGGCTTCATTTGTGTGTCCATTGTACCTAAAACTTATTGCATGCTTTAACTGTAATATATAATTTTAGAAGTTCACTAACAATGATTTTTCTTCATTCAATACATGTGTCTGTTATTCTTGGAAATGGCCTCTGCAATTGATGTTGCTTACCTGAAAGATAAATAACTCCAAGAAGTGCTCTTTTTCTTCCTAAATTCACGTGTTTAGGTGTCTTCTAAAATTCTGACTATTGATGTCTTATTGGATGTTAATGGATCGTGGTCTGGATTTAGATAATGTTGATGAAAGTGATGATGAAGCTGTTGGGGGTGAATTCTATGAGGCTAAGGCATCGAAGAAAAAGGAGAAGAAGCGGCAAGAGCGGGAGGCACAGAGACAGGTGCATTCTCTCTCTCTCCTTCCCAAAGTATGGGCACTGAGGAAAATTTGTTGAAACTGAAAGGTTTTAAGTTATCTTTAAATTGTTTAGCAGCCCTAGGGTTTTCCATTCATTTCTTTGCATTATTCTCCATGGTGGTGGAACAAGCTTTCCTTTACCATTTATAATCATTGTAAAGGCCGAGGAAGCTTCTCGTGAATCAAGGCAGAACAAATTTGATCGTTACGCAGAAATGCGTAAGAGGAAAGACGAAGAACGTGAAGCTAAAGAGAGGATGCTGGTAGGCTTTTTGCTTTAATTTCTTTTGGTATTTTATATATACTCATATTTGGTTTCCTTGTTGAAAAGGAATCGTGCTAATTCATGCAGGAAGAAGAAGCCAAGGCTCAAAAAGCTAAAGAGGATGAAGCAGCTGCATTGGAGTTTGAGAAATGGAAAGGGGAGTTCTCAGTTGATGCTGAAGGAACAACGGAAAATGATGTGCAAGATGGTAGTCAGGATTTGCTTTCTAATTTTGTAGAATACATAAAGGTACCACAACTGCCTTTTTCATGGTTTTAATCCTATATAATGTTTCAAGTACATGATCTTCTTGTTGTTAATGTTTCTTTTCTTTAGGTATTAATTCCTTTTTCCATTCACTAATCTCTAGTGATCTCTTAATTAATGTAATGTGCAAATCTCAAGTTCAAATCTGAATCCATTTAAATTGATGTTCGTTTGTGCATCTGGCAAGGATAAGGCTTCACATGCAAATTTGAAATGCTAATTGTTGTACTTTGTATGATCTTTAACTTCCAGAAACAAAAATGCGTGCCTTTGGAAGATCTTGCTGCAGAATTCAAGATGCGGACTCAGGTAGCTTTTCTTGCTATTATATCTAGCTTAATAGTACTTGGAATCAGACTACAAATTCTTGTTTCTTGATTTTTCCCATCACTGTTTGCTGATTTGGAATTTTCACCTATGGGTAATGCAGGAATGTATAAATCGAATCACTTCCCTGGAAACTATGGGTATGTATTGACCCAAGTACTCTTCGAGTGATATACCATAGTGCCTTCCGATTAAAGTGCTTTCTTTGTTCCTTCATACATCTTCAATATGTCTTCTGCTTTGGGTCTCTAAGCTGCAGCATTATAGTTTCCAGCCAAAAACCTTTTTCTTGAGACTTAATATGATCAACTGAATCATTGCTGCCTTTTTCTTTCCTCTCCAGTCTTTGCTTTCATGTGCCTGTCACTTTTTGTTTTCCTAATCTCATGTTAGGTGGTCTATTTTGGCTTCTTAAGATCATCATCATTATCCATATCCTTTTCATTTAGCTTGTCTGGTTGGATATCACTTCAATTCTAAATTTACTGAAATGGTACTGACTCTTCTATCACATAAAAACGGGATGAATGTAATAACTAGATGCATGTGGTTGATGATTAGTGATGCCCTGGTTATTAGGATTTTCGCGTTTCTAGTTTAGGAATTAATACATCTTTCCTTATTAAGACTTAATTGTGTATTAAGTTAATTGTCTTTTTCCGTTAGGGTATCTATCTAGTAGAAATACCCTCTGCTGTTGTTAAATTCAGTTTTGACTTGTGAAATTGTTGGCCTAGTCCTTTGACTTCTTAGTTTAACTCTCAATCTCTCCTTTTAGTATCTTTTGTCTCTCTGCATATCCTCTCTGTTCTATTCCTATACTCCACTGCTGTTGTTCTATGCGATTACTGGGTTGTATGAACTAGTATGCCTTGTATTCAGTTATATTCCGTACTTCTAACTAAGTTTTGTGCTGCTGAGATTTTCTCTGCCATAATTCAATAACTTTAGAGAGAAATCTAACGGGGGATTTTCTTTGCTTTGTAAAAGGGCGACTTTCCGGGGTCATGGATGACCGAGGAAAGTACATATACATCTCGCTGGAAGAAATGAAAGCTGTCGCTGATTATATTAAGCGTCTGGGGAGGGTTAGCATCTCGCACCTAGCCAATAAATCCAATCAGTTCATTGATTTGGAGCCAAAAGCACAGTATGTTGAGGATATCAGCAACGAAGAGGAAGTGACTGCCACTTAGAATACGCCAATACGCCAGGTTGTGTTTCATAGTCATGAAGAGAAAGGTGGTGGATCAAACACTTTTAGAAACTGAAATCGTTTTAGACTGTATATTGACAGAAGGAAAAGAAAAAAGGACTATGTATCAAACTCTTCAATTGTAGTGGATGATGCAGAAATCAATTCACCTGACATTTTTCATCTGTCAATTCTTTTGTAAATGGAACACTCCATACAGTAGGGGATTAATCTGTTTGCTCTCTTTTATAAATAAGCAACAAGCACTGTCTGATATAAAACTTTATCAATCTCCACTGAGGAAATTCTCAACTTTTGAAATAGCATTTGCTTAAACCAGGGGAATAATGCATGGAACTACTAAGTACCCACCTGACTAATCTGCTAACCCATTCATGTGGATCAACAATGAAGAACCTGGCACCTTTGCAGTTCTAAAGTTATCCCCGAGCAATGTCTGATGAGAAACACAACAGTGTCGATGAATTAATTTTAAATTATGCTACAGTAACATGTGCATGTTCTGTAGCATAACTTTCACTTCACCAGCTACTACAACGGTGATTTTCGTTTTTCATTGGAGAAGGATTTTTGCTGTATCAAGTGGGGATACTTGATAGCATTACAGGGTAGAAGAGGTAGGTTTTGCTAGCCTCAAAATCAACCATGGTAACTCTTACACCATCATCACCTAATGTGGAAGGGATACGTAGCAACGCTATATTCTTAGGACAGATGTTGCGGAGACAGAACAAAGGCCAAAATTAGCATTTTCCAACCAAAAAGAAGGCCAAAATTAGCAACCTCTTTAACTTCATGCAGCCGTTGTAATAAGGACCGTACATTATGTTGAAGCCATATATATATACGTGGAATTAAGGAGAGGTCGGGTTCCTAGTTACATTTGTAGCTCCTGTCCTTGAATGGTTTTGTCTTCTCCGAACCTGTCGGGAAAATTAGAGGAAGAGAATAAAGCTTGACTCAGTCCTATATTTTGTCTCCCGAGTTTTATTAACCTTCTAAACTAATTCTAAGTTGGGTTTTCTGCCCCCGAACTCGCAGTGCCTCCATTTCCCTCAGTCGCCGCGTTCTGATTTGAACGCGGCAGTCCCCAAGCCACCGTCACGTCCACCACTACATTCTCTTTCTCAAGTAAACATTTTGCTTGCCTGGCAAGTATACTGGCAATGAAGCTCAAACTTGGGACAAAAGTTGCCAAGCAACTTTTGATCCTCGTACTTATTGTATATGTCTCCGTGTTTGTAAATGTTTGCCATGCTCAAGATGAGACTGAAACTGAAGCCCCACCACCAGCATTGAACAATTGTAATGGTATCTTTCTAACCTATGCATTTACCTCGCGCGAAAGGGAGTATCCACATGTAAAGAACGTGACTGCTCAGGCATGGGCTTTCAAATCCACGGCAACCATTACCAATGCCGGTACGGAGGAGCTCCAGGCTTGGAAGATGTTTATAGGCTTCCAACACCGAGAGATTCTGGTGTCGGTTGACGGGGCGGTCATTGTAGATGCCGAAGATTTGCCTACACCCGCTGGCAACGGCACAACCTTTGCCGGAAACGGAAATGCTGATCTCAAGACTGCTATTGAAACTGCGGGAGATTTCACTCAAATTTCGCAACAGATTGAAATCACCGGCACGCAGTTTGGGTTGAAGCGAGGAGCGGTGCCAATGCCTAAGGATATCAAGCTTGTTAACGATGGCTTCAAGTGTCCTAAAGCCACGAGGAAAGGTATGTACACTGCTCATATGTTCTTGTTTTGAAAGTTAACTGCGTGTATCCATTAGATCATAATCTTCCCAGCTCACATTGCGTTCTAAAATGCATGGAAGCAATCACACAAAAAAAGTTGTGAGTATTTCAGGGTTGGTATATGCCAACTCTTACAATGATTCCAATTCAGTTTTTAGAAAATTACACGACGAAAGAGCTAAAGGACAATCGTATTTCAGATGACCTCTCTTTGTTGTGTTTTGTAAAGTTCTTCACTGGATTCCATTCTAATCTTTCCCTTCCAATCTTCTCGATTACTAATTGTCTCAGGGAAAACCTACATGCAAGTTTGTTGCAAGAAGGATCCTAAATACAAGGTAAAAGTAAAGAAGACCAAGTTCTTTACTCGTCGATACGGAGATCTTTCCTTCACATACGATGTTCTTCAAGCCTATGGAAACAACTATCTTGCTCAGGTTACAATTGACAATACCAACAAATTAGGCCGTCTGGACCACTGGAACTTGACCTGGGAATGGATGAATGGAGAGTTCATTTACAGCATGAGAGGAGCCTACACTCGCTCAAGAAACCAGGCTACCTGCTTGTATGGCCCTGCGGGAAAATACTATGCAGATTTGGACTTTTCCGAGGTTATGAGTTGCGACAAAAAGCCCGTGATTTCCGATCTTCCTAAAGAAAGAGCCAATGATTCCAAGGTTGGAAAGTTGCCATATTGTTGTAGGAATGGTAGCCTGTTGCCAGCTTATATGGATGAGAGCAGAGCAAGGTCGATTTTCCAGATGCAGGTGTACAAGCTCCCACCTAACATGAACAGAACTGCTCTAGAGCCACCACAACATTGGAAGATTGAAGGGGTTGTCAATCCTCATTACAAGTGTGGAGCTCCAATCAGAGTAGACCCGACAGAGTTTCCAGATTCAAGTGGTCTTCAGTCTTATAGCACAGCTATTGCTAGTTGGCAAGTGGTCTGCAACATTACCCGTCCAAAGGCACAGCAAACGAGATGCTGTGTGTCTTTCTCTGCTTACTATAATGAATCAGTAATTCCTTGCAATACTTGTGCCTGTGGCTGTGAAGACAATACACGTTGCAGCGAGAAGGCTAGTTCCATGCTTCTTCCTGCAGAAGCTCTTCTTGTGCCATTCGAAAACAGAACTGCCAAGGCATTAGCTTGGGCTCATATGAAGAAATTCAAGGTTCCAAATCCTAGGCCTTGTCCTGATAACTGTCCTGTGAGTATCAATTGGCACGTAAATGCAGATTACAAGAGTGGATGGACTGCCAGGATCACACTTTTCAACTGGGATAGTACTCCTTTTGAAGATTGGTTTGCTGCCATTCAAATGGGCAAGGCATTTCCTGGATATGAAAATGTGTACTCCTTCAATGGGAGTAAGATAGACAACAAAACAATCTTCTTCCAAGGCTTGCCTGGCTTGAATTTCTTGGTTGCAGAGGTAAATGGTACTAGGAAAGGAGATCCTAGAGTGCCTGGAAAGCAACAATCTGTCATATCTTTTACCAAAAAGCACACACCACACATCAACATAGTGAAAGGTGATGGATTCCCTAAGAAGGTTTTCTTCAATGGAGAAGAGTGTGCCCTGCCAACAAGAATCCCTATCAAGGGTGGAGCTCATAAGCTTGGTTTCAAATTCTCAACCATCATATTCAGTGCAATATTGGCTTTCCTTCTGGTGAAAGATCATCTCCACTGATCATGTGATTTCTTTCGTCCCACAAAGTTCTGGTTGTGTTGTAGCCAATTGGTAATTGGTTGAGAGTTCATCGTAAAACCAAAAACATTCCATGTTTTGTTTTACAATTATGATGATTAGGTCGCGGCCATGGTTTTGCTAAGAAGAAAGTCTATATAATGAATGCAGAGATTGGGGTGGATAAAAGATGATTAAAAGGATACCCAACAAAATGAGCTCTAAGGCTTGTATGTATCTGCTATAACTTGATACAGATCTGGAGGAGAATGTAAGAAAGTTCAGACACAGAGATTTGTGATTGTGCTACATCTAACACTTAACTTTTCCGTTAAAAAGATGATCCATTGTGTGAAATGTAAATTTATTGAATAGCTTATCTCTTTTGCTTAAATGGATTCATTTTTCCAAGGACATGGTGGATGCTAGAACTCTTTTAGCTCTTTAATTTCTGTCAAATTTATTCTTGTTGATGAAGCTATTTGACGTTCTTGGTTTATGCATCAGTTGGACATTGGATTGCTCCACAAATTGGAAGCTCTTATCTTCAATTATGAAATTATAACCTCTCAAAGCTTTTATAAGGTTTTATTATAGAGAACTTTCATCTTATTAAGTAAAAATATATATGATTTTTGTGTAATAATTATTAATTTTTTAGAAATTCAATAATTTTTCTTAAAAAAAGTTTAATTATGAAAAGAAGTAATATGAGCAATATATTTATCTAAAAAGAGATTATGCAAAAATTAGTTGCATCTGGATAATAAGAATATAATTATTCAAGTGTCCAATAAAATGCCTTAACATTCAATTATGTATATAACCACACAAAATCTTTTGTTCCCAAAATGGTGTTCCAACTTTGTGCCAATTAATTTTGTTCACATATTTGCGTGAATTTTACATAAATATGTGGATGAGATTAATTGACACATGGTTAGAACTGGTTAACGGAACAAAAGATCTAATCCTGTAAATAAATAAAAAAACGTCTCACTAACTTACGCAATGTAGGGTTAAGTTTAATATGATCACCAATTAGATGATGGCATATAGACATTTTATCTTTAAAAATATTTATATTTGGTAATTATGTTTATTTCTATACTTTAATGCATTTATTAACCCTTTTCTTTTTTCCATTATGGAATAGCTCAATATAATAAAATAAATGTTATACTTCCTATTCTAAATCTCTTTATTGGGTTAGCAATTGAAAAAACTATTAGAGATTGTTTCTCAAGTTTATTAAGCAAAAAACACGATTATATGATATATTCATTTATATTGAATTCCAAACCAAAGAACTAGCCAAGTTCAACAATGTGAAATAAATATCAATCCTTTTTTTTCCGGTTAGTCTTCTTCATCTTTGAGTTAAACTAGTTTTAACGTGACCCGGCACAGCCCGACTTCAACTTGAGTTAACCGAGTCACGAGTCGAGGCAAGAAGGTAGAAAACAATGTCGTTTTTGTAAATTAAAAAACATAAAGTCAGGTTGGGGCAACCAGTTCGTAACTCGTCGAAGTGATTATTTTTTAAAATTAAAAAAAACATAAATTCAGGTCGGGACAACCTGTCCGTGACTCGTCGAAGTGATCATTTTTTAAAATTAAAAAAACATAAAGTCAGGTCGGGACAACCCGTCCGTGACTCGTCGAGGTGGTGTCCAGCCGGCCCGTTGCCATCTATAATTTTATCGTTGTTGTTTATTAGGAATAGCAGTAAAAGAATCATTCCAAATGATCTAAAACATAGAAAGGCAGGATTACAGATAAAATTAAAATTATAAAATATTTAACAATTTTTCTAGATTACAAATAAAATTAAAATTATAGAATTTTTAACACCTGCCCTCCCTTATCAAAAATTCATTATTTATTTTAGTTTCTAATATTTTAAAATTTATTGTAGGTAAAGAATTAATATATATATATATATTATAAATTTAAAATAAATTGTTAACCTATGAGTAGTGACGTAGGTCCAAGTTTCACTTGATTTTTTTATTTGGCTTGAATTTTAATTGGGATTGAAATATTCGGTCCAAACTCAAGCTTGATAAGAAACGAAACATTTGACTTAAACCGAAACCTAATCAAGTTTTAACCAATGTTTAGAATACAATTTCATACCGGCCGGTCGACTGAAAATCAAAATTTTATAGAAAAGTTTAATTGTAGTTTAAAACTCAACGAACTTAGGTCAAATCTATTGATTTTGAGTCGGATTGAACTGAACTGTAACCGTTTTGCTATCCCTAAAAATAAAATTTGTGTTAATTGGCATGTAGAATATCACTTT
>JAOSBP010000116.1:76124-87832 GCA_027563825.1 Erythroxylum mucronatum
CCAAATCAGTTTATGGGGTGAGACTGACCGATCGGCCTGTTAGAATGGACTTGGGCCCGATGCATCCGACCCAACCAGTATCAATTGTGTATCCATCTATGAGAACTAAAGCAAGCCAGTTACCTTCACGTTGGTTTTACACCTTTTTTTTTTTTGTTTACGGTTTTGTCTTTCTTATTGATCTTGCAATGTACTTTACAAGTCATTGTTAAATGGTGGTCTTCCACTATTTAATTTAATTATTTAATAAATGTTTGACGCATATTTGTCATTTCACCTGTTCAAAGAATTGATAAAACTTCTCACGATTCACCTCCGCGCAAAAGCACAAACCATATGAATGTAATCTGCCGGATTAATGATTTAAACTTTTTCTTGGCTGATATGCAATTAGATATTCTTTTCAAGGTACATAAAAGCAAGTGAATGGTGTATAGAAAGTTTTGTTTCGTTACTTTCAGTCAGGACAGATTTCCAATAGAGTTTTATTTAGATTTTTTTAAAGCCCTTACCACAAATCTCATATATTTATAGCATCATGTACTTACGGCTAGAAATAAACCATATCTACCTGTGGCAGGCCAATATATGCCGGCAATGCACTTTGTACAGTTCGATACACTGGCAACAATCCCTGTCTGTTGACGATTAGATCAACTTCTTTTCCAGTACCAGCTAATTTATTCCATTCGATATCTAATGAAGCTCCAATCTCCCAGGTTGATCTCTCAACCTTCTGTGAAGGTCTGTTTATCAGTTACTGCTTATAATTGTTATCTAGCTACATTCTGCCTCAAAATAAGACAATATTTTCTATTTGCAGATAGATGTTCCTGGAATATCATTTGTGCTGTAGAATTCATCTATTACCTGAACTTTAATGTTTGTCATAATTGTCCAATGAGTGGTTCATCTAAGAATGTTTCACAATCTAATTGCAGAGTCTATTGGTAAGTCTAGATATTTGAACCATACATCTCAAGACAAAGAGCGCCCTGATCTTGGAAGTGCACGGATTGTAGTAACTGGTGGCCGAGCATTGAAAAGCATGGACAACTTCAAAATGATTGAGAAGCTTGCAGAAAAACTTGGTGCAGCTGGTATTTTATTGATGAAATTTTTTCAGACATGCTTGCTCATTTTTGTCCTTTACAAGTTGCAGATATGGAGTTTGCCAAATTTTGCTTAGACAATTTTCAAGTAGTTCTAATAAAATGGTTTAATCATGTTCTTGATCTTATGATGATCTTTGGTCAGACTCAATCTCTAATTGCATTTTGTTGTGACATTTTTTTTCCTTATTCTTTAGTTGGTGCCACTCGTGCTGCTGTAGATGCGGGATTTGTTCCAAATGACCTCCAGGTGATCTCCTGCAGTGTTATGGCCGTTGTTTCCATAACTATGGATAAGTTTACAATGCTCAGGAACTTTTTGTTTGGGCATTGAAATAGACATACTAAATTGCAGTGCACCTCTTCTTAGTGATTATGTTGTGAATTTTTTGTTTATATGAGCTGGTGTTCTTCTCCAAGTGCTAAAATCTATGAGCAATTTGAAAAAAACTTACAGCAAGGGTGGCAATGATTTCAGGTATTTGATTGCATTTCTTTCGTTTCCAGGTTGGTCAGACTGGAAAGATTGTTGCCCCAGAATTGTACATGGCTTTTGGCGTTTCAGGAGCCATTCAACACATAGCTGGGATGAGAGACTCCAAGATCATTGTTGCTGTAAACAAAGATGCAGATGCACCCATATTCCAGGTTACAGTTGAAAACCTCTTTCATTTGTCTTCCGTTCATTGATTACTTTAAAATACCTGTTAGTTGATCCCTAAAAGACTTTAATCAGTAACTGTAGTACTTTTATCTAAGTGCAACTTTATGTACTAAATCCATGAGGATGATCATTTTGGTTTGAAGGAGAAACACCACCCTACCTAAGGAAACAATCATTTTGCCTTAAAATGGACTCATGAGACTTGAGGCAGAAGAGATTATGGTTGAAAATAATCTGGTTATACATAAGATGAGAGTCGATCAGTGACATAAAGAATAACTTAATTGTCTTTTGATACATTACAAATCATGAATAGATAAATTCTCACTCTGCGAACCTTTTGAAGATTTAAATCCTGATGATAGATGTGGAAGTATTGTCATCAGTCCTAACCCAGCACAGAAACAACTTTCTTTGATTTTTTAGTGTTTTTACCCTCATGTTTTTGGAACTTACTACTACCTATATGAAAAAATTTGCCAGTTTTGGCTAGGACCTGTTACCCTAGAGCTCAACTTGGAAGCAGTCTTCACATTGAAGAACAAAATTGTTAGCTTTTGAAAACAAAGCAAAGGAATGGAATTTGTTGCAATCATCATCCTTGCATTGCTTAAACACGCAGCCATTCCTCCCTTGCAATTTTCCTCTCTTGAATCACCTGTGTCCTTGAATGCAGGTTGCTGATTATGGGCTTGTTGGCGATCTTTTTGAAGTGATACCGGAGTTATTAGAGAAGCTTCCTGAGAAAAAGTAAATCCCTGTGCTCCAAGTTTTAAAGGGCTGATGGAAGTCTCCAGTTTTTTACCGATAAACATGGTCATATAGAAAAACTACAACGAATACCATTGGAATGGAAGAATGGTGTGCATTTCATGAACTTGAAATAATGAAAAAAGAAAAGAAAAACAGGAATCGTATGTGATGATCTTCAAATAATGAATTTGTACTTCTGCCAAGTTTTACTGGTCATATCCAAAAGTCTTGTTTATAATCCTGGTATGAGCAGGAAGGAAAAGGCCTTTCCTATGACACTGTTGATGTTGCCTCTGTTTTTCATATATCATTAGGAATCCTAACTTCATAAAATGATGTCATTTTGATTAGTCGAGTTGAGTTACTTCGAGGGGAGCTGAGTTTAAATTTTGAAAATTATTTTATGAATTTGAATTTGATTTGAGGTTTTTTAATTTATTTTTTATTTATACAGTTATTTGCTTATGTATTTAGTTATCGAATCATTTCTGAAAACTTTTTTTTTCAACGAGTCTATCAAAATAGTCTCTTTATAGGTTGATTTCTTTAGATTTTTCATCTAGCGAGATTTTTATTGGGATGTTAATGTTGTTTTTTTTTGTTGGTAAATCAGAAAAAATCAATTAATAATCAAATAAATACTATAAGGTTAACAGACAATGCCGTAAAAGGCGCTGATGCCGCCAAAGGCGCTATCAGCGAAGCTTTAGAGCAAACCAAAATAGCCTAAGGGACACCGCAATATAAGAAAAATAATTCGAAATCCAAACGACTGCAATAACAAAAAACCCAAGAAACTAAGCCTTTGAAAGTGCAAGCAATCAAGGCCCAAGGAGAAACCTAGATGTTAATGTTGTTTTGTTGAATTCAATTTAAACTTGACCGAAATAAATTTTATTTATTGATTTTAAAGAGTTGTTAGCCATTTCTATATACTACAACGGTTATATATCACCTAGATGATAATTAGATATCCATCACATTTGTTAATATAATCAAGATTTTATTTGAAATCATATTTAATAAGAATATCGATTTTTATTTTAAAATACAGAATAAGTTGTTAATAATGGTTAGAATATTTCATTATAACTTACAAAAGTTATTTTTTCGTAACTTTTTACTTTAAAAAACCCATTTGGCAGTATGAATCAACTTTCAATGTTTATATTACTTAATAATTAGAGTTGTAATATTATTTTCATCTTTAATATTATATATGCCATAAAAAGGTTTTGTTAGTCCTAACTATGATGATTATATTTAACAATTATAATATATAGGAGGATTTGAACAAAGTTATAATATACAAGAGAATTTGAATTATTGAACTAAAATATAAAGATCGAAATAAAAAAGAGACTTAGGCCCTGTTTGGTTGGATGTTAATTAATAAAATGGAACCAAACGAAACGGAATGATTTATAATGAAATGGAATGTAATATAATAAAAAGTTGTTTGGGAGGGATGGAAAGCTTTATAATGTAATGTAGTAAAATGTTGTTTGAAAGATGGATGAAATGGAATGTAATGTATAATAAATGACTTTTATACTCCTTATATTAAAATAGTTGTTGCAGGAGGTTCATTATTTTATTATTAATTATATAAAAATATTAGTATTAATTAATTATTTTATTTTATTTTATTTATGTGATTTATATTTTAAAATAATTTATTTATATAAAAATATATACAAACAATTAAAGAATAATTTTTTATATTTTTCTATTTTCATTAATAAAAATTTTATTAAATTTTTAATTATATTATTAATTATATACAATTTATTATTAATTATATAAAATATTATTATTAATTATTTAATATAATATATATATATATGATTATTTAATTGTTTGTATATATTTCTATATAAATAAAATTTTTTAATATAAAATTTTTTATTTTATAATTAAATGTATATAATTTATTATTAATAATATAAAAATATTATTATTAATTATTTAATAAAATTTATTATATTAAATATTATTATATTCTATTTAATATATTAATATTATGATTTGTTCAGAGTTGGTAATAAGAAGAATCATTGAGGATATATTAAGTAATATGTATTTATTAATTTATATTCCATCTTAAACCCTCCGAATCGGAGGTTTCTTATTTTTACTGTTTAGGATGGAATGGAACGTAACATGAAACCCTCCGCTTCCATCTCATCCCATTTCATTCCATTATGAAACCCTCAAACAAACAATAGAAGTGTGTTACGTTCTATACCCTTCCATCCCTAACCTCTCAACCAAACAAGGCCTTAGAGTAAAAAGATTTATCTTTTCCCACTCTAAGTTATCAAAAACGAAGATACCAAGTTTTAGATACAAAGTTATGTAAAGATATATCTTATTATTTGGTTTTAACATTTTTCAATAATTAAACCTTCAAGATAATGTTGATTAGCTTAAAATCCAAATCAATGAGGGATAGAATATACCTTGGATTTCTATATGATCCGAAGGCTAAATTTTAAAAATCTATTATCTTTAAAAAATGTATAGAGTTAAAACTCTATCTAGTGAAGACCTGTTACAGATGACACGAATGTTGTTGATTGTCATGAGCTTTAATGGGTCTAATTTTTTTGGATTGAATTTTAACATGAGAGATCTTTGTGTGTGATTCACGACTAGGTGTTCTTTTGTTTGGTGGTTGATCGATTTCATCTGCGAGCTCGTTGAGTGTGGTATTCTATCGTGATTCTTTTCTTACTCTGGAGTTGTTCACTGTCATATGTCCCTTTTTGTTTGGTGGTTGATTTATTGGGTAGTAAGCAGCTGTGATTTTTCAATCGACAATTAAGTGATTCAATTGGGTATCTTTATACCACTTTTTAACGTTAATTTGAAAGCCTGGTTTTGTTGACTAATTTCCTGTATGGCTTTTGCGTGACTTTGGTGGAGATGCGTTTCTCCTTAGTTAGCCATGGTTGATGTTTTCCTAATGCAACCGTGGATTCCTTTTGCTGATTTATTTTTCTAATCTGACTACTGAAGTAATCTTGATGAACAACTTTCAGATGTGTCTTTAAAGGAGTTGAATTCATCAGAAAGTTGTTTCTATCTCAAGTGTATTCATTTTTGTTCCTTGTTTATTTAATCACTTGAGTTGTTTGTTTATTGTCTTTCGTTAAAAAATTGTTAAGAAAATCCTCTATTGAGATTAACATGAGTCAGTCGTGTTATCAGGTGTGAAATACTTTCACGGGTTATGAGAATGAGAGATAGTGTCAAAGGTTTAGTGATGTCGGTTCAGTAAAGCCTTGTATAAAACTATTGTCGTTAGTGAAAGTTTTTAAGCTAGGTGAGGGCTCCGCAGACATAAGCAAGGTGTGTCGAATTGCATTAACAAATTTCAATGTTGATTTTTTAATTTGCATTTGTGTGTTTAATTTTCTGTTTTTGATTGTGTTAGATTTTGCAAAACTACTACATCCTTTGGAAAATTTTCATATATAAATGGAAATGTGTTTGTTAATAATTGAAATGACTTTTTATAAGACTGTTTTGTATAGAAATTGTAATTTTTAGAGTTTCGTATCGTACCAGTCATTATCCAAAAACAGTTAAAGATGGTAATAAAATATGGGCACAACTCATTTTGATTGGGCTTGTAATTAAGCTCAAATTTAAGAAAAAACTAGGTCAGCTAGGAGCCTTGGAGCCAATCAGGCTTTGGGTTGAGCTTGGATTTGGGCCCAACAGACCAGAGCACGACCTATTATCATCCCTATAATCAATATTGAAACAATCAATTTCATGTTGGCTTTTGATATTGACCTTTTCAAATTGGCTGGTATTTATTTAGGATACAAGTTGAGTAATGAGTACTAGTCAAATCTACAGTTTTTTAAAAATGGAGGATTAAATTGCAGAAAAGAAAAATTGTTAACCCTAATCCCTAATATCTCCTTCCTTACCCCCCCCCCCCCCTATACAACTTGTTGTATCCTCTACCTTTGTCTTCTGTCGTCATCCTTCGCCATTACAATTAAGTGGATCAGGGCTTGCCAACCATGTGTTATGTATTATCTGCGTTGAATGAAATAATCATATTGAATGACATTTTGTATTATCTGTGTTTTTGGAATTTGAGTAATATTAAATGAAATATTATGTTTTCTCATTTAAAAAATATTATGTTGTCTATATTATTGTCTTGTCAACAATGTTGATTAAAATTAGTGAATAAAATATTGCCACAAATAGATCGATAGAGAATGAAAAGTCACAGTGAAGAATTAGTGAATGAAAGATTAAATTTAGTGACTGAAACATAGTAAAGAATGGCAACATAATGATTACAAGGTTTGGTTATTTGAATGTTCTGGATTGTTTATTTTGTGCACAAATTGGATTATATATTATCACAAAGTTGTTGTTACTACATGGGTTATATATAATTAAAAGTGAATTATGTAATCTTAAAATAGTTTATAGTTGAATTATGTCATTATATAAAATGAGTTGTGAGTTAATGGTTGAATTATATAATCACGCAAAATGAGCTATAGTTATGTTTATGGTTAAATTATGTAATCATATAAAATGAGTTATAGTTGTGAGTTTATAATTGAATTATATAATCACCCAAAATGGGTTATAGTTATAAGTTTATGGTTAAATTATGTAATCACACAAAATAAGTTATAATTATGAGGTTATAGTTGAACTCTAATAAAATAGATTGGGTTATAGTTGTAATTTTATGGTTGAATTATGTAATCAAACAAAATAGGTTACAATTGTGAGTTTTATGTTTGAATTATGTAATCACAAAAAATGGGTTATAATTGTGACTTTATAGTTAAATTATATAATCACACAAAATGGGTTATAGTTATAACTTTATGGTTGAATTATATAATCACAGAAAATAAGTTATAGTTGTGATTTTATGGTTGAATTATGTAATCACACAAAATGGGTCATAATGGTGAAAGTTTAGAAATTAATGGATTTTTTTTATGTTTGGGTTAAGAAATATCAGGATTAATATATGTACCTCTATGATGTTTGGGTTAAGAAATATTAGAATTTCTTAGATAAAATGTGCTTAAGCCTTGAATTTTATTCAGGAATCATTTATATAAGTTCATAAAACTCACTTGCATGTCTATATCATATGATTGGTGAGAAGTTATTGTTGCTCTATTTGTTCCTATTATTTTGCACAACATTATTTTAATATGAAATTATTAATTTAATTTTGACATATGACTTCATTGATTTTTACACATAAATGGAGAGAAGTTTAAGTACTTTTGAAAATTATGTCGCTTCAAAAAGATTCGATGATCCCACTTAGGCTTATGGTAGATTGGTTCTTATAATGAAGAATTATACCATTATTTTGTACTATAACAAACATTTGAAAGGTAGGGGAACCACCATATTAGAAAAAGCATTTAGTTGGGATCACAAGTGATGTAAAGCCTTGTAAAAATGTTAGAATGGCGTGAAATGATAAAATTTTTCTTGAAGAGTATCATCACAAGAAAGACATAAGACAAAGATTGAACTATGAAATTGGTAAAGAAAGTTCTTTTTGCGAAGGTTAGGATGATACTGGAGATGTTGAAGGTAGTATTCCCACTCAATAAGAAGGTACTATTGCATTTGATGCATAGAAGAGAAGAAGATAAATGTCTAAATTTTTTGCAATAGGAACAACTCTTAGAGACTTCAATTCGTAGTGCCTTTAAATCTAAAGAAACAACTTATAATATGGACATGGCAATGATTAGACAGTGGCATGATACAAATGTATCATTCAGTGCTGCTCAATCTTACTATTTCTAGCCTATAATGAATGCTATTGCCTCTTACAATCTAGCAGATACAACTCTTTCAATTGATGAATATAGAGGTAATCTTCTGACTAGTCCTGTTTATGAAATAAAAATGACTTGGGCAAGTTATGCATGTTCAATCACGTGTGATAGTTGGACAAATAGAAGACATGAGTTTATTATCAATTTTTTGGTCTATTTTTCTAAGGAGAGAATGTTTTTGAAGTCTATTGACATGTCTAACCTTATTAGAAATGATAATACTCTATTTTAGATATTTAATAAAGTTGTAAATGAAGTTGGGTCTGAAAATATTGTACAGTTCATCATTGACAATGATTTTGCTTATAAAGCCGCTGAAAAAATGTTGTAAAATAAGTATAATTCTTTTTATTGTACTCTTTGCGTTGCACATTGTATTAACCTAATATTGAAAAATATAAGAGATGTTAGATACTTTCTTATCATTGATGAAACTATGTAAAAAGTAAGAAAAATGACTAAGTTTATCTATAATCGTTCATGAGCCTTAAATTTAATGAAAAAAGATTTCATAAATAGTAAGAATTTGTGTTGTCCTACTATTATAAGATTTATGACTAATTTCGTGTCACTTCAATATTTTGTTTTAATGAAGAAGTAACTCAAGCAAATGTTCATAAGTGATAAATGAGTTGCATCTTAGTATGTTAGGCCTAATGTTGTGAATGGATGTTTCTAGAATTACACTTGAAGATCATGAATTTTGATTTCAATGTCAATTTGTCATATAAGTTTATGAGCTTTTAATCAAAGTACTTGGTATGACTAATAGTGATGATAAGACAATAATGAATTTTTTTATGACTCATAAAAGGCAAAGGAAGTAATTAAGGCCAATTTGAAAAATGAAAACTAAGCCTTCTTTGTATACACCTTGGCCTTGTTTGGTTAATAGCTGATCAACTAATTTTTAGCTGATTGACCAAAATCAGCTATTTGACTTCATCAATAAGCCATTTAACTTGTTTGGTTGTTGGCTGATTCAACCCAACTAGCTCAAAAATGAGAAGCTACTTGTAAGCTGCGTTTAGGACAATCAGCTGATTGTCCTAAACTATAATGCCAAATTTGCCCTTACCTCCAACAACCGCTGTAACTGTCCTAAGACTAGAGAGGGGAGATACTGAGAAAAAAGTCATGCAAATGGGCTGGGCAATAGCAATTCACGGCGGCATTGGCGATATTCCTCTCTCTCTCCCACCTGAGCGCTGCCTCCCTCGTGAAGCTGCCCTCCGTCACTGCCTCCAGATCGGTGTCGCCGCTCTCCAAGCCCAAAAACACCCCCTTGATGTTGTCGAGCTTATGGTATATTTAAGTTATAAATTTTTTCCTTCAGGAGCATCTCTCTCTGGGGTTATTTTATGGTTTTTCTATTGAATTCAAACATAGTTCATAAACAGATGACAAAAAAGCAAACTTTTTCGTTTTTGTGTAAAAATATGATATTTGTTTGCTTTCTGGATATGGTGAAGTGGGTAAATCCTGATAAGTTCATGGGATTTTTCATACAAAGTTGATTATGATTTAGTTTTTAGTGTTTTACCCTGTATAGGTTCGCGAATTGGAAAACTACCATATTATAATGCTGGGAAGGGATCTTTTCTAACCACTGCAGCCACTATTGAGATGGAAGCTTCAATCATGGAATGTAAGACTAAGAGATGTGGTGTTGTTTCTGGTCTCAGCACTGTTGTTAATCCCATTTCTCTGGCTCGGTTGGTCATGGAGAACTCCTTATATTTATCTTGCATTTGACGAAGCTGAGGCTTTTGCAGTAAGTAAGTGGTCTCTTCTGACCATTTTTCTTGGCACTCTTATTTAATTCTTATTCAATATACTTCCATGTTTTAGTGATGCTTTTACTCTTTGTAATAATTTTTGGTTCTCTTACATATAATGCATAACTGACTTTGTGATGCATAGAGTTGATATTGGAAATGCTTGTTGGACATACAAACAATTCACAAGTGATATCCAGACTACACAATATAGGAGTCCCAAAGTCATTCTTGGATCAAGATACTCGACTCCGGCTGATCTATGGTCCTTTGTTTGCATTTGCTTTGAGATGGCCACTGGTGATTTACTTTTTGATCCTCAAAGTGGTGAGAAGTATGGTGAGAATGAGGTATGGCCACACAAGACACTTTCCTACTTTGTTTTTTCTTAGCAGTATCTTTTTATGCTACATGAAGAGGTTTTTGCTACATCCTGTTTGACTTTCTTTAACCCTCTTAATTGATATTTATAAGACCATCTAGCATTGATGATGGAGCTTCTTGGTGTGATTCCACAAAGGGTGAGACTGTAACATATGATATGCTAATCTAGAGTTCGGGAAGAAAGAAAGAGAAGTTCATTTGCAATTTTATTTGCCTATTATTATATTGAGACATTTTAATTGTGCCAATTGTCAACTATTATTTACTATTTAACTCAAATTTTTTGAATCATATTGTTGTCATTTTTTCTACGGTTGTCCTAGCATTTTACTCTTGTGATATAGTCTTTTCAGATTGCATTAGGCGATCAAAATTCCTAAGACTTCTTCACCAGACATGGAGATTTAAGGAATACCATAAATTGTGGTTTTGGTCACTCAATAAAGTACTTATGGAGAAGTACAGTTTCAATGAGCAAGATGTAATTGATATGATTGAATTCATTGTTCCCTTGCTAAATTTTGCACCTGAGAAGAGGCCAACTGCAGGAGACTACCTTTAATCATCCATGGTTAATGTCAAGCCTTCATGTGCTTAAGCCTTTTGCTCCAAATCTTCAACCTAAAGTAGTTGTTGTGGATGAGTCTGGAAACAAGAAGGGGGAAATGGAAGCTGGGGTTGTTGTTGTTGGTGATGGAAATTGAGGGTCTTCCAGTTCCTCAAAACCTGAACTTGAGCTAAAGCTTTCAAAATATGGGGCATTGATTTGTGTTACATTTTCTTAACATTCTTTTTGTTTGGTTTTCCTCACTGCATTCTTTTGAGTCCCATGTCTTTGAGCGGAGATGTAAATAGGAACATGAGTGTTTGAAAGATATCTGTTTCGTCCAATTTTTTGGTAACCTTGATTGGATTTATTCACTGAATTCCTTTGGAGTTTCATCTCTCGCTTTTTGTCCAAATATTTCTTCTGAAGAGATGTCCATTAAAATTATTAATGCAAACTATTTGAATTGTGTATTTAAACTTCATTTGTATTGTTATATTTTATGTTTGGATATATCTTCATCATCGTCATGATTATTATTATTATTGTTGTTGTTGTTGTTGTTGTTGTTGTTGTTGTTATTATTATTATTATTATTATTATTATTATTAT
>JAOSBP010000116.1:92962-107384 GCA_027563825.1 Erythroxylum mucronatum
ATTATTATTATTATTATTATTATTATTATTCTTTTTGTTGTTGTCGTCGACGTCGACGTCGTCGTTGTTATTATTATTATTATATGTTTTATGCTTTTTATTAGAGTTATAAACTTAATTTTTGTAGAATTTAATATCTAAAATCTAATTCCTATAAGAATATTCAACGAAATATTAAGATATATAATATTCATACCCTTAAAAAAATTTTGAAGTCATGTCCTCGTAAGTCATTTTACACATAAACAGCTAATACTAAACAACTAATTTTACCAAACATCAAATGACAAATAGCTAATGTAATCAGCTAGTCCAATCAGCTGATATAATCAGTTATTAGCTAACAGCTAATGCAATCAGCTGATTGTCAAACAGGGCCCTTATCTTATAATCACCAATGAATGATAGAAAAGGTAACTTTACTGTTTGTTGTTTGCAGCTAGGATATTTTTTAATCTTAGTATTTATTTTAGGTCAAGTTTCACAAAGAAAGTTGAAGTTAATAGGATAATGATATTAACTATTATAGTAACTGTTGCTCATAAAATGATACAAGATCTTCTCAACTCACAAATGGAGATTTATAAGAATTTTTTATGAATTTGGGATGTCAATTACAATTCACCAAAGAGGCAAACTTAATCTAGGTATATATTTTTTCACTTTTGTTACTAGCTGAAAATTAATCGTCAATTGATTTTGTTTATAAGGTTACTTTTATTTTCTTACGATTACTTTTATTTTCTAAGAGTTAGGACTAATCCTGAAATGATGTTCTAGAATGACAATGATTTGTAATTCAAATTCTAAATCTATATATAAGTGCACATGGTGTGAAAGGAATTAAAGCTTCAAAAACATTATTAATAATTTAATCTTATTTTTTTACTGGGAATCTTAATAGAATAAGTAGTTCTACATATCCAATTTGCCTCGACCATGTCAATATTTTAGTAAATTGAGTTCTAAGAAATTAAGTTTGATAAATGAGAGTGACTTGGAAGCTAATCTTAAATGGGAAAATATTTACATGTCATTTATTACAATGAAGTTGAATAATGATGATGCTAATTGGACTTCTCTCAATGACACGGATTTTGCACTAAGTAAAAATTGGAGTTAGTATGATTTGAGTAGATATTCGACTAAACGAAATTTCACTTCTATTTGGATGTATTTTGCTGCATGAACTTTTGTTATAATGCTTATGGAGTTATGGACCTTTATTATTCTTACTATATGATGTTTTGATGTAATTATTCTTTATTATATGATGTAAATTATAACTTTTTAAATACTTTACATTATTTTTAGTTGTGTGTGTGTGTGTGTGTGTGTGTGATGATTAAAGATCTTTTTTCTTATATTACTTGTGGTTATTATTTATATGTGAAATATGTGAAAAATAATATTAATAGAAATAAAGAGATAGTGATTTCAAACTCATACTCTTATGATTTTGGAGATATGGTTGATATAAAATTAAAATATATATAGCACAATATATTGAGAGACTATTTTGTAATTTAAAAAAATTCAAAAACTATTTTGTAACTTTTAAAAACTATCCGAAACGATATCTAATATTGACTGATATTAGTACCGTAGCAGTCGATATCTCCGCCAAGTTTATGTTATACTTTACTATTGAGCAAAAAAGGAAATATATAAAAATAGGGTTCAGATATTTACAATAAATGTTTTGAGTGATGGAATTTGAATCAACAAGTTTAATTCTTATTCTCCGAATGGAATTTAATGGAAGAACAACTATCATAATTTAATTTTTATGAGAAGGGTTCTTCAAACTCCGAGCGATAGACACATCAATTGTAAAAGCAGAGGGAGGCAGCTAGAAATAAACAAAGAATTAAATGGTTGGTTGGTTTGTAAACATCTTTTAAATCGTCACACTTAATGAGTTGGAGGATTAAGTGGGGTTGTTAGGTTATCGTTGAAAATATCAAGCCATCATCAGGAAAATAAAACCCAAACTTCCGGATACTCAACCGAAAGCTTTGAAATTAAGAAGCAGATACCAGGATAGTGTGTCGAATTTATCAATTAAAGCTAACGAAAGTTGGAAACTTTTAGAGAATGACATGCGGCTTAAGTCTCACGAAAGCTTGATTCTATGCAGTATGTGGGGGTTTGATGGTGAGTCAAATTAAAGAACAACCCACTAAGTGACTCTAAGCATTCTTGGTGAAGAAAAATGACCGTCAGAGACGATTGGTTGGAAAAACAGATTTAGTTTTTCCACACGTATGTCAGACGAATGCATTCATACCAATTTTTCCTTCCAAAATTTGGACGTCACTTACTCTAGAAACAAGAAGACCTTAACAAAACTATGTGCGTTATCTTGCAAATGCCACATGTCTCATGTATTAGATAGGAATATGTCGAATAGTTGTAGATAGGAATATCTCGATTATCTGGAATTCAAAACTTGATACATGGATATTTCAGATTTGATTTTTCTTTCTATGATAAACCCAGATCATGAAACGAGGTATTTTACATGAATGGTACATATAATTCACAGGTTGCTGAAGATAGTACATGCAAAGATTTATCTTAATCTCGTTCATTATATATGCAAGCAACATCCTTGTTTATGTTCACGTCTTCATGCAACATATGTTTGGTACAGGGAATGTGGTCCTGAGCTGAAAGAGTAAAGCGGAATCAACCAAGAAAATTCACTACCATGGATACTGGAACTAAGCACAGACCCCTATTCTTTAGTTGTGTAGTGTCATTTTCATTGCCAATAAATCCCAAATCACGTGACTCTTGTCCCTTGCATGAAGCATCGTCTTTCTATTGCAACAAAACCAAACTCTTGTTAGGTACACGAAACATTGATCTAAAGGGCAATCGAAGAACTGAAACCATGGAAGTAAAGTTAAATGAATGGCTTTTTTTAGCTTACTTGCGAGATGCCCATGGAATCTTTCAGCTTTTTGTTGTTGAGATCATAAACCTATTCCCAGCAGCCAAAATTTGAACGTAGATAAGATAATTTGTTACTGTGTGCAAATTATATCCATTACATCAGCATCGCATTCAAAAATCAGCTTCCTAAAAGAAAAGGAAAGGAACCGTGAGAAACTGAGAATCAGGGAAACGGTCAGACCTTGGAGCTATGTGCGGGAGAACTTGCTGTATCCTCCAAAGCATCGTCAACGAAAGCTTCTTTGGTTCTTCTCTTCTTGAAACTAAACCTGTTACAGCTTTTCTGATCAGTAGAAAACGACCTAACAACTGGTCCGCTGTGTAAGGACTTCTTCCCAACCGAAGAAGCAGCATCAGAGACTACAGAAGAACCTTCATCATTTAAAGTGGAAGAATCATGATTATCATGAACGTGGTTAGCAAAAAAATCCTCCAAGTACATAGTCCAACTACTCTCGTCATCAGATGCATCATCATCAACATCATCTCTTCTTCCACTAGAGGAAGGAGAAAGATCAGAAATACAAAGAGAATTGTTCATGGGAGTCGTAGAGCATATTATTTAAGGGAGAATCCAATTGAACAACTATTTATAGAAGAAGGGTCAGTGTTGGAGAATGATCATGTACATGACGTGGAATGTAATCTTTGGATCTCACAAGGAGTTAGACATTTAATAATATTAATTATTTTTGTTGAGAGGAAGCACTTTTGACCCTTAAGTCCTTCAATTAACTACACTTTCACTTACATACGCCAATTCCTTAGAAAAATAATTGAAATTTCTGACCATTTAGCATAGACTTCAATATAGTTTGGAACACTTAATAACACCTTTAATTAATATGTTTATCATTGCGGTTGCCACGATGGTATATATCAATGTCATACTAAGATCATTCCAAAGTGGAGATCAACTAAATGAAAGCATCTTGGCTTCACAGGTCACTAAACACTATTAGACCGTCGTCGATGCCCATCATCGAATGGAAAGATTCATCATGGTCACTGACTTGTGGGAGAAACAAACATAAAACATGAGTGGAGAAAAGATTCTTGCATATAAGATAATTAATGATTATAACTTACGACTTTGCTTCTTATGTTGCCAAATTTTCAGCGACTAGCTTCTCTTCGGGAGTGGCTGACGTTTACTTTAAGTTTTTATATAATTTAAACTACTTTTAGAATCTATTAACAACTCTAATATGATTAACGTTTTCCTTAATAAATAATTTATTTTTAAAGACAGAATGAACATTTCTTATTTTTAAATATGAATTGAATAATCATTTAAAACTTATAATAATTATTAATGATAAATTTCCAGTGAACAAAATAATTAATGATTTAATTGACAAAATATTTGAATGAATTATAATTAATAATAAATAGAACACCTTCGCAACAACTAATAAGAAATTTATGGATGAGTTTCAATTGCACTTGGATTAGAAGTACTTCGGCTACTAAAAAGATTTTTTAGTATGTGTAAGCTTATTGCTTTCCATTAATTTGCAAAGCTAAAGTCTCTTTTCATGAATGAATGGAACAAGCTAGAACATAACTAGAAGAGCACATAGTGTCTGTCAACTAGCGGGATATCTGCAACAGAAAATGAATAGCAAGTAATTTATTATCATTGTCGCAGTTATCATCGTCATATTTAGTCCAAATTTTTATAATAAAGTAAGATTTGAGAAGGTCTGATAATACGCAACCTTATCTTTATATAATAGAGAAGTTATTTTCAATAGATCCATATACAAATGTGGCAGTAAAAGAATGATGTAGGTTAAAGAATAAACAAGTAAAACTAGCACGCTAAATCATTATGTAAATAAAATTACAATAAATATATAAATAAATAAAATATAAAATATAACTCGAATTTTAAAAAGTTTTAAAATTAAAATATAACGAAATATATCATCTCTTTATTTTTAGAAAAACATTAATACCCAATTGATAAGACAGCAATAAAGTATCAAATAATTCGACTTTGAATCATACAAAACATGACATGTAAAAATCCAGAACGTCTGAAACCATAAAATCATTAAATATAAAAATTCACTCTTGACATAAACCCAACGACATACTATACAAAGAGATCAACAAGTGGCAAGCACAGGAAAAGGTTTGCACTCTCAAGTCCTACCATCGAATGGTTATATTAAGAAGGGTAAATCTGAACGGATGACATAACTTTACATAACAATTAATTAATTTAGTTGAATCATCAAGAGTCACGGTTTGTCTCCATTATAGGAGTCCCCGTGCGTAAGACAATTAGCCAGGGGTCCAGTCTATCTAGCGTCTCTTCGTCGTGACGGGACCTTTAATTTGCTCTGCCACATTATATCAGCATTATCACTATCATTTTTGTCATGTTACTATTTTATGAAATATATGAATTATTTCTCAAAAATTTTATAAAAACCTAAATAAATTCTTAAAAAATTCAATATTAATATTTTAAATTTTTCTGTACGAATATCATATTTTAACTTTGAGATTATTAATGCATAATGTTTATAAAATCTTTTGTGAATATATATTGATATTAAAATCTAAATTTATAAATGTTCAAATTTTATTTCAATTTGTATTAAAAAATCTCAAGGTGAAATCATAATTTTAACTTTTAATTTTTCTATAAACTTATTAGTTAGCAGTTTTGTCTAAGTCATTAGTAGTGTTTGGCATTGCATATTAGCATTATCCTCACATCAACCTTCAGCTAGGAGACATTGTCGGACCTTCTTATGTTAAATTCCAAGGAGAGATTATTCATTAACCTACTCTCATCCCATTATGATACATTTGGTCTCAAGGCTTGATCAAGCGTTCATTGGACTCCTGAAATAGCCAATCCAGTCATTAGCTCCAATCATGCGCTGTGCATGTTTCATGGGAATACAGTTTAATAATGTTTTTCATACTAATATTAAAGAATAAAGTCATCCACTTCTCTGGTATTTTAATTAAATTTCCTTATAATTTAATATTTCAAAAAGTTCCTCTATCCTAATATTAATAGACAACGCTAGAATTATGACGTATGGTGTAATTGATGCAGACGCAATTGCTGTCTTCACTTGGCAACTGTATGTATGGATGAATTAAGGAAGAAAAAGTATTGTATGAGATGTAATGCATGTAGTTAGTGTTGAAATATAAGTGAGATTTTGTCCTACATCGAAAGAATATATGGCCTTGAGCATGCATATAAGCCTAATAAGTTACTCCTCTTAATACCAATTGGTTTTGGGATGGAATCTCATTTAGGCTTATATGTGCTCAGTTTATTTAGGTCCAATCATATAAAAATTTAACATGGCATCAAAGCAGGTTACTCGTCACCACCTCGTCACGATAAACTGTGGCACGTGTTGGGCCGTAAATTAGCCCACACGTAAGGGGACGTGTTGAAATATAAGTGAGACTTTGTCCTACATCGAAAGAATATATGGCTTTGAGCATACATATAAGCCTAATAAGTTACTTCTCCTAATATCAATTAGTTTTGAGATGGAACCTCATTTAGGCTTATATATGCTCAATTTATTTAGGTCCAATCATATAAAAATTTAACAGTTAGTGCGGTCCAATTATCCATGATTCATCGAGAAAATTGTTACCAACGTCAGGTCAAAATAGAATTTGTATTTTATGCGTCAAAGGTCCAATCTAATCATGATTATATATACTCATAGTTTGATAAATGGCTCTCTTTCTACGCTCATTATCATTATCTGTTCTAAAAATAACAAATCAATGATAAGAGGCACATGGCCGCTCTTGCCTGTCTGTACTTATACACATGTTGTCGTATAAAATGTTTGACTGCATCTATAAATGCGTCGGATAAGACTCAAAATGAGTTTTGTTATTTGTTGTTTGTTGAATGTTTTGCAGCCATGTTGTAATGAGGAAAAAATACAACGTATAGCAATAAGGTATAATCCATTTACTGTTACTAATTATGAAATGTTTGGACAATTTATAATTACGAATTTGTAGTTGTAAAATATCGGTTTAAAATTTAAAAATGAAAATGTAAAAAGGTCTTTAATTTATGTTTTAACTTCAAATTTCGTATTTAGATTGATAAAAATAAAATTTTATTTTTAAATAGAGGATATTTTAGTCAATATTTTAAAGGTTTAAGTAAAATCTAATGAACTTGAAGAACCTTTAATTTGATAAACATAAGCAGAAATTATAAGATTTTAATAATACCCATTTTCCATTAAAACAAGGTTAACTTGTTAGATTTTATTGACAAAATAAGAAAATTACTTGAAAATTAGGAAATTTAATTATCCATCATATGTTATTGGAGAATATAGTTTAAGAACTTAGCTTTTAGTTGTCCGAATTTGTATAAGATGGCGACTGAATAGCTGGCTGCAAATTCAAAGTGAAGCTCATAATGTCCTAAAGTTGAAGTATCCGTTATTCATACATGTAGCTAAAATCAAACAAGATCGATATGCAACTTCAAATCTGCGGGGATGCTTAAGAATTTTCTCATAAGCAAAATAATCATATGCATGCATTCGGGTCTTTTTACCATCCAAAGAAGGAAACAGTGATTGATACGACAGGTATCAACCGAATTAAAAGCACTGGAAAGAGTACTGTAAGTTGCAGAGAACATGAACCCACACACACAAAAGTTCCAAACTAGCAAGTTAAGTTCCTGCAGAAAGAAACGCAACTCTAACTATGGCTTAAGATTGGTCCTTTTCTTAGACGCATTTTCTTCCTGCAAGTAGCTTCTTGGTCCACATAGTAAGTCTACGTAAAGAAGTATCTTGCCGATGGAAAGCTCATGGTACCAAAAATTAGGCCAAGACTGGATCAGAACCCTGTAGAATCAAAGATATGAATTAGTCAAAGATTGGAAGGTTGAAAATGATAAATTTAAACATTAAAATCAAGATAAATATGCTAGAGCTAAATTGAGTACATGAATAATATAATTATGAATTATATTTTTTTTAAAAATTAAGAGAAAAGTGTATTTAATTATAGGTTAATATATGTATATAATAAGAGATTCGGAGCATCAATAATTTAGATATAATTATTTAGTTACTGCTTTATAGTATATATATAATCTTGCCGTATTATCTTATAAGTAAAGTGTTGTTATAATAAAAATGTGTTTTATTAATATACTCTATCCTTCTTCATGTAATTCTCAAAACGTTTTACAATTAAATAGTTATTACTTTCACATTATTCATAATCACGTTTACACGAAATACTAGGGTTGAAAGAGACCTACTATCGTACAAGAACCGTAGAGTCCAGACACATATAGAGAAGTAGATTTGTAATAAATTAGGACCCATGCATGAGTAAGTTTTGAGAAAGCTTCACGTGTTATACCCTTCTATTCTGTGAATAATCTACACGTAGTCACAGGCAAGAAAGCGACCTTTTATAATTTTGTTGGAAGTGCACTGGACAATATACATTTCTTTCCCCCAAGCGGCAAAAGGTTTAACCTTGTACCATAGGAGACATGTTGCCAGTAGTTACTGCAAATCCAAGACACTACAAAAGGTTTTAATTCACTCTGCGCCAACCTTTTCTTGGTAACATCATATCTAACCATTCGATAATTAAGAGAGAAAAAAACATAGATGATGATAGAGATTGAGGGGACCGAAGGCATAAGTTTTCCAGTACAAGCCACTACAAAAGTGGCCATGTAAATGTAATTCTCAGTTTTAGCCACGATACTCTGTGGGTCCTCTCCTTCAAACTTCTCAAATACACATGTTCTCCTCGTCTTGCGTTACACTACATGTGTGCCCTTTTTTTTTTGTTTTTGATTTCACTTAAGAGTTTCAGTCCAAAGGACACGCTCATCAAAGTCTATCATCATTACGATAGTGATATATAAGGTAAATGCAGGGAACCATTTGCTAGGTTTTCGTTTAGCATAATCATTACCTGCATTCACATATGGTCCCAAACTTGCATTCGGTATAGCTTGTGAATTGAATTTGCAGAGTTTAATTGCGCCGGTTCTGTGAAATTAAAGGTATTGACATGTCGGAGTCTCACAACTCACCTTTATTTATTTCGAGATTGACATTATTTCTCAAGTTGACTCTAATTTGATAAGATCATGAAATGTAATAATTATGCTATTTAAAATTTAAAAGTAAATTTACATAAGAAAAAGAATATAAAAATCAAAATAATATATTATTTTAAAATTTGGAGTTGAAATACAATGCCTTACAAATTTGTACTATAATGTTAAATACTGAAATATACATTTAATACTTCCTTCTTAATTCAAGATATTTAAAACAAAATAATTAAGTCTTTTATTTATGAACATTTACTACTGCCATAAATACAAATCTGGAAATCAAACGTTAGTATTATTGATTCCTTTCTTAAGATGGTGAGATGTTCATGTGTGTTTCCGAAAAGTCACAACATGAATACCATGATTAATTATTATTAATTTGTATCATTTTATGTGCTTGAACATGGATAACATGATCTACATGTATTAGAGAAAAAGGTTATTGGTATACCATGATCAATAAGCTACCTTGCTAATAATAATAAGATTTATAATATCATTTTTACTGATTATTTTATTCATGGAAATTAGAATAAAGAAGAAGAAAAATAGTTACTAAATCGTTGTTTCATATGTAAAAGACTTCAAAGGAACTTAGGACTCACAAAATTCCAAAGTTTAAAGAAGAGCAATTGAAATCAATGAGTAAAATTGAATCGAATCGAGTAGTTCGACCAAAATAATTATAAATATTAGGTGCTTGGTTTTGGTTTATGTTTATAATTGTTATAAATAAAAATCAACTAGTTAAGTAACAAATCGACCAATTTTTTTAAAACTGTAAATACTTCAAAATCGTAAGTATCTTCTTCTTTTGTCTGTTTTGACTTTTCGGTTTCCATATTGAATTAAACTTCATCTCCCATTTTATCTCGACTTTTCACAACAAATCTCAATCTACATCTTTAGTAAAACTTAATCTCGTTTGGCAACATTTTGGTTTTATTCAATCTTTTCTACTAGTCTTTGTTTGTGGTCTAAACAAAACAATATAAATTAAATTCTATCTAGACCAGCTAAAAGCAAGTGTACCTCGTCGACAAGTAATATAAGATGGTAAGAACCGGATATCGTACCCAAGAGATTCCAAAACATAAGACAATTAAATTAAATGATTCAAAATTACTCATACAATCAAGAATTGATTGATTTGAAAATAAAATAAAATAAGCGAATCAAGGAAATATGCAAGATGCAAAGTATGAATAAAAAACGACTAGATTTAATCAAATGACATAAATTGGTTAAGGTATCGAATTTTAATTAAATTAGACACTAAAACTTGTAACGATGGATTGATTTAGGAATTGCTTCACTTAAGTAAGTCGAACCTAATATTCATAGGAATTCCATTCTCTTCTAAATCCGAGTTACGTACTTGGTTCATAGATAATTTGGAATAAAAGGCATTCAAGATAAGAAGTCTAAACTTAAGTTCGTTAATTCTAGGTATCCTCACACAAGATCCTAAGGTTGGTCTACACTTTAGTCTCAAGTATGTTACTTTAGTAATTTTTCGACAAATTAAATCCCATTAGTTATAACATTCAATCATCTAAGGCCTTAATCTAGGTGATCAAGCTAAATTAGGACTATCATAATATATAATTGCATTGGTTAAATCCACAAAAAATTAAGACAAATAAGGAATAAAAACAAATTCAATCCCAGTAAAACCGTGGCTGTTGGGATTGAAAAATATTTTTGGTCAACGTTCAGTTCACTATCTTCTTTTCACACTTGTGTGAATGGAGTAGAGCGAGTGTTGTTGGAGGTTGCTTGTTTTTATGTCCGTGAGTGGAGGATGCGTCGAAGTGGGGACTGCTGCGTGCTTGGCAATAAATGGAGGCCACGTCTTGCGTTGGTGAATGGAGTAGAGGCTGCTTGGTTATGCCACCAGCTGCTTCAACGTTCTCTTGCCACCAGCTGCTTCCACATCCTCTTGCCACCTGCTGCTTCAATGTCCTTTTAGCCACCAGCTGCTTCGTGTGTGAGTGGAGAGTATATGTTGAGTGGGATCTGCAGCGTTGCTCTCTCTCCACCACCCCTAGCTGCTTTGTTTCTCCTCTATCCTATGTCTTGATTTGACAAACACCTTATTCATGCACACTAATCTCTCCACCACCAGTTGCTTTTTTCCCTCTCTTTTTGCCTCTAGCTCCTTATTTTGTTCTCTGTATTGAATGTCCATGCTCCCTCATTCACGCCTAATTTCACGTACGCATAATCAAGTTTTTCTCCAACTCTTTCTGCCACCAACTGCCTTTTGTTTCTATGTATTGAATGCTTTTCTGAGAGTTTTTGGTTCACCTTTCACACACATTCACGCCCGCCACCTGCTCTCTTCTTTTCGCTGCCACCTATATTCTTTTGTTTTCTCTCTATTTAATGTCCACTCAGGTCTCCTTTTGTGTGAAACGTTTGCATGCTTTGCGTTTCCACAAACACGCTACTGTCGTTTCCTTATGATGTTGCCATATTGCTGCTTCTCTTGTTCTTCTGATGTGACAAATAAACCCATTTATTTCTTGGTCCACTAGTACTGTTCACTCTTCTTAAAAGCTCATGTACATTCTCTACTTTGTCATTTTGTCCTAGCCAGCTTATCCATTAAATCACGTTCTTGCATGCAAACACGTTAACATTTTCTAGAGCTTTTCTTGCTTTATTCTTTTGAACATTCCAAATCCATCATGTGCCTTGCTGGCAAGAAAAAATTGTGGCCACTGGATTAACTTGAGACCAGGATCTAATGTGTATGGAATGAGCAACAGATCCATCTCCCTATCACTAATAAGATCCTCTTCTCGGAAACTACATATCACTTCATTCCATAACTGAGCAAATTTCGCAGCTCCGCTTCCCTTGTTTGTTGTAACCTTGACAAATTTCTTTGAAAATGAGAATCCTTTCTTTTGGTTCTTATCCGAAGGTACCAAATATGTGTTAAATGAACCGAGTAATGATTGGATTCTCAACCTTAGCATGTCTAGAGTCCGTATCTGTGAGAAGAATGTAATGTACAATTCATTATCTTAAAATCTAAACCAAAGATGACAATGGAAATAAATTTCCTATAATGACTTCTTCCATTACTAATATAAGGGGGAATATCATGCAATCAATAGCCAACAAGCCTGGCACTTAAGAAAATAGAGAAGTTGCAACTCAGTGATAGCTAGAAGATGAGAAGAGTAGCACTCAAAACCATCCATATTGTTCAAGACGCTTTAATTGTTATACGTAACATCTTTTTAAGGTCATGATTGATTTTTTGCTTCTCATAATCTACTAAAACTCTAAAAAATGGACAAGAGTAAAGCAAATTATGTATCTAAAATCAATATAAAATGTCCATTAACAGTCTCCTATTTCTTTTAATTTTCTTTTTCATATTCTATTCTATTTCAACCTCATTTGTTTTGTGTTTGCGTCTATATATTGTTTTGATTCCCTGTGTAGAATCACAAACTAACCTTTGCTTATTGTTGTTTCTTTTGTTGGTTGTGGTGATTGAAGACAAATTCCATACTAATAAAGAGAAGATGTAAGGTTTAGGGGTATTTTTTTAGACTTTCATCTTCTTTCTTTTTATTTTCGTCTTTCTTTGGTTCATTATTATAACATTTGTGACTTATTCTTTTCTTGTTTATGAATCTATTTTAAAGATGTTGAGTTGACTGGGTTTTGATTAAGTTTTTTGGTAAAAGACAATGGGTTTGATGGAGAAGAATCCATATCTTCATACTATTTAAATGGAATAATAGTTTCACTTTGTTTTTATTTTATTGTTATCCAGAACTTCATTATAAACTTGAGAATATTTTTATAAGGTGTTGCAATATCTTTAGATGAATTTGACAGATGCTAGCTTTAATTTGAAAATATTTATTATGTTGCCTAAATAATAGTGGTTCGAAGCATGACTAACTTTTCTATTTTTATTAATTGAAGGGATTATGTTGTTTCATGTTTACCACATAGGATTGTTATGCATGTAATTACCTGGGAGATTTTTTATTAATTATGTAGTCTATAACCTTGTTTTATCATTAAAATTTCATATAAAATAACAAAACAAAATTTTACCATTTTCCCTTCCAATCCTATGATATTGAACTTTTTTGTGACCTTTAGGTCTTTAAATGTTCTTTAATTATGTGACTCCTTCAATTTCTTGATTTGTGGTGCATATTTTTTTTGCTTGCAAGTGAATAAATGTAGGACTTGAACCTGCTTTAGACATTCCAATTTCCAAATTCTTGGGTTTAGGCTTAAGCTTCTTCTTGCAAATATGATTGGATGGGATAATTTTCTGTGACTAAAAGTAAAAAGTTTTTACCTGTGAGTGTAAAAAGATGACAAAACCATCACAACTTAACACTTACCAGGCTCATCATGACCCCATCACTTGTAGGAGAATTCTTGTAATAAAATATCCAATAAGTCATTTGAACAGAAAGTAACTAGGATCATTTCTACTTCTAAGAAAAATTAACTTACAATCCTTTCTTTACTTGAAAGTTGTTTCTTGAATTTACAATCCAAAAGCCTAAAAAAGTGTAATAAAAAAGAGAATATGAGACTTTATAAAGGACTGTAACTTTGCCAATATCCCTACTTCGTACAACATCACATTCCCAAGTTTGTTATTTTCATTTAATCTCATACATTAAGCCTAAGTACCATTCTCGAGGCTTATACCTTTATAGTGAAGTAAATCACGAGTTAGTATAGACTTTATGTTTGATATACAAAATGCACAAGAAAGGGGGGAGGGTTGAATTGTGTAATCTTTTTCGTGAATACAATCCCCTTATATATTTTTAAAAAACTTGCTTTCTCAAAAACTATTAAGTAAGAATATCACGATGTATTGTAGTCAACTTCTAAGTACTTGTATAAAAACAATAGGAATAAAAACCGAGAGTTTGAGAGTAGAAGTTGTCACAACAATTTTATCCTGGTTCACCCCAAACCGTGGGCTACGTTCAGTCCTCATAATCATTTCTAAGATTTCACTATACTAAAAAAAGTACAAGTATTCTTTTCACCGAGCCTCTTCAGGTCTCTCACAGCAAGTATTGTTTTTCTCACTTAGCCTCTTTAGGCTCTCAACTTTTCTTTTTTCTTACAGAAAGATGTTTGCGAGTTTTGTTACAGAGAATAATAGCTCTCAATGTTTCGCACAATGAATACAGTGTTTCTAGCTTTTTTAAAATCTCTAACTTTTACAAAATCACTAACTTCTGCAGTCTTCGATTCCGACTCGTATTTATAGCCTTCGTCTTCAACTGCTTCTTGATAACCGCTTCTTTCTTCTTATTTCTTGATCTTTGA
>JAOSBP010000119.1:7660-34756 GCA_027563825.1 Erythroxylum mucronatum
TTGCAACGTCTGCTTTTGCATCGTCTGCTTTTGCAACGTCTGCTTTTGCATCGTCTGCTTTTGCATCGTCTGCTTTTCATATTTGTTAATGTCATCTGCTTTTCATTTTTTTCTTATCTTTGTTTGTCATCAAAATCTTTCAATACGTAAAGTCAATTTTGACTTAATAGTAGTTAATGAGGAGATTGATTGTAATGAGTTGCCTTCCACACATGCTAGGGTAAAGAAGTTTGAAAGCTCTAAGGAGAGAGCATTGTTGGCTAAAAAGGGGTCCACTTTCAAAGGAACAAATTTTGAGAGCAACCATGAACAAGCAACAGCAAGGGAGCATGTTGAGTCAAGCAAAAATGGAGCCAATCAAGCCAATGGTAAGGAGGTAAATCTAAAAGACGTTCCTTTTCCTGATGCATATTTGATGAGCAAAAGAATGACTGAAACTCAGCATGAAAAAGATATTATTGATTTGTTTAGTATAGTGGAAGTCAATACTCCTTTACTTGATCTTGTGAAACGAATTCTCGCCTATGCCAAATACCTTAAAGACCTATGTACCCATAAAAGGAAGTTTAGGCCAAATAAAAGAGTTCAACTTAGCTCAAACGTGTCTGCCCTATTTAAACCTCAAATTCCTGTGAAATGCCAACCCTGGATCTTTCACTATCCCTTACACTTTAGGTATAGTTACTATAGGGAGAGCTTTATTAGATCTAGGGGCAGCTATTAATGTCATACCTAAGTCCGTTTACACTTCATTGGGAGTCAAGACTCTTAAGTCTACAACTATAGTACTCCAATTGCCTGATGGGTCTATTAGGAATCCTGTGGGCATTATAGAGGATATTTTGGTCCAGGTTAAGGGTTTGGTTTTTCCTGTTGATTTTTATGTGCTTGACATATCTTCTGAACTTGTTCATGACACCACACTGATTCTTGGTAGACCTTTCTTAAGGACTGCTAGCACCATGATTAGCATGAAAGAAGGTACCATCATAATGGAAGTAGGTGATCAAAAAGTGTGTTTTGATATGTATGAAGCAATGAAACATCCTCATGACGATTATTCACTTTTGGGTGTGAACATGATTGATATTGTTGTTGATGATGCTTGCTCTAACTTTGAATTTCAAGAAGATTCCTTTAGCTCTGAATTGCATTCACTTGATTTTTCTGACTCACATGTGAACTTAACATCTTTTATTGTCAGTGATGACCCCCTTTAAGAAAGGTTTTCTGTTAATATGTCAGGTGATTTTGGCATCATGAAGACTAACAGTGATAAGGAAATCAATGAAGTTATTTCACCTAAACAAAAGTTTCTAAATGAAGGTATGCAAAAGGATTTGCCCGAGGCGGTTGCTGCTATAAATCAACTTGAGATGGGTTCACCACCTGGAGTAGATGGAGATGGTAAAGCTAACCGCATGGAACCTGAGCTATCATTGGTTGAAGAAAAGGGGAGTAATCTTTTCACTCTTGAACTTCATAAATTAATCCCCTCTGTTGTGCATCCTTATATGATTGAATTGAAACCCCTACCTCTACTTTAAAGTATGTTTTTCTCGAGTCTAATGAGTGATTACTTATTATAATTGCAATGCCCTTTCTAAAGATGAGGAAGGAAGACTCATTGCTGTTTTGAAAGAACATAAGAGGGCTATAAGGTGGACTCTGGCAGACATACCTGGGATTAGCCAAACTATTTGCACACATAGGATCTTATTGAGTGAGGGTTCCAAATCTATGCGGCAACCCCAAAGGAGACTAAACCCACTTATCCTAGATGTGGTTAAGAAAGAAATCACAAAACTTTTGAGTGCTGGGATCATATATCCTATATCTGATAGTAGTAGGTTAGTCCGATACATGTAGTGCCTAAAAAGAGTGGGATAACTGTGATAAAAAATGATAGGGATGAGCTCATTCCTATAAGAGTGCGGAATTCCTGGCGTGTGTGCATAAATTATAGATGATTAAATGATGTCACACAAAAAGATCATTTCTCTCTTCCTTTTATTGACCAGATGCTTGAAAGGCTTGCAGGTAAATCACATTACTATTTTCTATATAGTTTCTCTGGGTACTTTCAAGTACCTATTGCACCAGAGGACCAACATAAAACCACATTTACATGTCCCTTTGGTACCTTCGCATATCGAAGGATGCCTTTGGGTTTATGTAATACTCCAGGGACTTTTCAGCATTGTGTGATGGTTGTTTTCAGTGAATTTTTAGAGGAACGCATGGAAGTCTTTATGGACGATTTCACTGTTTATGGTGGTTCTTTTGATAATTGCCTACTTAGTCTTGAAAAAGTTTTGAAAAGATGCATTGAAAAAAATTGATTTTAAACTTTGAAAAATGTCGTTTCATGGTCAATGAAGGCATAGTGCTAGGTCATTTGATTTTTAGCAAAGGGATCGAAGTTGATAAAGCTAAGATTGAGGTTATATCTCCTTTACCTTTTCCTGCCTATATTAAAGATATAAGATCATTTTTAGGTCATACAGGATTTTATAGGATTTTTATAAAAGATTTCAGTAAGATTGCATTACCTTTTTCAAAGCTTTCATAAAAAGATGAAAAATTTAAGATTGATGATTCTTGTAGAGATGCTTTTGATGAGTTAAAATCTAAACTCATTTCTCCCCCTATTCTAGTTGCCCCTGAATGGAATTTACCTTTTGAGCTTTCATGTGATGCTTCTAATTATGCTGTAGGAGCTCTGTTGGGCCAACAAGAGGAGAAGTTCGTAAGAGTCATTGCATATGCATCGAAAACACTGGATCCAGCTCAAATTAACTACACAACAACTGACAAGGAGCTCCTTGCAGTAGTTTTCGCATTAGAAAAGTTTAGGCCTTATTTGTTAAATTCTTATGTGACCATTTTTACTGACCATGTACTTGTTCGCTATCTCCTTAAGAAACCACAATCGAAGCCCAGATTAATAAGATGGGCATTACTTCTGCAAGAATTTGATATTGAGATAAAGGATCGAGCCAGGGCAGTGAATCATGTAGCTGATCACTTAAGTGGGCTACTAGATGATGCAAGGGGAGTGGACTCTTCTGAACTTACTTGCATTTCTTTTCCGGATTCAGTCTTGTGTGCTTTAGTTTTAGAGGAACCTTGGTATGCATATATAGTCAATTATCTCATGACTGGACTAACCCCTCCTCTTATGTCTAAGTCGCAAGCCTAAAAGCTAAAGAGCGAAGCTAGGCATTACATTTGGGATGCTCCTCATCTATGGAGAATGTGCAGTGACTAAGTCATCAGAAAATGCGTGCCTAGTGAAGAATTCGATGCTATAATTTCAGTTTGCCATTCAATGGTTTGTGGTGGGCATTTCAGTGCAAGGAGAACATCTAGGAAAATTTTAGAATCTAATTTTTATTGGTCTACCCTTTTTAAAGATTCTTTTACATTTTATCGGTCATGTGATAAATGTCAACTTTTTAGAGGGTAAGGTAAAAGGCATGAAATGCCTCAGCAGCCTTTACTATTTTACAAAATCTCTGACATTTGGGCCATTGATTTCATGGGCCCCTTTCCTCCTTCCTTTGGTTTTGGGTATATCCTTTTAGCTTTGATTATGTATCCAAATGGATAGAAGCTATACCTACTAGAAAAGATGACGCCCAAATAGTGTCTAAATTTCTTGAGTCCAACATTTTCTGTAGTTTTGGGATTCCAAAGGCTATGGTGAGTGATAGAGGAACACGCTTTTGTAATGGGATAGTTGATAACCTATTTTCTAAATTTTGTGTCACTCACAAAGTCTCCACTGCATACCACCCACAAACCAATGGGCAAGCTGAAATATCGAATAGAGAGGTGAAGCATGTCTTGGAGAAGATAGTTAAGCCATCAAAGAAAGATTGAAGCTTGCGTTTAGAAGAAGCACTATGGGCTTGTTGGACTGTCTACAAGTCACCAATAGGCATGTCTCCTTACCGTTTAATCTATGGCAAAGCTTGCCATTTGCCGGTGGAATTGGAGTATAAAGCATATTGGGCAATCAAGCGGTGTAACATGGACTTGGAATCTTCTGGTATGGAGAGGAAGCTGCAGTTACAAGAACTAGAGGAGATGAGGCTAGAGGCGTACAAGAACTCTCACCTCTACAAGGAGAAAACAAAGTTGATGCACGATAAAGTTCTCCAAAGGAAGAACTTCAAAGAAAGGGACAAAGTTCTGTTATTCAAGACTCGTTTTACTTTTAAGCACGGAAAGTTCAACACTCGTTGGGATGGGCCATACATAGTCATTAAGGTGCACAATTTTGGTATGGTAGAGCTTTTACATGAAGAGACTGGAGCCAAACTTAAGGTGAATGGCCATCTATTGAAGTTTTACCGTGAGAACCAATAACCTCTGTAATTCTCAAGTTGTTTCTTTCCTTCACTTGTTTACTTACTCTTGCTCTGTGATCGATTATGGCATATTTGGGTGCATTAGTTTGTTGAGTAAGTGTGGGGGAGAAATTGTTTCAGTAGGAACAATAGTTTAGTTTTTTAGTTTAATTAATATTTTTTTTCAATTCAATAAGATTCCATTCTAATTTTGTCTCCTGCTTTATTTTTCTGTGCTTGTTGGCCTGATGCATGATATATCTTCAAGCTTGAGGAAATTAATATGGTTAATTGTGTTGCACTTTATTTTCTTGAGTTGATTTGGTGCCTTATGACTTTATATGTGCACTTAAAGGTTACTGAGTACCCAGTTTGTGCCATTTGTTTGTCAGTTATGTTTCTCATCCCTTTGTTGAACATTTATGTCTATCTTGTTAAGTTTTTGGTTAGTTTCGCCGCGGCGTGGATACATTTCGCCGTGGCGAAGTCCCCAGTATTTCCGTATGTTTCTCTCGAGTTAATTTCGCCACAACATGGATTCCACGTCGTCGCAGCGAAGTAACCTTATTTCTTCCTGTTGCTCTCGGGTTAATTTCGCCAAAGTAACCTTATTTCTTTTTGTTGCTTTTGGGTTAATTTTGTTGCAGCGTAGATTCCACGTCACCACAGCAAACCATCGATATTCCCCTTTGAATTCTTTCGGGTTAACTTCGTTGCGGCGACCTTCAACGTTCACCGCGACGAAGGTCTACGTAAATTTTTACCTACTGAGATTATCATTCTGCCCCTATTTGTTCTTAACCATTCATATTCCCTATATTCTTTTCTGTCATTTCACACACTCAAATCCCTTATTACCCCTTCCCACTCTCTTCATTTGTTTCACAATCTCGTTTTCGCCGCGGCCATCCCTTCTTCTTCTTCTCGGACCATTCTCTCATTTGCGAGTTGTCTCTGCGCAGATCCTCCTCTACGCTTCGTATGTATTTCTTTTCCTCTTTTTCTTATTCTCTCTTCCATTTTAGCTTAAGATCAGTTTTGTCTAGGTTACTTAGAATTTTTGAATATTTTTCGCTAGTTGCTTAGGTTATCATTTTTAGTTCGCTTTGTTCGTTTGCTTAGTTTATATTTCTTTGTGCATTTTTTGCAAGACAATGCCCCGAACTAAAAACGCTACCCCTCTTAGTAAGTCTGATTCCTCCGATAACTTTACTTTTGAGGAATTATCTGAGAAAGTAGATATTAGGCCCTATATTAAAGAGAGACCCTTTCCTTTAGCTCCCTTGAAAATCCTTTTATCCAGCAACTTGTTGCCTCTCAACTAACCGGCCTAGTCAGACCCCGTACTCAATGCAATGATAAATTTGTTTGCCATTTTTATACCTATGTCCGGTTCCATGATATGATGGAAATTAACTTTCGTGGTATTAAGGAACCAAATGCCTTCACCATTGCCAATATTCGTCGCCATTTTGATCTTCCTATTTGTCGTTGATGCCATTATGATCAGCTCATTCATACCTATCTAATGGCTGATGTACTCCGCACCCTTTGTCAAGAGGGCGCAAACTGGAATCGACCACTCTACACACATTGTTAACTTAAACGATCTAACTTATGACCCAAAGCTCGTCCTTGGCTGCACTTGGTCTGCAACAATATCGTTCCAACTACTCACCTAGCCTACGTCCCCAAGCAACAAGCCCTACACATTTATCTCCTAATGACTGGCCGTTCAATCAATATAGCTGACGCTATCGGCTCCGCCCTTTGTGGATCCATAAACGCTGCCAAATTAACTAAAGCCATCACCTTCCCTCACCTTATCTCCGATATTTTTTGAGCCTACAATGTCCTGGAGCTTGATAATGACAGCTATTTTGACCCGGCCTTACTCTTTAGGTATGATCGTCTAAAACACGCTATCATTCACCCACCACTTCACCCCCTACTTGTGCATGATACTGGTGTAGCTTCAGCAGCTGATGCACCAGCCGAGGACGATCATTTAGCTCAAGACACTCTTGAGCCTGTTACTTTATAGACCCTCACTGGCAAGATAGACTGACTTTATACAGATCTCTCCCACCTCCACACCACTCTCTCCCAGGAGATGGAATGGTAGAAGGAGAGAGAGATTATGTATGATCGAGATAGGCGTTATCGCCGGCGCATGGATGCGTTGATTGTAGAGCATTTTCATTGCCAATTGCCCTCTGATGAGGATGACCCGATGAGCAGCACTAGCACATCTGGAGTAGGACCATCTAGGTCCAGGGTTGATCATCCTGCTAACTAGTTTGAATCTTTTGTTAGTTTTGTCTTCAAGTAGTTATATATTTAGTTTTTAGTCTGCTGGATACTCAGTTATTTTGTTGTTATTCACATGATTAATGGCCAGTTGTTTACATGCTTCTTATTGTGCTTTCCCCTGTTTATTATTATTCACTAGCTCTACTGTTCCTCTTCACTATATAATTGTGTTTCGATTGTTTCCTAATTGTGGACAATATGGTGTTTAAGTGTGGGGGAGGAAATTCCATCTTGGCATTTCTCTTTATGCATGATTTTTAGCCATTTAATTGCTTTTGGAATAGTCATTTGTGTGTTATCTTCCAATTTTTAAACTTGGTACTTGAGGTGAATTACATATTTCTCCAGTGTTTCTTCTCTGCCACATTTCGCTGCAGCGTATTTAATACATTAAAAAAATAATACTAAATTCTGTTTTAATTCCCTCATTTCAATGGTTCTCCTAAATTAAATTCTTTATACTTCTGTGTTTTTGAAGATTTTGTAAATTTCAAAGTGTTACATGTGTTTTTGAAAAACCATCCATGTTTTTAAATGATTGTTGATTTTGGTTAATTTCATTTTCAATGTTTTCAACGAGAGTAAGTGAGGGTATGCTAAAAAGTAGCACTATGCATTTTTAAACCTTGAGATTGCTTAATTGAGATACTAACCTTGTTAGATAGATACTTGGGCCTGAATTCTTTCATTTGTGTGTGTATCTGCTTAATTTCACATCTCTCCAGAACTTGTTTTAATTCTTGATCAAAGCTTGTTGAACTAAAATTTTGTTAATATGATAGAGGCATTCTTTTCAAAACCCTTCCTACCCAAACACAAACCCTAAACACTTAACCATTGCAAGCCGCTTTGAGCCATCTTTTTTAGTGCATGCATATTTCCGCAATTGATGTAAATATTATCTGAATATTTTATCTCTAGTTAAAAAATATATTTAAAAAAAAGTCCAGAAAGTTTTCTCAAAAAGAGGAAAGTTATTGAGTTGTGAAAAAAACAAAAAATATATATATGTGTTTAACATTTTCTTTTGCATCGTTGATGCTTGTTTCATGTGGAAAATAATTGTGATGCAAGTTACTCGTCCTTTTTCTTCTATTCGATCCATTTCATTTAACCTTCCATACATTACAACCCTAAAAGTCCTCTTGATTTTCGAAATTATAGTTCTTATGGTGGAGAGGTAGAATTATCACAAGCTTATAGTAGATAATGAACTAAGCAGATTTGAGAGTGAAGTTATCCTAAGACAAGTGAGTTGAGAGTTAAACACTTTCCAATGAGAGAATTCTCTTTTGATTGATCTCTTGGATTAAATACTTATAGTGTTTATTTTCTTAGCGTTCTTTCAGTCTGCATTGGTTGGTTTATGAGAAAGTGGTTTAACTAATTTTTTGCTCTCATTTTTAAGCATGGTCGGTATTTTCTTTTGCACTTGTGTCTCTTTGACTTTTATAAGCTTTGTCCAGGAGTACAAGATCTAAGTGCGGGAGAATTTGATTGAACCCAAGTTTTCTATATTATTTGGTGACAATTTCATGGTTTTTGTTATACTTTTTGGCTTTTATTATCGAATATTGTGCTTAATTTAACTTATGAGTGCTTATTTTGAATTAATGTAGTTTGAAGGCAAAAATTGTCACAATTAGTTAGTAATTGCAATCAATTGATTTTTTAGGACAATTGATACTGTAAACTACTACATTTCATTGCAGGACACTCAAGAAGTCGAGCCAAGAGTGAAAACCAAGAAATTCAAGAACACTAGTCAACAACACCGACAGGCAAAGTTTGCCGCAGTAAGGGTGATATTTCGCGGCGGCAAAACTAGAAAATTCAAGCAAAACCCTTCGGGAAAAGTTCGCTGTGGCAAAATCACAATAACCTTTCGGGAAAAGTTCGCCGCGGCAAAACTTTCGAATCAGAGCATAGGCTCGAACCATTTTTTTGATAGAAAACCATTTGCCCATTCATGAAAACCGAGCCGGATACCTACTTAAAAACCTATTTCGGGAAAAGAAAGAACACACACCATCGGACAGCCTTCAAACACTATCATCATCTTTTTCTCTCATCCAACCCTATTTTTCTTCTATTTTCACTGTCAAACTTCTACCATGGGTGCCTTTAATTCCTTCTCAGTTGTGAAGCTTCTGAGATCTATGCGTGGCTAGGCGTTTCATTTCCTTTTAAAGATGCAGTAATGGTTGGAGTTCCATGAGCTTAAGAGGGAGTAGTTCAATCCATAGTTCAGCTCTTACTTTATAAATTCCTAAGTTTAGGATTTGTAATGTATGGTTGGGCTACTTGATTATAGTTGTAATCAAATCCTGGATATTTATATTATGTAGTTTGGATTCGTTTATGTAGAACTTGCACTTTAATATATGGAGTTTCATATACGTCTAGTTGCAATCTCTGATGCTCTCCTATCTTGCATGGTCATGTTTGATATTGAGTTAATTCTAGATTTCAATTGACTTGTTGCATGGACTTATCCCACTACACACACTAAAAGCATTTAACAGGGTTTTAAGAAATGGAGTCCCATTGATTAGGATCCTAGACTTAAAGAGTTCCTTAAGGTCTACCAATTTGAAACTTAGTGATTTCTACTCCCATCAAAATCAATTTCGAACTATGATGGCCAAAGTTCATTTTCAAGAGGACTTTATCACTGTTTAATCACTTGTTTTCCATCTTTCCGTTTTATATATCCCAAAATCCCAAAAATACGTTTTACATACATTTTACAATTCAATTTAGTTCAATTAGTGATTTCAACAATCAAAACCCCCCTTTTTCCCAATTAGCTTGCATAGCATGACATATAGGTTAACTTAGATCCATTCATTTTAGGTTCCGATCAAGTGAAACAACCCGAGGTTGCACCATATATTGCAATCCTTAGATTATTTTTGATTTAACCTCCAAGGGCTTAAAGATTAAAAAGGTACAAATCATTTATGAAACATCACTATGAGTTGACACAAATTTATATTACATTTGCTACCATAATTAAAACTCAAATTTCTCACACTATTAAAATTATTTGCACAAACAACACTATGGAGTATAGATATTCTTCTTTACTTCAATCTCTTAGTCAAAATGCAATATTGTTCAATGTTTATGTCCTCATATTTCCCAACAAAATAGATAAGTTGAATAAAAACACCTTAACATTTTTGATTCAGTTCATACTTTTTTTCTTTTTGCCTCATGTCTAAAAAAAATTAGGGAGAAGCAACTCTTATTGTTGTATACTATAAATCATATTCCCACCTTGGTTCTTTATAATTTATCTCCTTTTGAAAAGTTGTTTAGTAAGCCTCCTGTGTATTCAACCTTACATCCTTTTGGTTGTGCTTGCTTTGTTCTTTTACAACCTCATGAACACATAAAAGTAGAACCTCACACTCGCCTATGTTGTTTCCTTAGTTGTAGAATATAACACAAAACGTATCATTATTAGGATCCTATTTCAAATAAACTACACATTTCTTGTCACGTTACCTTCTAGAAAAATATTGTATTCTCTTCTTTTTCCAAATGTCTTCTATTAAGAAGTTTCCAAGTTTTGATACAAATAACTTTAATGTGCCCAAAATTTACCCTAACTCATATGCTTTCACTTAATCTACACCAAGTGATGATCTTGCATCTATACTTACATTTGATACCACTCTTTATTATTCCACTCGAGTAAGACAAACTCCTTATCATCTTATTGATTTTTACTATTATTCTACTATTGCAACTCTCTATGAGCCTCGCTATTATCATAAGGTGAGTACTGGTCCTCTTTGGCAATAAGTTATGAATGAAGAACTTTAGGCTTTAAAGAAAACTCATATTTGGTATTTAGTTATTCTTTCTCCTAATAAGATATCTATTGGCTGCAAACAGGTTTACAAAATTAAAATTTATTCTAATGGATTTGTTGAATGTTACAAAGCTCGTTTAGTATCCAAAGGGTATATTTAAGAGTATGACATTGATTATGAAAAAACCTTTGCTCCTGTAGCTCAATTAACCTCTGTTCATAATCTATTGGCTATTGTTGTAGTTCAAAAATGGCAACTTTTTTCAAATGGATGTTAAAAATGTCTTTCTCCATGGTGATTTGTTAAAAGAGGTTTACATGCCCCTACTATAGGATAACATTCTCCTTATAAAGTTTGTAGGCTTCAACAAGCCTTGTATAAATTGAAACAGGCTCTTAGGGCTTGATTTGTAAAATTTACCTCCACCCTTGGTCAAATTGGCTTTAATTCTAGCCCATATGATTCTGCACTATTTATTCAATATACTACCTGAGGCATTGTTCTTTTATTCATTTATGTCAAAAGTATGATAATAATAAGTGATGATGCCTCTAGAATTTCAAATTTACAACATTATCTTAGTTAGTCCATTTTGAAACGAAAAATTTGGACACTCTCAACTATTTTTTATGTTTTGAAGTTTCTTATACTTCCTAAGGCTACTATCTCTATAAGCCAAATATGCAAGCATCATCGACAATAAAACTGTATCAACTCCTTTGAATGACACTCCTTTTGATGATCTCACTTTCTATCTACAACTTATTGGTAGTCTTATTTATCTAATTGTTACTCGACCTGATATCTCATATGTTATTCATATGGTTAGTCTGTTTATATCTGCCCATTGTTTATCTCATTTTTGTGTTGTTATTTTGATCCTTCGTTACATTAAACGAACTCTTTTATGTGGATTACACTTCTTCGTTGTTTCCTATTTGACGTTATATAGTTATTTTAATGTTGATCATTAGGCTGGTGATTCAATATAATGTTGCTCTACTACTAGTTATTATATCTTCTTGGATGATTATCTTATATATTGGTGTAGCAAAAGGCAAATTATTATTGTTCAATCGAGTACCAAATTTGAATATCGTGCTTTTATTGATGCTATATCATAATTACTTTGGTTATGATGGTTATTAACTGATATGAATGCTACAAATTCTTTTGCCACTATGCTTCATTGAGATCATAGATGTGCTATATTAATTTCTCACAATGATGCTTTTTCATGAACGAAACACATTGAAATGGATTGTTACTTTGCATGTCATCGATTTCTCTAAGTCACTGTACACCTTATTCCTGTCTCCTTAATTAGTCAACTAGTAAACGTATTTACCAAAACACATCTTCCTGTTGGTTTTCAAGATTTAATTAACAAATTAAAGGTGACATCTACCATCCAATCTTAGGTTTAAGGATTATTACAATTCAAATTAAATAAGGAGTTAAGATTCCCATTAAACCAAATATTATTTATCCCATGTGTTTAATATTAAGGTTAGTTGAAATCATATCTTATGTACGTTCATATATATCATGTGTAGTTATAAATAGGCTGTTTATTGTAAGATGAAAATCAATTGAGTAAACATTTTATCTCTAGCATTTCGTTCTTTCTTTCTATAACAAATATAGTTTTTAAGTTTCATATTATTTCGTTTTCTAAAAATAAAATAAAATAAAATACATTAGCTTTAAATCGGAACGAATTCACAAGTGGCTTCGATTTTCGAACCTTGCTTTTCTACCAAATACCTACTTTTTGTTTTTGTGTTTTTCCTATCATGGAACTTAGAGAAGAGACAGCTGTAAGGAATTGACATACACTATAAAAGGAAAACATAGGCAGTTGACACTAGAAGGAAGGAGTGTCCCCGCGTGGCTTGTCAACTTGTCAACATTTTGAACAAATATTTCAACCCAAGCCACCAAATCCAGAGAAAGACAGACCGCAAAGGTTTGTCAAAAAGTCAGCTCTTTTGTTTTCATGCAGGATGCATATCATGGCACCCTTCTCATAGGCAATAGATTCTTTCTTATATATAAAAGAGGGACCTTTCAAAGACTTCATTGTTGCTCTTCTTTTCTTGCTACACAGATGAAATAAAGAATATCAAATGACATGACCTAGAGGGCGAGAAAAATTAAAGTCTAATGGATAGCGAAAGATGTCTACTTTCAAACTTGAGACCGTGACTGTTCGTTGAAAATTGGAGATTTTGATTTTCCTTCACTTACAAGAGGGTATGTTTTTGTTGAAGCCTTTGATGAATTCATGTGTATAGACTCGTATAGCCTCTCTCTTCCTTGTTGGACTATTTAATACTCTAATCCTCTGATGAGCTTGTGATCTTGGGATATGCTTCAAGTTTTAAGAATTAATCCTCATCTTATTTTTAGACCTATGCTTAATTTGATTACTCCTGCTCTTTTGTTGGTTATAGGTGCCTTGGGATGTGTGTTTGAAGTTTCTGACGTTCGTGCAAGACTTTCTTGCTTCCAATAGATGGGTTAGTTGCCGTTCAAGCGTGGTAGGTCTTTGAGGTTTGTTGATTAGAGTCAAGGGTTTTGGTTATTGGTGGGACTGGGAACAAGTTGTGTCTATTGTCTAAGCGGCCTGACTGACTTTTGTATGCTGTGGTGAACATTCTTTTTCTCAATTTAAGTTGCGGGATCGTTCTTGTTTATGGTTCCTAGAGAGTTTTTGCAGTCAAGTTTGGTCATTTGCCTTTTCTATTGTATGCTGAGCAACGCTTGTTAAAGCTGGGGATTTTGTTTCACTAGCTTGTGCTTCACTGTAGGTTGCTACGTAGTTTCATTCCCTTTTTGGTGGGATTTTAGATTTGCAGCTTGCTTCAGTCGTTTTCTGTTTTTGAAAAGAAGAGCCTATGCATATTGGTATGGGGGGTTTGGTTTGATTTCAGCAAGGCAAGGCTTTGGTTCAGTTAATTGTGGAGGTGATGGTTGTTCCAATGGCTTTCCTCAAATGCGTGTTCTTTGCTTGTGTTCTAGTTTCTTCTTTGGCTCGTCAAACTCTTGGCCAACCCTGTGATGGGAATGATTTGCTTGCACTGAACGAATTCGCAGGGAATCTTAGTGATGGGTCCATCATAACAGCATGGTCCAAAAACAACTGCTGTCAACGGGATGGTGTCTTCTGTGAGAGCTATGACAATGGTTCAGTTGGTGGAAGAAGGGTGACTATGCTGATTCTTCCCAAAAAGGGTCTCAAAGGGAACATTTCAAGCTCATTGGGCAGTTTGGATCAGTTGAAATCACTTAATCTCTCCTTCAATCATCTTCAAGGTGGATTGCCAGTGGAGCTCTCAAGATTGAAGCAGCTAGAGGTTCTTGATTTGAGCCATAACATGCTATCAGGACCTGTTTCAAGAGTGATTTCTGGTTTACTATCCATTCAGTCACTGAATATCTCTACTAATCGGTTCAATGAGGAATTGCTTGAGCTTGGTGAATTTCCCAATCTTTCTGTATTTAACATAAGTAACAATTCATTCACTGGCCAAGTTTCGACTAAACTTTGCAGCTTCTTCAACCGGATTCATATTCTGGATTTGTCAATGAACCATCTTTTGGGCAATCTCGGAGGCTTAAGTAATTGCAGCACATCTCTACTGGAACTGCATTTGGATAACAATGGACTTTTCGGTGCTCTACCAGACTCTTTGTACTCATTGTTGGCTTTGGAACGACTCTCAATCACCAACAATAACTTCTCTGGCCAGTTAAGCAAGGAATTGAGTAAGCTTTCTAGCCTTAAAACCCTCGCTATTAGTGGCAACCAGTTTTCTGGTCAGATTCCAGATGTTTTCGACAACCTTACTCAACTTGAACAACTCCTTGCAAATTCTAATATATTTTCTGGGCTGTTACCTTCAACATTGTCTTCCTGCTCGAAGCTTCAGATACTTAACCTCAGAAACAATTCTTTATCTGGCCAAATTAATCTAAACTTTACTGCAATGCCAAGTCTTAGTACACTTGATATTGCCAGTAACCATTTTTCTGGGCACCTTCCCAATTCTCTGTCTGACTGCCATAAGTTGAAAATTTTGAGCCTAGCTAAGAATCGCTTGGAAGGTGAAGTCCCTGAGAGTTTTGTAAGTCTCACAGCTCTTTCGTTTGTTTCATTGTCCAACAATAGTTTTCTGAACTTACCAAGGGCACTATTTGTTCTTCAGTATAGTAAAAATCTATCTACTCTTATCCTTCCAAAGAACTTCATTGGTGAGGAGATCCCCACAAATATAAGCGGGTTTGGGAATTTAGCTGTACTAGGACTTGGGAATTGTGCTCTTAAAGGCCAAATCCCAGATTGGTTGTCGGGTTGTAGGAAGTTGCAACTTCTTGATTTGTCGATGAATCAATTGGGTGGCAGTATCCCTCCGTGGATAGGTCAGATGGAGAACTTGTTTTACTTGGACTTATCTAATAACTCACTCAGTGGAGAGATGCCAAAAGGTTTGGCTACGCTAAAGAGCCTGATATATGCAAACTACAGTTACTTGACAGATTCTGTTGGAATTCCCATATATGTAAAGCGGAACCAGAGTGGTACGGGTTTGCCGTACAAACAAGTCTCAAATTTTCCACCTTCAATTATTTTGTCCAATAACAGGATAAGCGGAACAATTTTTGCTGAAATTGGACTGTTGAAGCAACTTCATGTCTTGGATTTAAGCAAGAACAACATAACTGGGACAATACCAGACTCAATTTCTGAAATGACAAATTTGGAAGCTTTAGATTTATCTTCCAACAACCTGTATGGGTCGATCCCATTATCATTTGAGAAGCTCACATTCCTGTCGCAATTTAATGTAGCTTATAATCAACTGAGAGGGCGAATTCCAACTGGAGGGCAGTTTTATAGCTTTCCCAACTCAAGCTTTGAGGGCAACCCTGAACTTTGTGGAGGAGTTTTTTCTCCTTGTACTGCTAATGACAACATACTGAAGCCAGTTACTCCATCCAATTCCAAAGGTAGGCTTGGTGTAAGCAAAATTTTAGTCATAACCCTTCCACTAGGAGTTGGACTTGCAATAGCCCTTGCAGTTCTTTGGCTTAAGGTGCATAGGAGGGATATGGGGGATCCAATTGAAAGTATGGACGAGGAAACCAGCCGTCAAGGCAGGCTATCTGATTCCTTTCAGCCTTCAAAGATGGTGCATTTTCAGAATTCAGATTACAAGGACCTCACTGTTGCTGACTTGTTGAAATCAACAAATAATTTCAATCAAGCAAATATTATTGGTTGTGGTGGATTTGGATTGGTTTACAAAGCCTCCCTTCCTGACGGCACAAAAGCTGCAATCAAGAGGCTTTCAGGAGATTGTGGTCAGATGGATCGTGAATTTCAAGCTGAAGTGCAAGCACTGTCAAGGGCTCAACATAAAAACCTTGTTTCTCTTCAAGGGTATTGCTGGCTTGGTAGTGATAGGTTATTGATTTACTCATACATGGAGAATGGGAGCTTGGATTATTGGTTGCATGAATCTGTTGATGGGGTATCAACTCTTAAGTGGGAGTTGAGACTCAAAATAGCTCAAGGTGCAGCTTCTGGGTTAGCTTACCTGCACAAAGTTTGTGAACCACATATAGTTCACCGAGATGTGAAATCAAGCAACATACTTTTGGATGAAAATTTTGAAGCCCATTTGGCTGATTTTGGTCTCTCAAGGCTTCTCCGACCTTATGACACGCATGTGACAACTGATTTGGTTGGAACATTGGGTTACATTCCTCCTGAATATAGTCAAACATTGACTGCAACTTGCAGAGGTGATGTTTACAGTTTCGGGGTTGTTCTTCTTGAGATTCTTACCTGTAGAAGGCCTGTAGAAGTTTGCAAAGGGAAAAGCTGCAGAGATTTAGTCTCTTGGGTGTTTGAAATGAAGTCTGAGAAAAGGGAGGCAGAGGTTATTGATCCATCCATTTGGGATGAAGATCGTGGAATGGAGCTTCTGGATGTTCTTGAAATTGCCTGTAGATGCTTAGACCAGGATCCCAGGCGGAGACCCTTTATTGAAGAAATTGTTTCATTGCTTGACAGTATTGGGGTCCAAGGCACATATGACTGAACTTTTCTCAATTTTGTACATCGAAGTTCTTTAGTTTCAATTGGGTTGAATAGAGGATGGTATAATTGTAAAGTGAGGACTTTGTCCATGAAATGCTAAAACAAGTAATTCACTACTATTCATGAAAGCATATCCGTGCAAGCCAAGGGCACAAACAAGCCATTAATATTTTCTGACAAAAGGCAAAGTGGCAAAATTGCCTTTCCCAACTTTGCCTTTTGTTTTCAGCTATTTGGTTTTGCTCATATTCTATTTTGGTGGATGTATGCAACATCTCATATGCGTGGCCGGGACTATTTTGCAACACTGTCTGCAAGCAGTTAATCAGACCTTCCTTGCATTGCATTGCATCAGAAGTCCTGCCGTGGAATGTATTTAACACCTTTTTGCACTGAAACGCCAATGCCTGGTTCAGAGTAATTGTATCACTGTATCAAGTCTAACATGAGTTTCTGCTGGTTCTTGCCCTGGTCTTTCATTTCCATTTATCTAGTGTTGCCAGGTTCAGCTATCTTCAATTTTCAATGAACATAGTCCTATGAGATGAAGCATAATCAGCTGCGATTGCTAGTTTGCAATGATCTTAGGAGGGTATTCTATGCAGCTATGGTTATTTTTAGGGATGACAAATTGGCCACAGCTCGATCCGGCTCGAGTTGACTAGGCTTGAATTGAGCTCGGGCTTAGGAGGGCTGACGTGAATGGGTATCAACTTTGTGGACTTTGGGCTGCCCGGCCCACCTACCTGGCCCATTGTCAACTTATTTCTATCGGCATAAGCATGAATTTGGTGTTTCAATTTACTTATTGTTTATTCCTGCCTGTTGAAGAGGAAATGCTTCCAAGAAAAAAAGATGGTTGGCTAATAATACCTACGATGATGTGTAACCTACCTCATTTTTATTCCAAAAAATCTTAAATTTAGAACCTCCAATCGTGGGCAACTTCTTTGTCAATATTAAAGATGTCTAATGAAATTATTTTCTTATAAATGGATGAGTGAGACCATTGTTGTACCACAATACACTTATGTATTAAGTCTTCAGATAATTTTTAATCCTTATGTTATTTGTGAAAGTTCATTTACTTCCTAATTTTCACCTCTTGGAATATGTTGAAATTCTATATTATCAAAGAATTGTAGTAATTTGACAGTGACAGTGTAATAAGGTAATAAAGCTACACTCATTCATATATATATTTCCCTACCACTTAGCGTAACACTCATTGTGAATCTATCTTGCTTAGATATAACTTTATGTTGGGTAAGTATTTCTTTTATGTTGGCATAAGAATTCAGCAAAATAGTAAATAGCTTGTTCATGACCAACCTCATTACTCTGGGCCAACAAGCATCCAAAGGATTCTTCTATCGTAGAGATACACATCTTCAATGAAATTTCTTTTCTAGGGGCACTAGCACTGGGAATTTTGCTAAATATTCTTTGATACCACTAAAAGCCACATGGTGCCTTTCCTCCCAGTCAAATTTATCTAAACCCTTTATCTTTAATAAGTCTGAGAATTCTTGTGTTCATTCCTGCTATATTAGCAATGAATCTTCTCACGTAGTTCATTTGTCCTAAAAACCTCTTAAGCATCTTCTTATTATGAGGTGGTTTTGCTTTAAGAAGGGCTTTCGTTGTATTCTTATCTAATTCAATTCCTCTATTATGAACCAAAACCATAAGAAGTTCCCTACTTTTACTCTGAAAACACAATTTAAGGGATTCAACTTTAATTTGTGCATTCTCATCTTATTAAAAGCTTCTTGTAGATCCTGAGTATGATTTATACTCTCTTTTGACAAAGTCATAAGAAATGACATTCATGGCTCTTTAATATGAGGCACTTACATTCTTTAGCCCGAAAGGCATTATAACCCACTTAAACGTCCCAATTGATCTTGGACATCTAAAAGTTGTTTTAGAAATATCATTTTCAACTATAAGAATTTGGTTATAACTTAAAAAGTATTATATGAAAAAGAAAAAAAATGTCCAGCCATCACATCTATTAAAGAATTTGCAATCAACATAATATATATCATTAGAAGTAGCTACAATTAAATCTCTAAGGTCTAGATAAATACTTATTTTCCAGTTTTCATGAATAGAGGCACAACATTAGCCAACTACTCAGTGTACCTTACTGGTCCAATAAAACTAGCCTTATATAAATTTTTAATTTTCCCTTTGACTTTCAACTCAACTGTCTTTGACCATCACTTAAGAGGTTAACAACGAGGGTATAATTCTATCTTGATTGAAAGTTTGTGTTTTACCAATGTTTTACTCTATCTTAGCATCTTAGTATAATCCCAAGCAAAATAGTCTTTAAATTCTTTCAAAAGTTTCACTAGTTCCAACTTTATCTTTAAGTTCGAGTCTTTATTAATAAAGACTCTACAAAATTCCCCTGAATTGCCCAAATTCACTTCCTCTGTTGATTATTGATTCTAACTTTCATAACATAAAAATTCTCTAGAGTGGATTTTGACTCTTGTACACCAGCATCAATCATTTTTGGTGCCTCATCTGCTTCAAAAACCAGTTTTGCATTATCATATCTATTTATTTCTTTCAAATTCTTCCAAATCTACTACATTTGATATTTGGATTCTCCGGTTGCAACTACCACGCATTATTTTTGTAAGAACTCGGTCATTAGGCTCCTCTATAGTAGGAATCTCTATTGGCGTAAGAACAAGAATAATGGTAGTTGTTTATAAAATTTTCAACTTCTATTTTTATCTTTCCTTATACTTCCTTATACTAAAAATGACTTTTGAATTTGTATCAGTTTTATATGTTTCCTATACAATTTTGCTTCCATCACATCAACTTAGTACAAAATGATCATGAATCAACCTATATGATTTCTACTTCATCTCCTTTTTATAAAAGTAAAAGTTAATGAAGAGACTACGAAACCCTATAATTGGCATGGATCCAGCCTCTCCCCAATTAGACTTAGTAGCTGGTATATGGATCAACAACCAATATTGTAGTTAACAAAGTTTTCCTTCCCCCTGTAATATTTATTAGGAGAATTCCTCATATCCTAGAAGTTTCATGTTGAATGTAGCAGCATATACTTCAGTTGGGATCAAGTTAGTGTCACCTTTTATTAATGCTATCATCATTTAAGTCAAAATAATGTTTATTATCGACCTATTATCTACCTAAACTCTTGAAGTTATTTTTCTATTGATATGAGCTTTAATATATAGAGGTCTTATATGTTGTGTCATAACCTCATTTGATTTTTCTAAAACCATTTTCTTTGGAATTCTTGATCAAGTTGTCAATACTGACACTTTGCATTCACTTTCTCAAGAGAGGTTTCCACCCTCTTTGTACTAGATTTATAAAATGACACTAGAAACTTTATGGATGAAACAATATATGGAACTTGAATAAGAATGTCTCCAATTGTAATGAACTCATTGGAATCCGCTTCTTGACTCTTAGAGTGAGCTGATTTCCTATGAAATCTAGGATTCACTTATGTGTTAGCTCACTTTTTACTGACAACTTCTACCATTCCCTTTTTGTCATTAGGGTATGTAGTACTTTCTTCAGAGAAAATAAGTTTCACATGAAATGATTTTCTTAAAGTTGGCTCCACTATTATTGCTGGTTTATTTTTCTTAACCTTGTTAGTGAATTTTTATTACTAAAGATGTCTTTTTTTAGTTCAAGTTAAGGGTATCTTATTCTTTGGGTATCTTACTTGTTGCCAATGTCAAGATGGTGGTATCATAAATTTGGGTTACCTGCGCTGATTACTTGGAATTTGAGGTTCTTTTTTTCTTATAAATCTGAGTGAATTCTTCTCTATGATTTTTGTTTGAGATCTTTACCTTATGTTGGATCCAAGGAATTCTACAACCCTATCTCTTGAAGTTGGTATTATATTTAGGAACAAAAACCAATGTTCTTGAATTTGATGTTGACGTCAAATGAATTTCTACAATTGTCAACTTCTTTCTGACCTTTAACAATAGGCACAAATCAAATGTAGTGGCATTAATAGTTGCTAGTGGTGGGAACGGGTCTTCATCTATCAACACAGTTTGGTCAGTTTTAGCAAACATTAGACTTCCTTTATTGTACAGTTTTGGATTACATTCTTAACCCCCCAACATGAATTTATTGAGTGGCTCCAATTGTTGTGATACTTACAATAATCTCTACCTTTGATTTCCTCTTCTATAGGAATTATATGCTACGGAAAAGGTGATAAACTTTTCTTATAATAAATAATAAAAAATCTCCTCCGTTTTGGAAATGTTAAAGGTATATTAAACATGGGTCCATAAAGCTTGCATTTTCTTTTTAACTTCTGGGGATTTACATTCCAAAGAGGGGCAAATGCAAGTTCTAAAGACATCGACTTTGACTACTGCCAAATCATAAGAATTCTTCTTGGTAACATAAGAGTCTAGTGAATTCTTTTTATGGTGACCTTCTTCCCTAGGGAGCTCTTCATATTTAGAGGCTTTCACTGCTAATTCATAGAAATCACAAAATTCCATGTCTTGAAATTTCTTCCATAGTTTAATGTCCAACCCCTTTTGATCTAGTTTTATACATTCACTTTCTAGAAGTGTGATTCAACATTAACTTCTTTTTTTAATGAGTGATGAGCATATCATCATTATCACCACTCTTCTGAGTTACTCTTGATAACTTTGTTATGCTAATTTCAGGTTTAGTTTTTTTAAAAAATGAGTATGAAGCAATCTTTTCATTTTAGCCAAAGAAAAAAATTCCTGGGTTACAAAATGTACCACAAAAGGTGGTCCCTATTAAAGAATTCAAGATTAGATTGAGCTTAAAGTAGTTAAACTTTTCATAATTAGCTAATTCTCCATATTGTATAGTGAATATAGCGACGTGTTCAATGGTAGATTAACCATCTTCACCAGAAGCCAGTTCAATTCAGGAATTTTGTAGCCATAAGGATAAGGATTATCTTGATCAATATGTTCTAAATAAGGTTTAAATAATTCTAGAAGGCCAAGCTGTCTTAAACTAAGCCCGTACAATTCCTGAACTGTTCTTTGACTACTTTTAGATAAACTTGTAGTCTCATTTGTGGTGAGTGAATAATGGGATTAAGGTTTATAGCTACAATGTTACCTCCTAAACCATATTATGGCTCCTTAGCTTCAGCTTCTCCACCAAATCCTTGTCTATCTGAAATTTGAAGCCTAGCTACATGTAGGTCATTACCCAGATTAATGTGAGAAGGCACCATAGGGATATCTACACATAATTGTAGAGGGATATATCTTTCGTCTACAAAGGGAGTGGCTAGAAGACGGCTACATTCTCCGACTTCCATTATATTAGGAGCAGGATGCCCCTCGAGCCCTTCAGAGATTTGTTTTACAAAGACAGGCAAACTTTTCCCACCAAATTGTATCATAGCAATATATAGTTTTTCAACCTTTTTTATTAAGAATTTGATTCCATCAATTGTGGAGGTCACTTTAAATTTTAACTCTAAAACTTCATTTATGCCATTCCATTACAACGATTTTAGGTTCTCGCTTATAGGGAAGTTATCTGAAGACAATGTTGCCTTCTCAATATTTTTTACCATATAGGATACAAAGCCTTCATTCCCTACTATTATAGGGACTTTTTGTTTCAAGATTGGAGGTAAAGCAATTTCTTTCCATTATGTGTTCCTGGCATCATGGTCCTATTGGACTTAGCCAAATTGTTTGGTGTTAATCTAGATTGTGGGTGTCCCAAGGAAGAATTCTCCCATAATTTATACTTGACTTTTATCGGCAATATAAATAAGCTTCAAAAAACTTAGATAGTAGAGTTCTAAGCTACCAAAATGCTAAGATAGGTTTAAATAAAATCTAGAATGAATAAAATAATTGATTGTTGAAAACGAGAATCACTAACTATATAAGATAACTTGATATAACCAAGGCAAATTCATAAAGTAAATTGATAGGTGTAGATTGCAACGTGTCTTTATGGGTAGTTTAGTGTATATTTAGTTGTTAATTTGATTGTTTAGTACGTGTTTAGGTTAGAATTATGTTAGTAAATATTTGTGTTTTAAGTGTTTTGTGAGTTGGAACGTAATGTTGAGCTTCAATTTTATATTTATGAGGTGCCTTGATGTGTTTGTTAGTATTTCAGGGCAATTGGAGGAGATTCGGAGAAGACTCGGGAAACAACTTAGGGCCACAATTGTGGAAAATATGTCACGGTCACGACAAAAGCAAGAACAAGGAGTCACGATCATAGGGAATATGCCACGATAGTGATAGAAGCTGGTGTAGGGAGCCACGATCGTGGCCCAAAGCAAAAAATCCCGGCCACGATCGTGCCACTAAGGTACAAGATCATGGCCTGCATGACAAATATGCGAACAGTAGTCTCGACTTGAGTTTTTGAGAAAATTTTCAAACCTTTAGGATCCGAAAAAGACCCTAGGGTCTCCATAATTGGAAATAATATATAAAACTGAATGATGTAACCCTAGGGGAGCTTCTACATTCTGCCACTTTTGGGAAGTTCAAGAGAGAGAAAAGAAGAGGGAGAGAGAAGAAGAAAAGGAATAAGAAGTGGGTCCCAACGATGCTGCTTCCCGGATTAGGTGGTCTCCCAATGCTGCTTCCTTTCTGAATTGTCCTATCTAAGTTGTATTTCCTTTCTATTTCATTTTTTTTTCATTTAATGTATAAGATTGAAATAGATTGTATGATGATGAGTTTTGGATTGTTGGCGATGTTCTAACTCTTCCTTTGAGATTTTACTTTGATTTAAAGTTAATATTGTCGATTTTATATTTTATTGGTTGGGTGTTGTGATTAACTTCAATTTTTGCATATTTCGGTAACAAATCGAGAGGATGAGTTGGATAAAAATGATTGGATTGGATTAACGAGAGTTAGGTGATCCAATAGACCACATAATTTATCATATCGGTTTTTGTGCAGAGAGAGATCCCGTGTAAGACCTGGTAATTTAGTAGAGAGCTTCCAATCTAAATTTAATTATAGGTCTTTTGTTAATCGAGATGTTGCAAATTTCATAACTTAATTAGGGTTAATGATTTAGGGCGTGGGATTACAACTCGAGAGAGAGTAATTCCCCTTATAATAGTCTAGAACTGACACCCCGATAACACATAATTGGCTAGGTTAACATTAATGATAGGTAGAATCTCCTCTCTCATAACTGGAAATTTCTCTTGACTAATTTCCATAGTGACCTTTTACGTTGCTCAATTTCAGTTCTTGTTCTATGTTAATTTCTTGAGTTGAATTCATGCAATCAAATTCTCGTGTTTATATTCTTGTTTCATTTTTTAATTTCATTTTTATTAATTTCTAAGCCTTAGATAACCTAGGATTAGATTAGTTTACCCTCTTCGTGGGATCAATCCTTCAAATACTACAAACTCACCACCCATGCACTTGCGGTAATTGACATTGAGGGATATAAATTGTAAGACTCGACACCTCGATCATAAATCAAGCTGAAAAATAATAAAAATGTGTTTGAAAAAGGATGATTGATTTCTCTATAGTGATTTTGATGTATTGTTTTTATCTAGAGATTGTGTTATCCGAAAATATTGTACATCGTAGCTTAAGTGCTGATAAATTTCTAGTTCCTTTTACTTTGAGCAATTTTTTGCCATAACTATCCACTTCTTTATTTTTTAGCTAACTACTTACCACAGTTCACATTTTGGAATTCTGTAACTATTTATCTTCTTGTCCACTTAATCATGTTCTTTTTAACTATCTTCGATCATTTTCTCAACTTTCACATTCTACAAGTAATTTCCTAACTTCTAGTCCATTTCCTTATATTTTAGCTAACTATCTTCCTTCACTATATTTTTAATCTCAACATTTGCTCATAGGTTTTGTCAATTTTCCTCTCTTTACTACAATGCATTCCTTCATCAACGGAGGCTGCTGGATTTTTCCAGATAATCTTCGACATTTGTAACCTCTTTATTTTCTTTCTCTCACTCGTGATGCTTTCTTTTCGCATAATAGTTCAACTCACAAATTATCAAATAAAGTCATTCGAGACCTATTACGGGTGAGGAAACCAAAGGTTTATAGCATTGAATCATTTGGCACAAATTGATTCCACCCAAGAACCTCTTTTTTATTATGGCTCACTGTACAAAACAAGTTGAATACGACTGATTGGATCAGATATTTGGGCATTAATGAACTTTGCCCCTGCTGTCAAATCCAGGAAGAAACCAGAGATCACTTATTTTTTATGTGTAAGGTGACTAATCGGGTATGGAAAGATATTCCAATGCAATGCTATTGGATTACTCAAGAGAATACTTTCTCTGCTATTGTTCAGTGTTTGGTAGCTCAAAGAACTCCCCTGATTTCGTTTCATATAGTAGTTGTTAGCATGTGTGTCCAATTTATATGGAAAGAGAGAAATACAAGGTGTTTTGAATCCAAGACCAAGACTATAGGCATTCTTATATTTGAAATTCTAGATAGCGTCACAGAGCTTACGACATTAAGAAGCACTCCCAACAACATAAACATTCTCTAGTTCTGTTTCTCTTGATTACTTTTCTGTTTTTCCTAGCTAAATATTTACTATTATTATCTTAATTATTTTAACATGTATCCCACTTGACCTCTTGTAAGTTCTTAACTATAATTTTTATTAATGCATTTTATTCTTTCTTTTTTTGGAAAAATTATTTTTAAAAAATATATGTTATTTATGTATAACTGTTTAAAATTCTTGAATCATGGACTTCTCAACCGAATCCCATATGCATTAATTCTCTAGCCAAATGACTTCTAGAACTTATAGTATTTGAGCCTCGTTTACTTTTGGGCCAAATGAACGAAATTAGTTTAGGCTATCAACAAAATGGAATAGGAAAAAGGATATCAAATCATTATAAATTATTTTTCTTAATAATTTTTTGCATTTATATACTTAAATTATACCTTATTTATTAGTTTATGCTTTTGGTTGCATTTTATGTATGTATTAGTTTGCTTAATAAAGACATTTGTTATCTTTATATATTTTGTTATTTATTTTTTAATATTTAATACCAAAGATAAAGTTCATAAAATAATTGAAATTATGATAAGATTATAATTATAACATTCAAATTATAATTAGATATTATTCATAAATTATTTCTAATTACAGTTCTATCAAAGCAAAATGTTGATAGAATGATCAAATTAGTACATATTATGTTCTTTTATTATAAAAGAGTAATTGATATTATAAATTAAAATATAAAGATATTTAAACACACATGTGAATACTTATTAAAAATAATTTTACTGATTGAGCCTAATAGTGAGGGTCCTAAGCAAAACATTACTTGTGTATTTGAGGATATACTCATTATGATGGTTACATAATTAATCCTTATACTTAAGATTACTTAAATATCTCACATAAAAATTACTATATTTTGATGTTACTTGGAACATATTCTATTTATGATAGTTCAATTAATAATACTTAGATATAGTACAAATTATAAAGATATAGTTAAGTAAATCAATAAAGAACTTAAAGTAATTAGGAAGAATAATCTATTATTCTTGATTAATAACAACTTGATAGGGGTAAGACTGCGTACTACTAGACTTCTTAAATCTTGCATTTTAGTGAGATTTTTACTAGGTTATTGTTGTTGTTGTTGTTGTAATAATAACTTAAGAATTTTCTAGTCATAATAAATTGAGATTTGAAAATTTGTTATCATATAACAATTATAAATAAATTACTAATTTACAAGAATAGATACCAATTCTACACTATATGTCAAATTAAAAGGTTAGATGATGAAATGATTAAATTATACATTATAGCCATGCATAAATAGATTAAATCAAATCACTTTAAAATTTTTAATATTTAGGTAGTAATGATATATTATTATACATAAAATTTGAACTATAATTATAAATTATCTAATTAAAAAGGTACAGATAAATTAAATAAGTTTTAAATTACCTAGGTCTAATTATTAATTAAAAATAAAATTTATAGGTAGGCATTGAAAACTAATGAGTTATACATATAGAACAAATAAATAGATGAAATTAATTTAAGTTAAGTTTGGGTTGATTGTAATGTTTAAATTTTTTTGAGATTAAATATGAAATACTTAATTTTATAAAATTAAATTCTAGTTATATAATTAGAATTAGATTTTAATTTTAATTAAATATTAAAAGACCTATTCTTTCTCCATTAAAAAAAAGGAAAGACTTTAAATGAGTTAATTCCTCTCTAAAGATTAAAGTTTATTTTTTTAATTTTGTGAAGGCATCAAAGATTGGAGATAGATTTGAACAACCTATAATTAATCATTTCTTCTAAGAAAAACATTCACAATACTCTAATCAAGTTTGTCATTAATCATTCTATTTTTAATTACTAATTCTAATTATTTTATTAAAATGATCATTCATAAAATTATAAA
>JAOSBP010000119.1:34856-47331 GCA_027563825.1 Erythroxylum mucronatum
GTTCAATTCAGGAATTTTGTAGCCATAAGGATAAGGATTATCTTGATCAATATGTTCTAAATAAGGTTTAAATAATTATAGAAGGCCAAGATGTCTTAAACTAAGCCCGTACAATTCCTGAACTGTTCTCTGACTACTTTTAGATCAACTTGTAGTCTCATTTGTGGTGAGTGAATAATGGGATTAAGGTTTATAGCTACATTGTTACCTCCCAAACCATATTATGGTTCCTTAGCTTCAGCTTCTCCACCAAATCCTTGTCTATCTAAAATTTGGAGCCTGACTACATGTAGGTCATTACCCAAATTAATGCAAGGAGGCTTAGGTCATTACCCAGATTAATGCGAGGAGGCACCATAGGGATATCTACACACAATTGTAGAGGGATATATCTTTCGTCTACAAAGGGAGTGGCTAGAAGGCGGCTACATTCTCCGACTTTCATTATATTAGGAGCAGGATGCCCCTCGAGCCCTTCAGAGATTTGCTTTGCAAAGACAGGCAAATTTTGCCCACCAAATTGTATCATTGTGATATACAGCTTGTCAACCTTCGTTATTAAGAATTTGATTCCATTAATTATGGAGGTCGCTTTAAATTTTAACTCTAAAACTTCATTTATGCTATTCCATTACACGATTTTAGTTTCTAAAGAAGTTATCTAAAGACAAAGTTGCCTTCTCAAGAGTTTTTACTATATAGGATACAAAGCCTTCATTCCCTACTATTATAGGGACTTCTTGTTTCAAGATTGGAGGTAAAACAATTTCTTTCCATTATGTATTCCTGGCATCATGGTTCTATAGGACTTGCCAAATTGTTTGGTGTTAATCTAGATTGTGGATGTGCCAAGGAAGAATTCTCCCATAATTTATACTTGACTTCTATCGGTGATATAAAAAAGCTTCGAAAAAATTCACAATACTCTAATCTAGTTTGTCATTAATCATTCTATTTTTAATTACTAATTCTAATTATTTTATTAAAATGATCATTCATAAAATTATAAAAACATTTCCGCTGGGATTTGATCTCGTGGGACATTACTATGAATATCTTAATATTATAAAGTTGCATAATCTTCACTGGTAATGAGTAAAATTTGTTGGAAAGCAGTCAAATGGAGACAGAGGGAATCAAGGAGCCGAAAGTATTTCCTTTTTATTATTACATGTAATGTGTCTAATGCTCTTATTAGCTGTCTCCTAGTGCTCTTATGAGCTGTTAAAGGGACTTGCACTGTAATACAGTCTATAAGTAGACTCGTAAGAACTCAATCAAATATATCAGAATTATTCATCCTCCTAAATTCTAAGTTGGTATCAGAGAAGGGTTCCGATTTTTTGGAACCGTTCTTTCAGGCAAGATGGAACCACCTGAATCCATTGCCGGACAGTTTTTCTGTCTACTCGAAAAACTCCCACAAAACACAAAATTTCAATTATATCAACATTTCAGTGGTATAATTAACCTACTAAATCCAACCGACAGTATGCAATCACAAAAATATCCAATCAGTACAAACAGAGAACAACACGTTCAATCCAACAAAACAGATTCGGCATCCTTGTCCGATCGAAAAACCGAAAAATCCCAAACAGAACCAAAAATAAATCAAAATACCCGATCAGAATTGGCGACCATGTCGCCGGCATCATCACCTCGGACAGAAACCGAAGGCAGCAAATCCGACGGTACCAGCAGAACAGAGGGGGTTGGTGCGGTCTTGAGCGACCCGAAGGCCACCAGCAAGGGCGGCGGCGATGAACAGCAAGGGGTGGAGCTGCTTCGCGAAGGAGGAGATGAGGCAGGAAGTATTTTTCTGCTGAAAAAATTAGAGAGGGGAGTAGGTTTTTCTAATATTAAGGATAATATGCTGGGTTGTAAAAATAATGGTGGGCTGAAAATAAAGATTGACAGGCCTAAAGGAGTGAGTCTTGGGCTGAGAGAAAAAAGGAGTAATGGGCTGATACTCTCAAATAGGTTTAGTACTTTGGGCCAGATAGGAGGAGAAGAATATTTGGGCTCTGACTGTGATACAATTGGCTACTGTGGTATAGCAAAACATACCGAAAATAATTCTAGGTGGATTGTTGATTCTGGGGCTACTGATACAATGACGTATGATAAAAGTGATCTCATCACAACATCAACCCCCATGAAGTCCATTATTCAGAATGCAAATGGTGGACTTTCAACAGTTGAAGGAGGCGGATCGATTGAAGTGACACCCACCTTAAGATTAAAAAATTGTCTTTATGTCCCGAGTCTCTCCTCCAAGTTATTATCAGTTAGTCAAGTCACCAGAGAATTAAATTGTGTCGTACTAATGTATTCTGGTTTCTGTATTCTACAGGATATTCAGTCAGGAAATGTGATTGGACGTGGCACTGAACGTGGAGGATTATACTACGTGGATGAAGTGATTCAACAGGGGAAAGTTACTCTATCTCGCGGGACAGTTGAGGGACAGCAGTGGTTATGGCATCGGCGTCTAGGCCACCCATCAACAGGTTACCTAAAATTACTATTTCCAAGTTTATTTTCCAATAGTAATTTTATATCTTGTGAAACCTGTTTGTTAGCTAAAAGTCATAGGCAGTCTTATTCTCCATCCAATACTCGAGTTAAAAGACCTTTCTCCTTAGTTCATTCTGATGTCTGGGGACCCGCTCCAAATTCTGGATCACATATGAATATTCATGGTTTTAAATATTTTCTCCTGTTTATTGATGATTGTACTCGATATACTCATGTATATTTTCTAAAACAAAAGTCTGATGTAGCATCAAAAATTGTGGAATATTACAACATGGTCAAAACCCAATTCCAAACATCAATTCAAGTTCTCCGATCTGATAATGGTGGAGAATATATGAATGCTACACTTAAACAGTTCTTTCTTGATAAAGGCATGATTCATCAAACCACCTGTCCACATACTCCTCAACAGAACGGTGTCGCGGAACGAAAAAACCGCATTCTTTTAGAAATGACCCGAGCCATGCTTTTAGAGTCTAAAGTTCCAACGTTTTTTTGGCCAGAGGCCTTAGCTTCGTCGGTTTATCTCATCAACCGACTTCCAACCAAAATTCTTGATCTTCAAACTCCATTATCTGAATTGTCAAAATATGCCCCTAGTCCTCCTCCCTCAATGCTTCAGCCTCGAGTCTTTGGTTGTTCAGTTTTCGTTCACATCCCAAAAATTGAACGTAACAAATTTGAACCTTGTTCTGTAAAATGTGTCTTTGTGGGTTATGGGATTCATCAGAAGGGATATCGATGTTATCATCCATCCACTCGTCGTCTTTATACGACAATGGATTGTGATTTTGTGGAAACCGAATTCTTTTACTCTTCCCAACCCAGTGGTCAGGGGGAGAATCCTATTCAGTCAGACCCACTGTGTTGGATCTCGAGTCCATTTAGTTCTAATTCAGTCCCCAGAGAGATAGTACCTACACCCACTGAACCCGACATCCCCGGAGGCCAGAATCTCCACGAGTCGGAGCCATCGACAGATCTTCCGCTGAATAGTCCTGAGGTAACTCCGTCTTCTGATAATGATATATTTTCTAGTTCACCTGGTGATATATCTACAGAAACACCAGTACAACACACCGAGATGAAGGATGTAGCTGAGCCAGTACATACTGTGGTACCTGACAGACGTACACTACCACCAAGGAGTACACGAGGAGTCTTACCTCGTCAATATGATCAGTACTATGTGTCAACACAATCAAGATATCCAGTGACAAATTTAGCCAGGGGGAGTATGGCTCCAATTGCCAAAGTTTTTTCCGCTGCAATTTATGCTGATAAAATACCAAGAAATGTACAAGAGGCACTGGAACGAAAGGAGTGGCGAGATGCTATGAAGTTAGAGATTGAAGCTCTTGGAAAAAATAAAACATGGGATAGAGTTGTTCTTCCGGCTGGAAAAAGACCCGTTGGATGTCGTTGGGTATTCACCATCAAACACAGGGCTGACGGAACCATTGAGAGATATAAGGCGAGATTGGTAGCAAAAGGCTATACGCAGACATATGGTGTTGATTATGATGAGACCTTCTCACCAGTTGCCAAAATTGATACAATCCGTGTTCTGTTCTCAGTAGCTGCTAACAAAGATTGGCCACTACATCAGTTTGACGTAAAGAATGCATTTCTTCACGGAGATTTAAAGGAAGAAGTATACATGGAGCCTCCGCCTGGTTTCTCGGGAAAATTTCATGGCAATGAGGTGTGCCGCTTGAATAAAGCATTGTATGGGCTTAAACAGTCACCGCGAGCATGGTTTGGCAGGTTCACTGTGTCAATGAAGAAATATGGATATCATCAAAGTAATTCAGATCACACACTATTCATCAAGAGAAGGCAGGGACAGGTAACTTGTTTAATAATCTATGTTGATGACATAATTATCACTGGTGATGATGTTGATGAGATTGCACGTCTCAAGAGAAATTTGTTCCATGAGTTTGAGATGAAAGATTTGGGGAATCTGAAATACTTTCTTGGAATTGAAGTTCTAAGGTCACAAAAAGGGATCTTCATTTCACAACGAAAGTATGTGTTGGACCTACTTGCAGAGACTGGAATGTTGGATTGTAAACCAGCAGAAACTCCTATAGTTGTGAATCATGGTTTACAAATAGTCGATGGAGCAGAATTAACAGATCGCCAGAGATATCAGCACCTAATTGGCAAGTTAATCTATTTGTCTCATACGAGGCCTGATATTGCATATGCAGTAGGCGTATTGAGTCAGTTCATGCACCGACCTCAGGGTGATCATATGGATGCTGCACTAAGAGTTGTACGATATCTCAAAGGGGTTCCAGGCAGAGGAGTCTTGTTCCAGAAAAATGGGCACTTGGAAGTGGAAGCCTACACAGATGCTAGTTGGGCAGGAAGTCCTGATGACAGAAGATCCACAGCTGGGTACTTCACATTTGTTGGAGGAAATCTAGTGACATGGAAAAGTAAGAAACAGAAAGTTGTGGCCCTATCTAGTGCTGAGGCAGAATTCCGAGGGATTGCTAGAGGATTGCAAGAAGTCCTTTGGGTGAGAAAAGTGTTAGGTGACATTGGTTTTCCGGTTAAGAAGGTTTGTCAGTTAATATGTGATAATAAAGCAGCAATTTGCATCTCTGAAAATCCGGTGCAACATGATCGGACCAAACATGTAGAGATTGATCGTCACTTTATCAAAGAGAAGTTAGAGGCACAAATTGTGGAGCTCCCATTTGTGCGATCGGAGGATCAGTTAGCAGATGTTCTGACTAAAGCGGTAACTGGCAAAATATTTGAAGATGTGATGTGCAAGCTAAATGTGTGCGTTCCCACGATTTAGCTTGAGGGGGAGTGTTGGAAAGCAGTCAAATGGAGACAGAGGGAATCAAGGAGCCGAAAGTATTTCCTTTTTATTATTACATGTAATGTGTCTAATGCTCTTATTAGCTGTCTCCTAGTGCTCTTATGAGCTGTTAAAGGGACTTGCACTGTAATACAGTCTATAAGTAGACTCGTAAGAACTCAATCAAATATATCAGAATTATTCATCCTCCTAAATTCTAAGTAAATTGGGTAAGCATTCTTTTATATTTGTAGTGAATACTTCGTTTTATTGAGTAATACGTCTTGTTAATTAATTTAAGTAGATGCACGACGATTACGCTGGTAAAAAATGGATTTCTAAGTTCCAGATAAAATTAAAAATTGAAACTATGGTTTAAATCCTACCTGAACAGATAAGTGTGTGTGTGTTTTAAGGAAAAAGTAACATAGCCCAGTTCAATGAGTCCAGATCCTCTGTCTAATATTATGGTGTCTTATTGTGTCCAATAAATTTCAGTCATTTATTTATGTGGGTCCCGCATGAGTCTCGCGTGGGTCCCGCAAAATAAATAGTTGAGATTCCATGAGACAGAATAAGACAGAGTAATATTAGACAGAGGATCTTAGATCCAGTTCAATCCCCCTTCTAGAATTCAGATAACATGATCTAACACTGATAGTTGTCTGCTCTTAAATTTGCAAATGATATATGCTCAAACATGGGTGTGGCTCGATGATTGAGAGCGGAGCTTGGCTTCGGTTAGGTCCCAGATTCGATTCCATGCTAGCCCCTCTTGTAAGGGCCTGGGACAGCCGGGATTTTACCTGTAAGTGGAGAACTAGATGAGCCCTCGATGATAAAGGTGAGCCTGCTTGGCTCGCCTGTGGGGTGGTGTGCGTCAGTTAGGTCCTGGGAGAGATGTGCCCGCTTGACCCGCCTACGGTATAGTTTATCAAAAGTTTTCGAACTCGAATTGAATGTGAAAATTTTAGTTAGGTTTATGGCTTCCATCCTGACGTACGAGTTTGATGGAAGATGATTTATAAGTCATTGTTCTTTTTTGTTTTCACATAGAAGAGAACTTTTGATTTATTCGTGTTGGAGAGGAAAAAGAAGAAATGCTAATGGAAAGACTGGAAAGATTGAGCAACTGAAATCAGCTACTTTTCTTTTTTAACCTACGTACAGGATTGAAGAAGAACACGAGTCACTTGGAATCTGATACGCTCTCTACTTTTATCCCATTAATCACCAAATAAATTCCAGATGGAGAGGGGTGAAAGAGTGACAGACAGACAGCAAGCAACCAAAACGATTAAAGCCAATTATATGAACAGAACAGATAGGTCAATGCCAAGAATGATTCAGAGATGAAAGTGATACTTCTCTTCACTTACATAATCGCCCAAAACGCAGAAACTTTTTCACCACGGAAACCGGTATTCACGACGCTGACATGGGGAAGTCTGTTTTGCCTTGTTAAATTTATAGACAAGGAGTGTTCTTATCAAACTGAAACTTAATTTGTTTTATTATAATTAAGAATTTCCTAACAGGTAATATGTGAGGATTACTTAGTCATACTTTATAGTATTTTTTATGATCTACAAACAAAAAAATAAAAAGAGATATTGAAAAAAATACTTTACTATTTTTTATTTTTCAATTTATTTTAACTTTAAAAATAGTTCAATCGCTCACTCCTAATGAATTTAGAGAGGAGAATATATCTGCAAGTTGAGACAAAGAAGAGAGCCTGGAAAGGGAGAATAATGGGACCAAAAATTCCAACTTAAGAGTGAGAGTGACGGGCATTTGATGGTGGTGACAATCATATCTCCATCACAGTTCCATTTCATGTTGTCCAAAAAGAGAGCGACGCGGAAGAGTGAGGAGGTGAAAGTTTGGGTGCTTACATGTAAGACCATAGAATCATCATCCATGGCGTATAATAGAGCCATAGACAAAGTGCTGAAACACTGTGCTTGTACACTAGCCATGTGAGATTTTGCCTGCCTACAACGCTACTATATATACTTATATACGATACAAACAGCAGTATTAGTGCCATTAACATAATTCCACAACCTAAAATCCCTTGTAATTGTCCATGGGATGAACAACTTTAGGTCTCATGGCAGTAACGACAGAGGAAGTAGATAAAAGTAGATAGGAGAATAAAGCTTGGCATGGGGACTAAAGATTGAAGACTGATCTGTTTAGCCCATTTGAACAGGAAAGAAGCATAGGGTACTCTTGTTGCAGTACATTGCTTGTCCAACTCAAAGAAGCAGAATTTTGAGCTAGCACTGGTGGTGCTGTACAGTACATTAAAGAGTGCACTAAATTTTGACATGTCCTTCTCACGGCTCTGCCAGCTATGTCAATCACCAGTGAATTATTGCACCATTCATAACTCCAACAATTTACTCTCTACTTTGTCTCGTATTTATCTCTTACATCACTTGAATCAAATACGCTGGAGTACATTCCACATCTTGCTGTATGTTTTAAATGCTGCAGAACTTAAGCCTGATCAGCTATCCCAGTAAGATACCTTAATGAGAGGAGGTTTCGACAGGGAAGAGGGAGAAAAACAGATAATGTAGACAAATCTTAGTTTCTATTGTTGTTTAACTTTAAAGAAAATCTTGAGAAACGGGACCACCTACAGAACCGATACTCAAACCTGAAACCGACAAATTGCTATGTGAAATGAAAATATTGCTCCGACCACTAATACGAGAATTTGGCAGGCCTTTTTGTGGAAGTGGAAGCAAATCAACAACAAACAAAACACTAAACTTTCTTTGTTTTAAAGTTGCTAACAATTCGTTATCTCAACTGATTCATATTAACACATAAAGACACCAGAATATGTAGCCTATGGTCTCCATCATCTTTTATCACCTTTCCCTTCAACTCTCTAAGGGTCTATTTATAGTACTCCAAGTACCATAAGAACTTTGCCAGCTTCCACCAACTGAGCAGTGAAATTTTCAATCTTCTAATAATGGATGCTAGAGCAGCCGAAGCTAGGCGGGGTTTGAAAGAGAAAGATATCAGCAGAGAAGATTTTGTTGTCGAAGACGATCTGGAAGATGATATGGAAGAGGAGGTAGGTGGTTCTGCTGGTTTTGTTGACGACGAAAAGAAGGGAGGAATTAGGGCTGTGAATGGGAAGAAAAGCACCAACGGTGGCGTTTCTAGTGGAGGCGGCGGAGGTGGCATGTCGCTGCCGTCTTGCCAGGTGGAGAAGTGTGGAGCTGATTTGACTGATTCCAAGAGGTACCATAGGCGCCACAAGGTCTGTGAAGTTCACGCAAAGGCACCTGCGGTCGTGATTGCTGGTGTCAGGCAGCGTTTTTGTCAGCAATGCAGCAGGTATTTCTTCTCTAGAACTCCTTCCATATTATTGATAATTGTATTCTGTTTCTGCCAAATGAGGAACTTCTATCCTGAATTCTTTTTGCTTTCTCAATTCTGGTGGCTCAGGGATGGCTGTAAAAGAAGTATTAGTATCAGAAGTTCAAATGTCACATGCTAATGTACATGCAACTAAAGACTAGAGCATTTATTTCTTGAGTTCATGATAACAAGATTAGTGGGACATGGGATATGATCTCAATGGAAAGTACATGAAAGAGCGAGCTATTAAGCTGTTGAGAGATATTTCACTTGAATTTTTGCTGTGAACATTTCTTTTTACTTGCATATACTCACAAGCAGAACATGGTACATTCAACAGTTGAAACGAAGGTAAAATATAGAGCAAAATTTCGTCGATATGTTTCAGAATGAAATTTTTCCAAGGTTAGTCTGATGGATAATATAAGATTGATGGCCAATGATTCGATATCGGTAACATGACTGTAATAGGATCGTGGAACAATCTATCAGCTCAAAATGCATCCATTATAGTGGTGAAAATGAGATTTTGGAATGATTTGGACTTTGATTAATAAAGTTTTCATGTAAGGGCACACATATTTTCAGTAGAGTTTGATGTACAAGATCATCTGGCTTACTTGACAGAGAGTACGCATATCAATTCAATTCTCCAACAAGGTGGAAGGGAGATGAGAATGAGAATGTGAATGTTAAAACACTTTTTGTTACTGTGATTCTTTTAACTCTTTCTGTTTTCACATAATCTGATTTCTTTACTTCCAATGACGACGAAGTACTATAAGCTGTCAGGTTCCATGAGCTGTCAGAATTTGATGAATCGAAGAGGAGCTGCCGCCGGCGTTTGGCAGGACACAACGAGAGGCGTCGGAAAAGTTCGTCTGAAACATATGCAGAGGGGTCAGGTCGCAGAGGGGCTGTAAGTCAGTTCAAAGAAACCCAGTGGAGGCCAGCCGATGATAGAGGCAGCAGCAGATTTAACATAACTGTCCCTGCAAATCCCACTTGCAAACGATCCCAGATCAGATGAACCACTAAATCTTGCATGCTCCCTCTCTTCTGTCATCAAATGATTTAAACCATTACTGTGCTATAAAATCTATGATATATACAAAAGATATATCAATAAGATTGCTAAAGTCTGTAATATCTGCATATAATCTATGTCCTTTGGCTCCGACATGTTGCAGAGTCTTAGTTTATGTCAGGAAAACTTGAGGTCTGTTGGGTTGATCATGGAGAGTATGTCTCCGAGTTGGATGTGTTATAATGCGCATAAGGTGTTATCTCCTTGGTGCTTATAAATAAGATCGCATCCTTGTGTATTTCCTCTGCAGAAAGTATCTGCTTTTGTACAATTTATAGTATATTCGACTCAAGCTGGTGCAGGAAAGGTGAGGTTTTCTCTTCTATGTCTATGATGGTCAACACCAACTTGTTAAAGTTAACAGAATTCTTGTAACATGGGAGACCAAAACTGAAGTACAACAAGAAAAATTATAATCAACATAGAATATCTACTGACTTGTCTTTTCTGATGTAGTTCATACCCGAAACAAAGAGCGATCAAGTCTTATGTTTTAGAACTCCCATATTCTCGATTAGATCCAAGAGAGAAGAATAACTAGAAATACTTTATTTTTGTTAGCACAAGAGCCAGTCCAATCACTGTTAACAAGTTATTTCCGTTTCTCTTTAACCAAATTCCAAGGTCAGTTGTTTGGACCTTTTACACTTTACAAACCATTAAATTTCAGTCATGTCTTTCCAATAATGTTTTCTTCTTAGGCTTATCTTATGAATTGTGATTCTAAAGGATTTGATGGAATTATACAATCATCAAATTCCTCTTTTTTTTGGTGTACTTTTCTTTCTTTTCAATCTTTCAAAGTATGGTCCTAGAATTCAATGATTCCAAAGATAATCTTACATTTGAGGGCATGATGAACAAGATACATTGGTGGATAGTTATGAAATTCGATGATTCCAAAGATAAACGCTAAGTGTACGGCTCTCGGTACAATTTTTAAAAAAATTATTTGATAGACATATTCCAAAATTCATGATGTTGCTCAAATCTATAAAATTAAATTAAGATTTCATTGAGTAAATAAGGATATCGGTTTGTCTCTTGCAAGTTTTATGAAAGAAAACCAGTAATCATCTGGAGATCCCTATATCTTCCAGAAAATCAATGCTGTCAGAGTATAAACCCATTCTGGAGAAGATTAGCGACAGACTACACAATTGGACCGCCAAATCCTTATCACTAGCAGGTAGAGCATAGCCGATTTCATCAATCTTAAGCTCTCTACACATATACTGTACATCTCATCTAGTAATTCCGAACTCCGTTATCAAACAAATGGAGAAGTATCTCGAGATATTTTTGTGGAATGGAGATGGAAGGGGTGAGTAAAGCAAAGGTTAAATGGAAGGAAGTGTGAGTCCTTAGAGAACATGATGGGCTAGACTTCATCCCTTTCAAGATTGTTAACAAAATAATGCTAGCAAAAAATGCTCGGAGACTTCTAAGGGGAGGGAATTCCTTATGGGTGAGATGAGTGAACAGCTATTATATCAAAGAAAGACAAGCTTCACATGTCCAAAGAGTGCTTCCACAATTTCTCAAATGTTTTCAAGTTTAGAAATTCGATAAAAGAGAGTATCTTGCACCAAGTGGGAGATAGGAAGAAGACATTTGCAAGGACAACTGGACTCAATTTGGGGAGCTAGACTATATTAATGAAATATAATCAGTTAAGGCTATGCTTGGTTAGGAGTTTATTAATAGAATGAAATAGAATGTAATATTATTCTATCGATTGGAATGAGAGTTTATAATGAAATAGAATGAGATGGAATGAAAGAGGAGGGTTTCATATTACATCTCATTCCATCTTAAACAGTAAAAATGAGAAACCTTCAATTTGGGAAATTTAGGATAAAATGTAAAATGATAAATAACTTTTCACTTTATAACATTACAAACTCTTCTTCTAAACAATATTTCACTATATTATATTATAAACCCTTTCATCCCTCCCAAACAATAATTTTTTAATATTACATCAATTTCTATTCCATTCCATTATAAATCATTTCATTCCATTAAAAACCTTACGTCCAACCAAACATAACCTTAAGAATATTTTCCAACGAGATAGCACTAAAGGGTCTGGAGAAGTTATGTCCTACCAGATTGGTGTGGGGAAGTTATGTCCTGCCAAGGATAGCCTACACTCTTTAGTTAGCAATAAAGGCCAGACTTTCTACAATTGATAGGCTAACGAAATGTCTAGCCATTCCGAATAGATGCTTGTTATGTGAGAAGGAAATGGAGTCCCTATACCGCCTTTTGTTCAGGTGTACGTACTCAAGAGAGGCATAGTCCTACATCATGCAAAGATTTAGAGTAAGACCCCTAAAGAATATTGGCAAGAAATAATTGAGTGGTGTAGCAAGCTCAACCATGATACTAAGTGCTTGTTTGGATAAGCTTATATCAGTAGAGTTTTTGTTAGTAGAGCTTTTGTCAGAAGAGTTTTTCTAAGAAGCCAGTTGACTGTTTGGCTGTTAATGAAAAAAATAACTTTTTTAAAAGAGCTTCATACAGTAGACTGTTTGGTAACATAAAAATCAAAAACACTTTTATTAATTTTAACTATACTTTATTTTGTAATAAAAATTATTTATGCATATAAATAATATTTAAAGTATATT
>JAOSBP010000119.1:47431-65324 GCA_027563825.1 Erythroxylum mucronatum
AAGATTGATATGCCTTGATGTAATCCTTTAATATAGGATCTCTGTAACAAATTTGTACATCAGCCCACCTATATAAAAGCTTCCTTCAAGACTAGAATGATATATATACAATAAAACCCTTAGACTTTAACACTTAAAATGTCTGTGTTGATGATAACAAGTCAATCACAAGTAAAACAAAACTTTTCCCGTTTTAATTCTCCCCAACTAGAAAGAAACAAACTGGCCCAGTATTACTTCTATCCATACAAATAGTTTGAAATGCACAAGTAATGACAGCAAAATGCCCGAAGCAGTGAAGACTGCCGTATACAGCTTAAATAAGCACAAAATCAACTAACACTTGCATCACCATGTTGGGTTTGGGATTCTAAGAAGAGCCTTACAGTTGAATAGATTAGGGAAGGAACCCACAAATCAAAAGATTAGGTTTTGGAAGGAACCCACCAATCAAACAGAAGAAACCCACGAATCAAAAGAAATGGAAGCAACGCTGAAGAGAAAAATTACCTCTGGATCTCGCAATCTCTGGCAGATTTGGCTATGCAAGGAAGAGGGTATAGTGAGCCGTAAAGAAGAGCAACGAAGGGATTAAAAGATTGGACGCAGAACAAAAGCAGAGAGAGGAGAGGATGTTATAAACGTAAATGACGCAAATTTTATCTACCCGAAAAAGCTCAAAGTTGGGGCTTTTCTAAAAAGCTCCAAATTTTAGCTTTTGAAAAAGTTATTTCTACTTCAAAAGTGCTTTTGAAGTTTGTAGCCAAACACCCATTTTTTCCTTAAAATAGCTTTTGCGGTTGAAAAAAGTACTTTTGAAGTCTCCAAAAGCTGAACCAAACAAGCTCTAAGGAGAACAAAAAAATATTCTAGATTGTGCTGACATACTTGGTGTCCAAAATTTGGGAAAAACAAAGCTCCATGTCTTCGGGGACCAAATCTCATCTCCATGAAGTTTTAGGGTTGATCATCCCCAAAGCATCCAAGACCTTTTGTGCATGCATAGACAGCTACGTTTCTAGAATCCTAGCTAAATGTTTTATCTACATATTTAAAAACGTTTAGCTGACCAAATAATATTACGTCTTAAGATATATCTAAATATAATTAATTTTTATCTTGTAAGATGAAATGTTTGATGTATTTAAGCACTTGCACAACAACTAAATAAAATTTACATTTTCTTTAAGATTATTCCTCAATAATCTAAGTAAGTTTGTACGGTAGGTTAACGAAGTTTTTTATGGTCATTCTTTTCGAAGTTCCATGTTAGAAACTCAATAGTAGTAATTAATTAATATCCCAAGTGAAATGGTTGCATTGAATAATACAATCTAGCGTCTATTTAGACTAAACATAAAATAATGAATTCCACGTATATTTCATTAAAGAGAAAAAGATATAATTATTTTTCTAGAGAATTCAAAAAAGATTCCAAGATACTATGATTTGAGACTCGGTAGATAAGGTAAAGAAATTTCCCATGTCTGGATCCCCAAGAAGGCTCCTTACACGTTCAAAGACATTGCTTGAAATAGACAAAGATTGTTCCCTTACAGTTGGTTCATTTGCAACAGATAGTTTCATTGGTTGTTGGAAGCCTTGAAATTTTGATTCATTGCTTCCCTCTTCTAATAACTTCTTGGCTCTAACTAAACTAGTAGAAGATACATTAACCGATTTCCCAGTTGCAATATGGAATAGTGAATTACATTAACCCCACGTCCATGCGTTTAACCTAAGGAACAAACAGTATAGAACAATCACCTTAATTTTTTCACAATCCATTGAAAAATTAAATCTCAAAAACTAAATAAGCTAAATCAAATGGTAGAAAAAAACCAAATTCAAACACATGCATACCTGATCGAATGATTCCCATCATCATCACGATGAATAGACAGAGTTTTCACAGTCGATAACTGTTTCAAAACTACCAATTTACCTAATCTTGTACGAATCATAGGACATCTCGACCACATCCATTTTCATCTACGTTCTTTAGAAGATTTGAGCAACCTTTATACAACACATAGTATATACAATCACATATTCATCTAATAGCTTCTTAGCAGAAAATGGGATATAGAGCATAGAGAGAGAGAGAGTTAAGTCCAATGGTAATTAAAACCTTGAAGAAAAAGATTGGTTATTGAAGACAATCGGTGATTAGACTTTAGTGAACAAATTTTGTTATGCATCGATTTGTTGTTCATCGGGAAGAATTCTACTGGATACCTCCCATCCAAACTCATTTTCCACATCAGAAAATGTATGCCACGTCGACATTTTATGAAGAGTTTATATTAACGGTTTTATTTTGAAAATGCAATAGAAACAAAAACACGTCATTGATATAAAGAACAAACATGGTAAAGAGCAAAGAAAGATCCCAAAAATTCATTACATTGAGAGGTCTAAGTTTTTCATTTTAAAATCTTTGGGTAGGAGTCAACTATTGCATTAACAAAACTAAAATTCTATAAAGCAACTATATAAATTGCATTAAATTAAAATAGTATCAATACCCAAAAAGGGGGGAAAAACTCATCCAATAAGGGTTTGTTGAAACAACATGACTAACAAGATCCTAAAACCAATTTCCAAGAAATTCTCCATATAATAATTAAAGAATTTAAGGGAACAAAGTCACAAAACCTATTGAAAATATTTTATAAAAAATTGCTTTTTATTGTTAGTTTTTTTTCTTTTTATGTTGTCACCAGAAGATGAGCAAGTTCTTTCAACCGTTATGACATAAAGGATAACACAACATGACCACACATTAGCAACTGCACCATCAAATCATGTAATCAAGGAAGTAAGTTAAGAGTTAAACATAATTATTTACCTTCACATCTCTGTGGTATATGTCCTTACTATGACAATGTGACACTACATCAATAAGTTGTTGAAAGTACCTACTTGCTTCATTTTTTGGCTATCTTTCATAGTAAACCTGTAAAATGAAATCAAGTCACGACAAGTGCCAATTACCACATAATGAGTAGAAAATTGGAGACCAGAAAAAGGAAAATGTTGATCATGCACTAGTTTATTGTAGCCCCTTGGAAAAACTACTACAAATTAGAAGATACAAGAAACTTAACAATTCTATCAAAAAGTTTGCCACCAATAACAAACTCAAGAACAATATATCTTCACCACCAATAACAAACTCAAGAACAATATATATCTCTAAATTACTTAAATACTACAACATGAGAGGACTAAGAGTATGTTTGTAATTGTTGTGAAAAAATCATCTAACAAGTGGGACAAAAATCCCATGTAACATATCTCAAATTTTAACTATAGAAAAATGGGAAACGTACAATTTGTACAAATATTTCTGCTAAAAATTAAGTTTCAAACGGACTACATTTCTTGGTTTGTTTCTTTTTTGTTAATAAATACTTGAAACACTACCTTGTCCCACTCCGTCACACACAAGAAGATGTTTTTGTGTGGTGGAAGAAAGCAAATGAATTGTTATCCACATCACAAAGAGAATTAGTAGACACTCTTTTGCAAATGAAATTTTCCAGACTCATTATATTCAACACAACTAATTCACAGCAGACCCAAAGAAGCAAATACCTCTTAATCTCTCAACCATTAGATTGAAGTAACAATATTCAGGATAACACAATAACAAATAATAACCTCAAAAAATAAAACAACAACAAAAAATGACACTCTTGCTATCTTTGCAGTTTACTTGAAGTGATGGTAAGAATAAGCAATGAAAAAAGCCAAGTTTCAGAGAAAATTATTCCAATCATGTTAAAATGTTAGATAAATAAATAAATTTAAAGTTCTAAAAGTGCTAATAAGTCAAATGTAAAGCCCATTCATAAAATAAAACAAACCAAACAGCCCAGCCTAGCCTATAACTAATAAGTTGTATAAAAACAACATCTGGAAATAAACATTAAGAGAACCAATGAAACCACCATCTTTTCTTCATCTTTCTTTTCATTTCTCAACTGGTAAGTGTGTCTTAAAATATACTCTTTTATCTGCATGTAACACTTCCCTCATTGTGTTCGTTCTGTCAAAAAATTAGAGAAAGTTGTGGAGGTTAACATCCCAAAATCTCTCACACTTAGGTAAATTGCTAGCTGCAATTTTGTGATTCTTTTTGTGAATTTTGATCATCCTATACTAGTTTATAGTTGGATTGTATATTGTGATTGTTTGGGACAAAAATTGAAATTGCATGAAGGGATAAAAATTGAGAAAATGTGCTGAAAATTTGATAAAAGAATAGTAGATAGGAGAAAAGAAGAGGATGAAGAAGGTGACATCTTTTGAAAATTTAAGTTGCATGTAGGGACAAAATAGGAAAATCAAAGAGTGAAGGGTAGGACTTTTAATTAGTTAAGGGTGTTTTGGTAATTATAATGGTTATGTTAGTAAGGATATTAATTTTTATAATTAAGAATAAATTGGAAAAGAGAATAAGATTGGATTATTAAGTATAATTGGGTCAGAAATTTTTTTGTAAATTAGTTTAACAGAATTTTGTAAATTTTGGGTCCAAAAGTCTGATTAAAGAGTAATTTGGACAATCAATTAGTTGAGTCTGAAATCAAGGTAAGGATAACCTTAGACTTTGCTCTTAAAATAAAGTGTCATTTGTTATTAATAAATTATATTTTGAATTGGCCACCAATTAATTAATGATTAATGGTTTCATGCATGAATTACAAGGTGTTTCGTATTTATATTTTGTTATGTATATTGAAGTGTATTAATTGTTATTTTGGCAAAATTGTGTTATTAAACAAAGACCGGTTGAAATTATCTTGTGAACAATTGGTGAAAATCGAGAATCAATAGCTTACCTAGGATAGGCTATATTTGATGGTCTTAAATGGATAGGTTGAGTTGATATGAGTGAGTGGCATCTAGTTATCTATCCGTGGAGCAAATACTGAGTCATCCTGAGTCCCAGGGATGTCCTGTGTCGATAGCTAGATACCGAAGTGGTATCGGTAATAGAGTAGTACCGGGTTACCAAGAGAGATTGAGAAATTGAAGTACCTTATCCAATATTTATACATTTAATTACATGTCCACATGGTGAGAGATTATGATGAGATGAGCCGACAGACCATTGGATGTAGGCCTTTTAGGTTAAGCTGTGCCCAGGCAATTCAATTAATTATCAGATAAAGCATAAATGGCAATTATGTATTCATTTTTGTGTTAATCACTGTTTGGTAAAATTTTTGTGATGCGTATTAATTGTTCATATTAAAATAAGTATAGATGTATGTCTTTGTATTATATAAATGTTTCAATCACTTGACTAAGTTTTATAATTATTTATTGAGTTATTTGATTTTAAGGGTACAATCGGTTATCCTTACTGAGTAAGCAACTCATCTCTTGCCATTATTTTTTTAGGAGATCGAATAATTGTTGATAACCCTAGTGTATAGAATGAACCAAATGGAGTTTAGGTGGGGCCAACAGATTAATTGAGTAAAGTTGTTCGATTGTATATATTTTTTAATGTGATAGTTTGGATAGTTGTGTTGTATAGAATATTTTTGTGTTTGACAAACAATCTTCTCTTTTGGAACTTGATAATTTATGGTATGTTTCGAGAACTATTTAGATAATAGTGGTTTAAGAAGTTTAGGAGTGCAACATTAAATGCATTGAAAAATCCAACCTGAGAGGTATTGCAGATATCAAAGCATCAAAGGCACATAGAGAACAATCAACGAATATGAAGAACTCAAGAACAAAGACAACTCCATCAGTTGTTGACACAACAAATGGAACTATTGAGTAATGCAGAGAAGAAGAACAAAAATATAGCCTTTCACATGTAAACAAGAGGGAGGTTAAAAGTAAAAACTATCGAACATACCAAAGAACTGTGCTAATATTCTAGTGAAGAAGCTCAAGTTATGAGAAACATTATATGCCATGGCAGGTGGAAGAGGCTTTACGATGGTACTGATGTTAAATACTCTTTGAAGAAATTGTATGTATGAAGTAGTAAGTCAGTTACTAAATCCATTAAAGAAAAAGTAAATGTCAAAACACAACAAGAAGAATCTTAGAGAAACTGAGTGGGAAGATGGAAAAGAAGATACCATGGAAACTAAATGCAATGGGAATTGAAACATTGTTCAACAAGGAAAATAAGCAATAAATGATCAAAATGTGAGAATGGCTGATGAATTACTCGAGTATTCCGTATGCACTATGTAGCATATAATATGTAAACTATCATAGAAGACAGAACTACAATTCAGTAAAAGGTATTTGTAACTATTTAATTAGCAAAGCCCTAAAATTTTGAATAAACTTTGTATATACAACCTCTAGTTGCAAGTTAAGTAAAGAGATATCAAACAAATTCAAGAAGCAAAAATGCAAAGTATACTCGTGTCTCTCCAAATACTTCCCCTTTACATCTTGTACCAAAGAACTCATTGAACTACAGCATTAAACATGAACTCGTCCTCATCTACCAAACAACAATCATAACAAGATCTTAAAATGTGAAGGGAATAACACTAAACACTATCTCATCATAGGCAGTAATCTATGTGTGTTAATATAATGAACTAAGTGATGAATGTTCAATTCTTATCAAATGGTTGCAATTTCAAATCTCCAACTTTGTACCAAATTTATCTAGAACTCAGGGGAAGCCTAAAAACAGATCCAAATGATATGTTATTCTTGCAACAGTGGTCTGGTGAAGAGCACACTAAGAGGAAAAACCCTCATGTGGATAAAGACGAAGACGGACGAGCACTGGAGATGAAGACGAACTAACACACTAGACTGAGATGAAGACGGACAAGTGGGCAAAGATGAAGACGGACGTGTGGACGAAGACGAAAATAGACGAACACATACTACATGAAGACAAAGAAGTACAAACATTGTAGTTATTGGAAGACGACGACAAAGACGAAGATAACTTAAACAAACGAAGATTACTTCTTAATTAGGTTATCAATATGCAGAAAACGATGTCGCTCTACTGGACAAAACGATGTCATTTCTATCATCTTTTGTTCTTATTCTTTGGCTACGAAAATATTTTTGTACTCAAACATTTTTAACTACGAAATCTATTTTGTAGTTGATAATATGGAATTTGTATCTTTTAGCTACGAAAACTATTTTGTAGTTAAAAACATTTAGCTACAAAAATATTTTTGTAGAGAAAAGAAAGGGAACAAAAGAAAATGAAAACAAAAACATATTTCTTAGTTAAGTAGTCAAACTTAATAAGGATTTAGAAGAAAAGTTAATCTCTTAACCCCCACAACAACAGGTTGTCTCATTAAGGATGACAGTCTTGGCCAGGCCTAGCTTGTCATTGTTCCGGGTTGACCGGGCTATAGGGCATGACTACTTGGCCCTATCGGGTCACTAGTCGGGCTAGGTTCAGGGCTGTCCCAACCGGGCCCAGCCCGTGACCAAATGGGAAAGTATAAAATGACATCGTTTTGTCAGATTTTAAAAAAAAAAGGTTAGCCTGTGACCTGACCCCTTGTCATCCTTATCTCTCACAAAGTTTTAGGATGCAAACCCTCAAAACAATCTCTAAAAAATCAAACAAGGAATAAAAATCTAACAATCTTGTAGGGATGTCAAATTTGGCCCGATCTAGCACTATTTTGACCCGAATTGACGGAGCCCGACCCATGGCCCAACCGTTACTACAAAATGACATCATTTTTAACGTTTTTCTTTATATATATATGGTGACTCGACCCATTGACATTCCTACCCTCTTTGCCCTCCCTTTGTTTTTCTCACTTTTGGATGTTATGGTCGCATTTTCTATCTTTACTCTAGAGAAAGGTTCAAATAAATTATTTATAGGCATCTCTTGACTTTACAATTCAAAATCTTAATTGAACTGAACTAATTAGATCACATTTTATCCTAATCAGATGAGGATCACATTATCCAATAGGATGACATCCTTATCTAAAGAAGACTATAAGATCTATCTACATCCCAACTAACAAGATAAGAGATTATTTTAATTAGTACAATCATATCTTTGGATGATCCTCCCACATAATATTATCTTTTAGAGCTGATATATATCTATTGTGATCTTATCAGCCACGTCATCCAAAATCTCTATCCATTAATGATGAGTTTTAGGCACATTGGTACATGGTTTCCATACGAATTATAAAACCATCTACAATCACCAAAAGTCTCAAAATATGGTTGGACACTCAACATAAATCAAAGACACGGATATGATCGCATGATATTCTCCAAGCATGCATGAAACTATTAAGCCACAAGAACAACATTTTTCAGCTCAAACACACTCATACTATATAGTTGATGTTGGGACCCGATCTCAGGAACCGGATCCCAACTGAAAAACGAAAACAAACGGAGCGAAACAAGGAAAGCGAAGGATCGCTAATCGGAATACAAACCGAATCGAATCGACAAAACGGATATCCGACATCCAGTAACGAAGATTGATCAAGAAACGAAGCGAGACGCGTTGGAAACCCTAAGACCAATCCGACAATCCCGATATAATTTTTTTTTCCATATATTTCACTTGACGATGAATCCAGAGATACACCAATAATGTAGTGAAAGAGAGGAGTGACTGGGGAGGTTTCGTGGCAATGTCAGGTTCGACACACCAACTTGATAATGGAGGAGGAATGACATAGAGGAGTAGAAAAAGTTAATGAAATAGGCATTGAACGTTAGAGAGCAACATTGAAAGGAGGAGAAAATTAGAGGTTTGTATTTATATAAATTGAAATTTTGTGGTCCATTAAGACATAATAATCTAGTATGATAAGACCTATTTTTGTATTGTTTTAGTGTTGATATGATATAAGAAAAACATAATATCGATTATAAGCATAAAATTGTTAAGATATATGTTATATATCTTATTATTTAATTTTGGTATTATTAGATAATTGGACTTATAAGATAATGTAGCTTCAAGATTTACATCGAGTTTAATTGAGTGATGATAGTTGGACCATGACTTGGTGTGATTAAACAACAATTCTGATTTGTCTTGGATTCAAAAATAAAAAGGCTATCTTGGATAGTATTTTAGATGTGATAAAACTCTATCTTGACTAGAGGTTTGGTTGATTATGGCCATATAGACAGAAAGGTAGTATGTGAAATCAGCAGATGCAGTGTGTGTGACTCTTGTACTCCTTTGTTTTGTTGGCTGCACAATTTTTGGATTTTTGGGGCTGTCAGCTTTTAGCTTTGTATGAGTCACATGGATGCAGAGATTAATGTGTTGATTTTATGTTGTTAAAAAATCCATCTTGGTGTTGTGGTGTTTATTGATTTCTTGGTGTATGACTCACGGTTGGGGTGTTCTGTGAACTGCGCGTGTCTTTTGTTGAAGGTTGGCTACAGTCTGTGCAGTTGATGTGGTGAAAGTCGTGAGCATGTTGTTTGCCATGGGTGTGTGGTTCACCGTGGTGTGGCTTTTGCTGATTCTTGTGTGGAGGTTGATTTCTTGGACCTGTAATGCGTGATGTGCTCCTACTGTAGCCGTGAGTTGGTACTAAAATTTGCATGAATAAACTTATATTTTGTAAACAATTTTTAGATCTAATTCGGATGAGCTAAACCCATCAGGAAGTTATTCTATTTCTATCTCAAGTATTTTCTATTTTGTCCTTGGTTATTTAATCACTTGAGTTGTTTGTTTATTATCTTTCATTAAAAAATTGTTGAGAAAAATTCTCTGTTGAGGTTAATACGAGTCAGTTGTATTATTGGATGTGAAAATCTTTCACAGAAAGTGAGATTGAGAGATAGTGTCAAGGATTAAGTGGTGTCGGCTTAGTAAAGTCTTTCTTAAATCTATTATACTTCGATGAAAGTGATTAAGCTGGGTAAGGGCCTCTCAAACGTAGGCAAGGTATGTCGAACTACGTTAACAAATCTTGACGTTGATTTTTTTTGTTCTTTTAATTTTTCTGAATTTTTTGTGTTTGCTAGAAATGAATAGGAAAATTTACTAAACTACTCCAACCGCATATACAATTTTGCAAATATATTTGGTGATGCATACCAGAATTATGAGAAGTTAATAAGTAAAATCGAACTTAACGATAAAGGTTTTAAAAGTTATCTTATTATAACTATTAGACTGGTAAGATAGAAACCAACTGCAAATTTTAAGAAATTGGAAGAGACGGTAGTTTTAGTTATATAAATACTAGTGACAACTGAATGTCCACATAACTAACGTTTGTACTCTCTTTCGGCTAGAATAACTCTCGGATCGGATCACTTTGTATCGTACGACAAGAGTATGTGGTTGAGAGTTTGACTGTGGAAAGAGGCCTTAGCTCTATAGACTATAAATATTAAATACTAGAGAAGACGCAAAGCCGGAATAACTATGATTCGTCGTTTACTTCTCTTTCTTTCAAATGGAAACCCATTGTGAACTTCGCCTTTTTTATTTAATGATTTGGGACGTTGTATACAAATTTATATAGAAAACGGTCCGTGGGCCTGCTCTTAGAGTATATTCTCAAGTTCAATGCAACAAAGTAGTAAATGCATTTTTAATTCATCTTTTACATAGCCCGTCTCCTTACATTTCTATATAAATAAGAGCTAGGCACAGAGGTCTGCTGCACACATAGAAAGACCGGTTTCATTAATCAAGGCATAGCGTTGTATTCATTCAATGGCCATGTTCAACACGAAAGGAGGCAATTTAATCAAAATGGTGCTGTCTACTTTTCTTCTTCTACTAACCTTCCATTTCCAAGCTGGTAAGTTAATAACTCGTAACGCCATGCTAACTAACTGCAGAATATCACCAAGTAGTAAATCCTTTCTAATGCTTTGGTTTTGTACATTGAAAATTGTGTGGTTGTTCAGCTGAGGGATACATACCGAGATGTCAAGCGCCTTATGCTTATCGAAACGGAGAAACTTGTAAATCTATTGCCCAGACCTTGCGAGTAACTTATTCAACTTTCCAAGAATGGAATCCCAATCTGGATTGTGATAATATGTTCGATGGACAGTGGCTGTGCAGTGGCCATCAAACCCCACTAAGTCCTCGCACCTGTCAGATAGCTTATGGGTTTATACGTGGCCATGATACTTGTGAAACTGTTATGTCACAGTTCGGTTTGCCTATTCAGCGCTTTGGAGAGATTAATCCTGGCCTCAATTGCAACAATCTCTTCGATAATCAATGGGTTTGCATATTCATGTATAAAAATTAAATTGAGCTTGGATAATCATTTCCAACGAAAAATAAAACCACAAAGGCTTCCATGTACTGGGAAGTTATCCATTGCGTTTGGCTTTATTTTTGTATTAATAATAAATATTTTTACCCTTGCTTTATTATTTTTGTATTAATAATAATATAATGCAGCTATTCTTGGTTGAATAGCTGCATTATATTACTATTAAAGATGTAACTGTGTTAAAGAGATTTGGTCAGGCTGCAGAAAGCTTTTCCAAAATGTCGGGCCCGTATCCTATCCGGTGCGTTTTTCAAGTATCAGACATGAAGCACAAGATGGCCAAGTTCCTCCAGTTGATGAAAAATTTGTGAGGAAAACTTATGTTAGGATCAACTACAACAAATGATTAGAGAATTTCAAACAAATTACTTAGCAGAAACACACAGTGATAAAAGAACACAGGATTCTAGCAGCAAAGCGCCACAAAAGCTTCTTCCTACGTACAAGTTCTTACCTTAATCTTTCTACTACAGGCTGTCTACATCTCAGTGCAACAGTGACTTCACTCCATGAAAGTCTCCATGACATCGGGATACAACCCAGCTTCTGAATTCCTATATTCCACCGGATGGTGCTGATGATGATCGACTGAAGTTGAAGAAGATGACGAAGCCATTCTGGCAGGCAATGTGAAGCTTCGCTTGAACTTGTTTTCCATTTTTCTTATGCTATCAGGATGACTATCTAAGCTCAAGAACTCATTAGGATTTGTGCCACCGGTGTTATGCATATTTGAACCATCTGAATTTGGATTGGGATTTTTTCCTTCAAGGATAAGAGGTTGGTTACTTTGATCAGTTTTGTTTCCTAAGCCATCAGGATTAAATAAAAGCTTGGCATCATCAGTTCGACCTGTGAGAGCATTGAAGAAAGACAATCCATTAGGCCACTTGATATCATTATCTTGCTCTCCCATCGTTTCTTCCATTCCGGTTTCAGATGAATGAGGGAGTAAGAACATGTGAGGCTCATCTCTGGCTTGAGGAAACCCAAGTCTGGCTGCTGGGTTTTGAAAATTTGATGAAGAAAGCATAGCTGCAGATGGAAGTGGCCTTTGACCCCAGTTGAAGAGGGAAGAAGGTGGTCGCGTTGGAATTGGAGATTGTTTAGTTGGAATCGACGAAGAAGAGGCAGCATTTCTCGTTGAGGAGAAGAGCTGGGATAGGTAGAAACCCGATTGGTAGCCAAGTGATTCAAAAGTATGCCTCATTCTCAGTACAAAATGAAGGTCTTCAGGTATCTAAGAACAGAAGCAGTATTTGGTTAGTTGACTGTTCAAAAGAATGATATTCCCAAAACTTCAAATAAAAGGAAAAGAGATGAACTAACAATCGTGCAGGAACCCAGTTGCAGTAGGCCATGGCCAGCTTGAATAACAGCAATTGTCTGGTAAAGACAAATTAATTGGAACAAATTTTAAGCAATGGAGATTAAATGACTGCTATTAGAACAAAACATAAACAACAAACGTTAAAGCTGATCATTCTGATACCAACCTGAATGCCAGACTCAAATTGATCAGTCCACTCAGGAGGAAGCTGCAATTATAAGACCACAAAAACATAAATGTTAAACATCAATCACCAACATATGATATTACATCCGAGATAGACTAATAACAATAGATAATTATATATTGCCACATTCCAAGGTTTCTTATATTTGTAACTTAATGCTAAAAATTTTGAAGAGATGCGGGTCTTGCTGCATACAGCATCAAAAGAACTCTGCCAGTAGTTGGAGATATTTGGTTCACATTCAGTTGGTTCTTTGAAGACCCATTTATGACACTTATCGGAGGCAACTTTTCCCATCAACCTGCTCAAAGGAATTAAAGAAGATATCTGTCAAAAGATGAAAAGACCCCAATACACAAGAAGGATTCTTATTCTTTAGCTTCAATCTAACAACTTTCCTACAAAACATCCCCTAAAACAGACACATAATTAAATCCAAAATAACAACACCTACCCAGTACCCACCCTTCTCCATAATTATATAACTGAATGGACATTTTGCTGAATGCTTTCCTGACAGGATCCTCCCCATCAATGTCTTCCGAGCAATCTCCCACTCTTCCTCGGCAATACCCATCTTCCCACATCAACATCCTTCGCATAATTTCATTTCATGTGTCAAAAGATGTTATTAGAACCTTGGTATCGCATGTGAACAGTGAACGTACATACACATAATCCGTTTGATGTCTATACATGCTTCTGCAAATACTAATACTAAAGATTTGAAGATTCAGAGACCAAAAAAAAAGAAGGCAAAGAGCAAGAACAGAGAAAAGGGAATGTCAAAAGGGTAAGGTCCCCACCGTTAATTACCAAAATACCACTTATCATCACTATTTGGAAAGTTTTGGAAAATGATTTTACCAACACAAAAAACCATCCATCGCAAACAAATGCTCTTTGTTTCCTTGCCTGTGAGTTCTGTTTATTAGTTGAAGCTAAAAAACAACCAACTACTTGCTCGGCTGCTAGGAAAGACCAGAGGAAAGAAAAGGCAAAACAAACTCTTTTCCGAAATGGTAACTTGGGAAATCATAAAAAACACATAGCTGGGACTAAAAACTCGATTTAATCCCCATATCCACCTGGTTTTGTTAGTAACCAAGAAGAAGAATCAAACAAACAAGCAAGCAATACTCACAAACTTCCATTATCATCTCCAACCTTGCAACCATTACCACCCCTGACTCGTCTGCAAGACAAATGAAGAAGTAGCCATTTAAGGAAACGCTTCAAAATCAAACAAGAAGCAGCAGAGAATTACAGAATCAGAGAGAATTGGTTGAGACAAAAAGCGTATGGAAAGAGCGAGTACGGGCGAGGACGAATAGTCCAGAAGACAGAGTAAGTCCATTCTGAGTTGAGACAGACGCTTCTGAGGGCCTCATGAAGGGCCATCATCCCAACAGCTTCTTTGCTTCTATCTGCTCCTCCTGAGCCCACCATCTCTCTCTTTCTCTACAAGTCTCTCTCTTTCTGTGTCTCTCTAATATTATGTATCTTTCTCTATATACATATGTCAATTGTAAGCCCTCTTTTTCACTTGACTATTAACTTGCCTCACGACTCCTTTTCAGTGCTGCTTCTTTTATTATTCATCTCTATCTCCCCTTCTTGTCTTTCTCACTTCTTAAGTTAAAACTTGCCCTCCCTTTCTCTGTATCCCTCTATCTCTAGCTAGCCATTGGTTATATATGTGTTACCTTTGCTTTTATCCTTTTAATACGAAACTCCGCCACAAAGGTGAATGAAGAGACCCTCTATTTGTTTTGATGGTGGTACCGGTGGGTGATCTTTTGATGTAAAGAGTGCTTGAGAGCGTTAAAAGAGGGGAAAGAAAAAGGTCCCGAAACAATGTTTTACCCCACCAGACTCCATAAAAAGTGGGGACAACTTTTCATTTTCACTCTCTGCGTCTTCTTCTCTTTGCCAGTTATAGTGAGTGACAGGGAGGTGGAAAACGACGCTACGGATCGTCCGTCTAATTTTATCGTACTTAACTATAGTCAATAGTCAAAACAAAATTTTTGTTCGATAGTTAAAACTTAAAACAATGTTGTTTTAGCTAATAGACAAGATAGGATAAGTCTTTTTTTTTAAATAAAAAAACTAACAACTGGATTAATGTGCCGAGTGCGACTAATAGCCATGCGATCATCATTAAAAGTTGGCAGTATAACATTTGGGGTTGTGAAAAAACCACCATACGGTTCATACCTAAAGACACCTCAGGTTTGATCCGAATCATAGCATCCGTTGTAGCATTTCCCTCCCTAAAAACTTGTGTCAACTAATAGTTACAACAATAAATCAACCCGTTTGTTTATCGAATTAAACTATTGTGTAACTTATTGCAACAATATCGAAAAATATTTACCCAAAAAAACTTATTGCAACAATAGTCAAGTAGATTGGATGGGTACGTTCTGCTCAAATATCTTTAAGGAGAGGGGTTAGTTTGGTCCATATAACTTGCCTAGATATTCCCTTGATAATAAATAATAATAATTACAACAAGTACTGTATTAATTTTCTCCGTACATCAATATTAATTTTAGAAAAGGGGAAGGAATTTCTAATCTATGCTCTCTGGACCACGTAAATTAGGGGGTTTGGAGAAATAGACACGTTTTAACTTGAGATGCACAATTTACTCATCAACAAAAAGTGAGTGGAAATGAAAAGGACTTGCAAATGGTGGTATTCAGGTTTTCTTCACGGCCTTTTTGATAATTCACCGGTTGTATAAGATACCCAGTCACCGCTTTATACAAAAAGAAGGACGTGATAATGTAGGAGGGAGTTATCCTTTACGTTGGATAAGGACAAAAATATATATATCAAAATCTTTTTTTTTATTTGAGGAAATTATACAGGCGGATCAAGTGGACACACCTCTCTGAGGGACCAACTAGCACACCACTCCATAGGCGAGTCAAACGGGCGCACCTCATTAGTAAGGGCCCAACTGGCGCTCCACCTATAGTTAAAACCCTGACTGTCCCAGGCTCTTACAAGAGGAACTAGTATAGAATCGAACCTGGAGCCTAACCAAAGCCAAGCTCCACTCTCAACCATCTAGCCACACCCAAGCTTTATTTTTAAAAAATTTTGTGTTTAAACTTAGTGTAAAAGTCTTTATTATTCAATCAAATTAACAAAGTAATATTATAAATGTTTAATTGGCAAAAGATGTAACTATTAATAATTTAAATATTAAAATAAGTACTTATATTATTTAAATTTTAAAGATTAACTCTGTTTTGTATAAATAAAGGCATGAAATAAGAATAAGAGAAATTAAATAGTCAGTACTAGTAGGAAGGGAAAAGAAAATTAATTTGGAAAAATAAATATAAGAAAGTACGTAAAGAAAGAAATGAACGGTGAAGAAAAAGAAATGATAACACTAAATGATTGTCCTTCTGCTACTAAAAATTTAAACAACATTTAGAAACTATTCAACTCAAATACAATTTTGAAAATTATAAAGGTAAGGTTACCATTTTCTTATTAACATATATATTATTTGAATATTTTCAAATTTTGAAAAAAAATACTTTTCTAATTAAAAAATCCTTAATTATTGTATATAAAAGTATAAATAATTAAAAATTGAGTTGATAAAACGTTACGATAGTAATTTAAAACTATAATCAAGAAATAACGTCAAAAGTAGACATAATTTTAATTTGACCTATTAAAAAAGCATGAAATTATTCATTTTAATATATAATGAATTTTGAATATTAATCTCAAGTTTATTTTTATTATACTAAAATAATTTTATTCTTAACCGTCAGGTTATGTACTTTTTCAATACTCTAAATACATAATTTAATTGATTACTTATGTTTTAAGTTTCAATATAATAATGAAATTTTGTAAAATTACTTATTAAGATATGAAAAAATTTATATAAAAGGATTATTGAAAAAAGTCACATATAGGTTCTCAATTAGAGACTCAAATTTTATAATCTTCATTTTTTTTTAGTGAATACGACAAAGTGCTCATCTTTAGGCCGCTGTTTAACTTTTTTATTTTCTAATTAACTTCTCGCCAATTAATAAATCGCCTTCTCTTTATGCTAAGCATAGGACAGAATCTTTACTGGTCAAAAGGGGTAGGCAGGAACTCTGAGGAATAGATTTGAGTTAATTTTTAAAGTTATTATGATAATATTTCATGTCAGTTTTTTGTGTAGGAGCCAAGTTATAAGTGGTAATCTTACTAAAGTTGTACGGTTGCTGTGCAAAAGAAGTGCCTACACATGGTAGGGGGCACTTGCAACTGTTTTTAATTTGCCTACAATCTTCATCAGTAAGTCAGATGAAATTTCGAAATTGCCCTCTGACTGATTTTGCCTTAATTTTTCAATCAATGAGTTCATATCAAAGATATCATCTTTAGTTCAATCATAATTAGAGCATTTTGATTTCTAATCATGTTTTAGGTCCATATAGATGGAAATGCAATCAAGTGCTTGTTTGCCAAATCCGAACATATCTATAAGCACCTAAAACCTTGGCTAATCAATTTAGATTTGGCAAAGACATGGGAAAAAAGCAGATTTAGAATAATGAAGCTTATAATGATATAAATGGCGTTTTATGTATAATCTAAACCCCATCATTGATCTAATTAAACACAAAGAAGATGAGTGTATAAGTAATCAATAAGTGAGGACAAACCATTAACCATCATCACATTTAACTTAATCATTTGTTTGCTTTATTGTTATTATCATATAACACGCCAAATATGTTCGTACCATTCAAAGTCATTTTCTTTCTTTCACACGGTAATAAAGTTATTTCTTACTGAAAAGAAAAACACATGACTTGCTTAGATTAGAGGAAATAGATATCATGTTTTTCAAATTTTGTTCATCTTGGTTGAATAATTGACGACTAAAAGGATACTTGATTTGGTTCTGCCAAATTTTGGCTGAACGGTACGTTGTCGTTTGGATCCATATATTGATTGCTTGTGAAGCACTTGACGTTGCGATACCTGCAAAACAAATGAAAGGCACGTCGGGGGTGATGTCCCGATTAGCCCCTCCGACGATCAAGTTAGTCT
>JAOSBP010000119.1:82501-96386 GCA_027563825.1 Erythroxylum mucronatum
AATTCCTTTGTTTTGGAGTTTAGTCCTCTCCATACGGACTGACTTGGGAGTTTAAGATTCTTGCTCTCAAATTTATCGATAAAGTTCTATTATTCAGTTACTTCTATTTTCCTTCTTTTCTGGTCCCTATAGTTGTTGTTAAGTGTGATAAATATCTCACATCGATTAGGAACAAGAGCATTACCAACATTATATGGCTTTTGGCAATTCTTCCCCCTTATGGTGCTTTTTGGAATGGAATTTGACCCACTATTATCATGGAATGTCTAGTCCTACAAACTTATTACTGGAAATGGCCATTCCCGGGCATAAGGGGAGCGTATTAAGTGTGATAAATATCCCACATTGAATAGGAAGAAATGAATTACAAGCTTTGTAAGGCTTGAGCAATCCTCCCTTTTTAAGGTGCCCTTGGGGTGGTGTTAGTTCTAGTTTTATCAGTTGTTTTGTTTGTGATTATTTCTGAACTACTATTGCCACATCAGACGATGACTTTTGAGGGATTTCTTTTCTATTACAATTTTCCTTTTTGCCTCTTCTTTAATATGCATTATAGGATCTGTTGAATGAATTGAATTAGCCAATCTTTTCATTCATCACTTGTCTTACTTTGCAATGTGATGATATTCAGATATGATTCAAGCGTATGTTAAATATTGCACTAATTTAGTTAATAATTGCAGACTTTTGTAGGAACTCCATTCTGGATGGCTCCTGAGGTAATTCAGAATTCAGAAGGGTACAATGAAAAGGTATTATGACCTCTCTTGTTTTGGTTTGCGGGAAGTTGTGTTACAATCTTGTATGCAATCTCCACTTCTCCCTTGTCTAACTTACAATCCATGTACATGATCACCTGGAGTCCTTACGTAATGCAGGCAGATATCTGGTCTCTGGGGATAACTGCAATAGAAATGGCGAAAGGGGAGCCTCCACTTGCTGATCTTCATCCAATGAGGGTCCTTTTTATCATACCTAGAGAAAATCCACCACAGGTTCTCATTATTCTTTTTTAATTTCTTTAGGGGTTGGTTTTGCCTGATTAAATACTCGTAAAGTACCATTGTTCACTGCTCGAAAATTACATTCCTTCTGCAGCTAGATGAGCATTTTTCTCGTGTTATGAAAGACTTCGTGTCATTATGTTTAAAGAAACTTCCTGCCGAGGCAAGTTTACACTCCTTTTACTTAATTTCTCCCTCTTCATAAGTACTAATTTTCCATGAGAGTGGAGATGTGACGAATTGAATGTATAAATGCCTGTTCTTGGGATATGTTTTGTGAATTGGGAATTTTAGCATTTCAAGGGAATATGGTTGGCATGAGCACAATTAAATATTCCAATTACATTACTTGGGAATTAAATTTAGGTTATTAGATGTAAGGTAGGCCAATGATCTCGACAAATATGCTAAACTAAATTGGTAATTGTTTGGATTGCTGCTGATTGATACCAACTCACAGCCATATATTGAACAATTCAAGCTGCAAAGTATATTGGAAAGTGATTCGAGAAATGTGGGAAGGAAATGGGTGTCTTTTCTTCAATTTTAGTGGCTGAACACAGAAGTATTTATTTAGTTGTTGAAATTACAAATTAGTAACACTTGGGATTATTGGGATTGGATTTGTCAACATGTCCTTTAGCTGTAGACATTCATAAAGCCTTATTCTGGTGAGAGAATTTCAAAGTTAATTGAGGCACATGAGCAAAAAGACAGTGAGTTTCTGAGAAGATACTACCAAATTGACTTGTTTAAATTAGGAGTTGCGCTGAATTACAGTGGTCAATCCATGGTGGAGTTCTAGTTGTATAGAGATTGCTTTTGAAGTATCTTAGATTATTTTATTTGGAAGAAGTCCATCAGTGTCATTTTCCCCTGCCAATTACGAGGTGTGGACTTCAATGGGCTTGTTAGGTATCTCATTTGATTTTACAGTTACAACAGAAATTTATTAGATATTTGAAGCAGTGTGGGATTATTCTTTACCCAATTTTTGCTTAACTAATGTGGCTGGCCTGTTTGCATTGCTGAATAGTCATTCTTCATTCCTCCTGTGGAGTTTTATAGTTGGATTTTTTTTCTCTTGGAACAGTTTTAAAGATATGGGTGAGAAGAATCCCTCCTTCCAACTTGTGAACTCGGTTTTACAACACAAAGTATATAAAAAAGGAAAACAAACCCTTCACTCACCTGTTTGGTTTTTTGCTATGGGATTATTTCTTAATGTGGACAACTGGTTTACTGTAGTCATGTCCTAACTGCATTTTGGTTGGGATCCCTTGACTGAAACTACTTTTATGGCTCTGGAGCCAATGTATAGAAAGTTTGGAGATTGTTTAGGTCATTTGACGCCAAGCACAATTGTTATCTTTTGTTTACTTTCAAGGTATATTGAACCTGTGACATTACTTTTCCACCTGTATGCACTTAGTGGTCATATTTTATTCCCCTTCATGATAGGAGATCGTGTAAAGTTTGAAGAAGTCTTTCCTAGTGAATTGCGAGCGCTTACTACTCCTTAGGAAGTCCTGTTAGTCACTACCAGATCTTTTGATCTTCTTAACATGGATATTTACTAACTAAACTCTGATTTTCAGAGGCCAAGCGCTAAGGAACTCTTGAAGCATCGTTTTATTAGAAATGCCAGAAAGAGCCCAAGGCTTTTGGAAAGAATAAGGTGCGAATTTCTGCTGTAGAGTAATTCTGCTTTAACTGTTTTGCAAGATGCTTTTTATGTTAAACGATTCAAGTCATTATTTCTGACATATAACTGGGTCTAGTATATAATGTTAGAAAGGGTCTTAAAACATTGTATCTTGTACTGTTTCTCCTGGAAAAATTCCTGATACTTTTTTTTTTTGAAAATTGAAAAATTCCTGATACTTCTTTGAGTTAGCTACAGAATTATGTTTCTTGTCACATGGATTAAAACATATGATTTATGCCCATGCAATCTTACAGAGAGCGTCCCAAATACCAAATAAAAGATGCTGAAACCCCCAGGAATGGTTCAAATGCTATTGGTGAGACGTCTGGTACAGTGAAGGTGATACGAGATGTAAAGGCTGAAGGAACCGTGCATGCTAGGTTGGTTGAGTTTGTTTGCTACCAGATTTTTTCAATTTTTTGTTGTCTTTCAGACTGACATTTGTGAATCTTGGCAGTCAGGGGAAAATCCTGAAAAATGCTGGATGGGATTTCAGTATTGGTGGATCACAGGGTACCGGAACAATTAGAAGTGCTGGAAGACCACCTCAGATTGGAGAGAAGAAGTCAGAATTTTCACACAATAGGGTTAGCCAAAGAAGATATTTTGAGAGTGGAAACCATTTGTCGCCCATCCATGGAAATGCTCACCAGGAATCTCCAGAGATTACTTTTGCTAAAGATGCTCGAGATTCATATCATGATGAACATCAAAATAATTCCAATGATGATGTATGCCTTTTAACCCTCTTTTTCTTATGATTTTTTTTCCATCTCTTACATATTGGGTCCTGAATTCGCAAAGTTTACCTTTTATGGGTTAAGAGTTGAGCAATGTTGTTGAAGAAAAAAGAAAGATAAAAATGAGTTAAAGGAGGGTGAAGGGGGGTGGGTGAAGGATTTGAGGAATTCATAAGTTGTCTTCTCTTCAATGTTGGGTTAACTGGCCTATCAGTGCTCTTAGGGAAGATGACATGTTTAGTCCTCCATGGTGCTTCCACTTTCATTATAACACAATAGTGATCTGGTGAATTGCTCAGTCATAGAATTTAGGGTTACATTTCTTAAGTTGAATTTATGGTTTTAACTGCCAGGATGAAGTAAGTGGGACCGGAACTGTTGTCATTAGGAGCCCCAGAGGGTATCAATCGTCAGCTGTGTTCCGAGATCAGGGCAGTCAGGTATCATTTGTCCTCCCAAGAGTTGAAAATGCCTGTTCATTTTCTTTCAGCTCTGCTTACCCATTTATTCCATTATTGTTAATTTTCTGTGCAGTCTGGCAACGTGTATGCTTCTCTTGAAGATGCTTCTACCAGTGGAACTGTTGTTTTCCGTAGCCAACATGATGAATCCGATTTCCCTCGGACTCCTAAATCCAGATTAGGAATACAAGAGAGAACCTCAAGTTCCTCATTGGAGGACAGTGCATTGAATCTTGCTGAGGTTATTCCTACTACTTATGTGCAAATGACTTGCATTATAAGCTGAATCCTAAGTGTTGAACCATTCTAGCACATCACGAAACAAATAAAGTGTTTGGGTTGAGAGATTTTTCAATGAATAGGCTTCTTGTGACTGCTAAAGTTACCATATGGATCATTCTTAAGTCTCACCCAACAGCTTGAGCTAATTGTTAAATGTCTTGATGGCAATAATTAACAAAACATTATGGGCCATTGATGATGTTGCAGCTTGGATAACTTTATTTATGATGCGGCTAGTAATTGATTGTTTGCTTTAAATTTGAAATGCAATTTGGTACAGTTTTCTTGAGCCATACTTTTGTAAATCAAGTCTTTGACCTTTTCCTAATTTTCCCTTTTTATCTTTTTTCTTTTACTTATGTTGAGAAAATCTTTGACTGATACCTGTCCAGGCAAAAGCTGCATTTCAAGGAGGTCTGCAGAAGGGAAATATTAGGGGAAGATCTGCAGTGAGCAAGCTAAATAATGATGGCCATGAAAATAAAAGAAGAGACCAAATGACAAATAGCTCTGATTCTTCGAGGTGTATATTATTTGATACATCTGTAACTTTTGGCTTGAGAAGATGGAGTTAGTTCATTGTTGTTTATTAATGAGAAATTCTTTGTTGCAGAAATTCTCATGACTACTTTGATGCACCAAAAGTACTCTCAAGATCACGTCAATTGAGTGAAGATGAAGAAAGTGCAAGAATAGCATCATCCACGGCCCCTTTGTCTGTTTTGCTTATCCCATCTGTAAAAGAGGTAAACATTCAGAAACAGATCCATGCAATTCCTCATGGTAATGTTGAGATATTTTTTCTCAAATCATCTTCACGGATTTTGAAGAGCTGCTTTTAGATGCAAACTTGTTCTTGTACAAAATAGTGTTCCTGATGCTAGTTTGATAGTTGTTTAGATGAACTTCAAGCTTGACTATCTACGTCATAGAAACTAAAGCCCTCAAAGTTTCATCAGTATAATGTGTATGAGCTGTATATAGATGGTCAGGACTGACTATAGGGAAAGATATTCAAAGCTCATCACAGGAAAAGTTCCTGGTCAGCATAATGGGTTTGACAATAAATGACTAACAGACAAGACTAATTCATGGCCTTGGTGCTCTGCATAGCTTTTGGATATGCTGCCAAGAGTTTGTTTTTGGTCCTTGTAAGCCAGGATTGTAACATCTGCAATTTATTTCGTGTCAACCTATCTTGCCCTACAATTTTTAATTTATTTACTTATCTTTTTCTGATGACTTATTATTAAATAATAAATAGTAACTTAGTGCTGTGGGAAGTCTTTTTCTGATGACATTATTAAATAGTAACTTAGTGCTGTGGGAAGTCTTTTTCTGATGACTTATTATTAAATAGTAACTTAGTGCTGTGGGATACATGCTCTTAGTTGTATTATTTTCTTGTTGGCTAGCTCTGTGCATTAGCTTCATATAGTTTGATGTGTACAATGTAGGCAGTTGCTGATGATTCAGAAGGATCGGTTGTGAAAGCAGTTACTAGTGCATTAGTAAATATGGAGCGGAAGAAGCCTGGATCTTGTGATGTCCTTGTCAGAAATTTGCTTCAACAATTAGCAAGGTTCTAAGAAGTTTACATAAAGTTAAAACAAAATTGCCTTTTTATTTGCGTTTTACTACTAGTGCCTTCTTATGATGTCAATTGAAGTAATATAGGTTAAGCTGCTGAAGAAAAGTAATTTTTTGCAGCTCCAAGGAGCCTTCAATGAAAGATTTACAGGAGCTTGCTGCTCTCCTGTTCACCAGGATCAAGACACCTCATGAAGGGACACAACATTTAAACTCTGAAACTGATACCAGAAAAAAGCAACAAGTCAAAGATTTTACTTCAAATGCCAATATGAGTCCCCTTGCGAGGTTTTTACTATCAAGGTTAGTCTATATTTCAAGCTTGAGCATTTTGGTTTTCAAAATGGGGAAAATGTGAATGCTTCCTGCTCCATGAGCAGCTGTGGCATATAAGAAATTTTGCCTATTCGTGCATTTTTCCTTTTTTGATTGTGATCGAGTAAACTTCCTTTTACTTTTACATGTACGTTTTGGGGACATTAACCCCAGACAAGTTGTTGATTATGACATTAGAGCAACCCTCAATTAAATGGACCAAAACACACTTGCCATCTTTCACACAAGTGAACAACAAATATCCTTGTGAACATGCACAATCATAGCCTGACGCTTCCTGTAACCCAATTGAAGATTTGAATCTAACACTTCTTGACGATTGCCAACCACGAAGCTCTCCCTGAATCTCAGAATACGTCCTTGTAAGCACTTATTCTTGAAAATTGTTGTTTTCTGAATTGATCATTTGTCTGAATGTAGATGGCAAGGGCACGTTTCACGGGATGCCAATTCAAATTGAATGATGAGATTGGAGTCGGATAACATATTTATTTTGTAGCAATGTCAACTGGTGATGCATTCTTTCAGATATGATGATGTACATATCATTGTAAGAAATTGGCTTGCCGTATTACCATTATTTTCCTTCTCTACAGTTTTGTCTTTATTTATTTTGCAACATACGAATGAATTTCTGTGTAATTAGATGGCTTGTCGATTTTATAAACATACAAGTTTGATGACCACTAATTGTATTTATTAGTGATTTCTGGGACTCGAATTTTGTTTATTATAGTCTATTGATTTTGCTATTCAATTATATTAACTTCATATGATGGAATCGGAAAGCTTACCCTACCTGAAACCCTTCAGTTTTAATTCCTCTCTGATCTTACTGCGCCTTAATTTCAGAAAATCAATTCAATTAATCAGAATTTTGATTAAAGTATAGTACTCAATCTATTCGAGTTCTGCCACAAAGCTGGGAGTGGACAAAAACATGCATGTCAGTAGTAGAGTAACGTTAAAAGTTAAAAAAGAAAAGAGTTTTTTCTATATATCTCTGTGTGTTTTAAAAATGATAAACATTTTATTATCGATTGCTTAGTAACACTTCAATTCCATTTTATTACGTATTTTTGATATGATTATATATAAGAGGAATAATATGAAAGCCATCGAGTTTGCTAGCACTGCAATTACAATTAAATAGAATCGAAAGTTAAAAATGTTGTTTGTGATCTTATAAGTACTCATATATAAATTAATTTAGAAAAAAGGTAAAAATATCAATTTTGTGAAAAATTAGGGAAATATAATTGAAATTATGTTTAAATATCGAACCTTGAGTGATTATGTGAGCTAGAAAGACAAATATTTTATCAAATACTAACTGGAAGATCTATCCAAGCTACATACAACAAGGGATCTGCGTCAGATGATCAGACTCAAGCTAAAGAAATTTATAACATCGTTTCATACAAGATCAAAAATCAACTGCATATTGCCCTTCTCATTCCACTGGCAAGAGGGTATAAACAGTACTCGGATATCTCCCAACTTCAAGATGGGGGCAACATATATAAAGCTGATCTAGTTGCTCAATCGAGTAAACTGTTACAAAACTTGAGCCCTCTCATGTCTCTGATTAATTTGCACTGGTTGGCTTCATCATCTCCTTCGAGATGGTTGCTTTGCAGGAGTTAGCTTTCTGAAGGCCGCATGCAGAATCATAACTGAAAAGAATGCAGAAACCAAAACTCGTGTAAAGGAAAACAGAAGTTATTGAATGAAAAAGATTGGTCTTGCAGATCCAAGTCATCATTGGAAACGAGGGAAAAACAGTTGACCATATATGTCAATGCTTGATTACTGATTTCCTGATATAGAGCAAAGTATAAGTGTATAAATAGAGAGCTTGTAAATAATATATGGTACAAGTAATTGGTTCTGAACCCTAGCCGACATCTCTCTTTCTAAGCCTGAGTTTCTAACCCAAGCCACCACCCTTCCTTCTAAATCCTAAGCTCCAACTAGACTCCTTTTCTTAGTAAACCATGATTAGAAAAAAAAATCAAAACCTACTTCCGAAATAGGATTAGTTCGAAGAATGTGAACCTCACGCTGCAAATCACTACTGTAAAGCTAGGTAGACTAATTATTTTGCATTGAGAGCATCTTGCAAGAGAATAAAATATTTATCTTCTGTCAATTTAAAGAATATAAGCTTTGTATGTGTTTGCTCCTTTTCTGCACATCCTAAAGGCAATTTAGAACCACCGAGTTTATTGCTAGATTGGCCTCCAGAATCCACAGTATAAAATAGGTAGTAGCACGCAAATCCCGCAAAATATTTATTATTACCTGCATAACTGACAGCCAATGCATAAAAGAGAGCCATCTGGACGTTTAAGAGTATTAGAATAACCGCAGTTGCTGCAATGATGAGACAATACAGTCAAGCAAGCAAAGAAAATAATTGTCATTGTCCACCACTATCTTGCTACTGCCCTTGATTAAACATCACAGAACAGAGTCCCCAATAAATCCACACAAGTCCCAAAACGAAAGGAAAATAACAAAAGGGCACTGAAGGTGATTCTCGATTGGCGCAATTGAAATAATCAACAAGACATACCCCTTTTGAAGCAAGAATTCCTCACATGAAATAACAACGAAAATGCCTCTTCTATAACTGGCAGCCACATACTAAAGGTGTTCAAAACACAACGTTCCAACAGTTCCCAATTGCAACTTATGGATACATAACTGTTTTCATGGTATGTCATAAATAACCAGTCAAATCAACAGCATAATTCTGAAAATTTATTTAGTCATTTCCATGTTACAATTAAGCTTGCGAAACATCAACAAGAGATAGTGTAAACGTAAGGAAAGACAAGATGATGGATAGATCAAATAAAAATGGTTTAGTATTACAGAAATTGCTGGAAGATATAGCACTGCTGTAAATTTGACTCTTACGATTTTGCTATGCAATATGAGTGGAACAGGATTATCTTGTCAATGTAATAACATTTCCCCATTCAATCCAAGTCAAGCTACAGTTTCTTAAACAATATCGTATTTCTAATGGATCTACCAAGACGCCACCCTAGTCCCAGTAGTGGAGGTAGTTTCCTTTATTCAGCTTCCCCGATAACAATTAGGTGTTCAACTAATAGGTTCAATCCATATAAATCAGACATTGCTTATATACTCCGGCAGTTCACTTCTGATTCAAGCTGAAAAGTAAATCATACGAACAAAATTTTTGCAACACATCAGTCACCTATCAAGTTAACAGCTGAAGTTGCAACCACAAAAGAAGATCAAAACCATTTCTGGCCAAAATTCCTTTAGAGCAGTAGTCTGCTATTCCTACTTTGCACACTGGAACGGTTTATCTACACAAGTTCAAAGCTACACATCTTGCAGTTACTATAGGACCCTCTGAGCAGAAGGGCCAAGAAAAAATCATTTAACTTTGAGAGCCAAAACGACTGAGGAAAATGACCCACTCACCACACTGAGCAGCACGAACCAAAACATGGCGGATCATGGGGTACCGATCCCATGCCCATTTATCGCTACAGAACTTAAAAGTATCCCATACTGCCAAACTTGATACCAGTCCAATCAGAGCAAGTGGCATTTGATACCTAAAACAGCAACATCATTTACCAAGTCATTGAAACAGACAGATAAGAAGAAGAAGTTCATATGTCATGTCCAAAAGACAACAATTTAGAACCTTCCCCTCAATTTAGCCCAAACCCACACTTATCCTGGTTGATATACAACAAATGGAACACGAAAACAAGACCCACATTGATTTTTGGTTACTATATCTTGTATCAAATTGAAGTAGCACCTCATTCCACAATCTATAAATATTTCATAGCATTTCCTCAATTTTCATACGAAACCAAACATATAAGTTATAACCACTAAACTCGCACATAAACAAAAATACATGTAAAGAGATAGAGAGAGAGAGAGAAAGAGAGAACAATACAGAGTACAAGCAAAGAAGAGAATGAAGAGAGAAGCGTAATTTCTAGCATAACGCTTGACATTTTCATGAACACGAAGCCTGGCCTGGTGAGAACCGCACGGCAACGAATAGGACCCACAATCCCCAAAAAACGAGAGAGTCCAAGAAGGAGTTTGGACGGAGAAGTCATCGGTGGTGAGCTTAGAGAAGGGATTGAGAGTGAAGACAGAGAGCAAAGTAAGGACATGAGAAAATAAAGAAACGAAGAAGCCACCGGTTACGCTAGTAGTTGAAGTGGCTGTATCGGAGTGGGTGGTGGAGGCAGCGTTGGTAGTGGCGGCGGCGGCTGTGCTGGTGGTGGAGGTTTGGTCGAGAATTTCGAGGTAGCCGGAGTCTCGGAGCCACGACTCGAAGGCGGGGTCCGGGACGGTAAGAGATAGTGGGTTGCCTGAGAATACCATTTTCCCAACCCCCGTTTGTCACCTGACCCCGTTAAAGTGACAATTATTAAATTAAATAAGAATTATTATTTTGAGATAAATAAAATATATAAAAGGAAGAAATCACGAAAGATAGTTTACGAGCCCAGCCCAACAAGTTTCGTTTAGGCCTTTGGAAGCACCAATCATACCTATGATAGCATGAGCCCAGCCCAATAAGTTTAGTTTAGCCTAGACCTTTGGTAATTGATGTAAATAAAAATAGACATCAGACCTTCTTTTTTTTTGAAACTAGACATCAGACCTTCTATCCCAACTATTTCGTTTCAATCATGTTTTCGTTTCAAAAAACATAAAACGACGTATATCCCGTTTCAATCTTGTTTTCGCCAAAAAAAAATAAAACGATGTCATTTTAAGGTAAGAATGTTAGGGATTAACATAGAAATCTAGTAATGTTAGTTCCATTTTACTAGTGTTTATTACTTAGACAAATGTTAGATACTTGGTGTCCCGATTTTTTGGTTTGTTATTGTGACTTGCTGATTTTAGAAAGCATTTTCTGAACGTGCTTGTCATTGTTTTGATTTTTGATGTTCTGTTATCTTTTCTACTTGTATTTAAGGAGACACAAGTTGAATAAAACATTATTTGAAGTTTATATCTTGGGTGCCTTTCAGGAGTTTGATAAAATTTGTGTGTGAGAACTTTGTTCTGTTTTTGTGTCCACTCACTCTCTTTCTTTACATCTGGTATCAGAGCCTTCTTTTAGGCCTGTGCAAAGTCTTGTGATGGCTAACATATCAAATGTAGTGAACATTTCACAACCTGCCATTCCAATTTTTCAGGGCAGCAACTATGGCGTTTAGGCTCCTCACAATCCCATGAAAATAGGCAAAAAAGCTATTAGAAGACTTGTACCGAGAAGGCTTTTAAGACAAAGATGCAAGTTTTTAAAGGCAATGAAGTTGTCTATGAGCGTAGGAACAACAACAACCATCTTGGAGGATATTCTTTTCGAGGAAGAAGAGGAGGCAGAGCAAATAGAGGAGGTGGACTATCAAATGACAGAAGTCAACATTCAAATGCATCCACAGTAAAGAAGAAACTCAAAATCGTAAGTTTAAGTGTTACTATTGTGATAGACCTGATCATATAAAAAAACGTTGTCGATTAAAGGAAAGAGATGAAAAACAAGCAAATTTTGCAGAAGAAAAAGATAAAGATGATTCTGAAAGTTTATTTCTTGCTTGTTTCACTACAAAAGAGTAAGATTTTGGTTTATGGTATATGGATAGAGGCTGTGGTAATCACATGACTGCAAAACTAGAGGCATTTGTCGGCTTAGACAGGTCAATCAAAACAACAGTGAAGATGGGTGATGGAACGATCCGTAATTCTCAAGGGAAAGGAGTTAGCTGAATCCTTGTGGAACTAGCTGCATCAAGGATGTTCTTATGTTCCAGACTTGGACTCAAACTAATTGAGTGTTGGACAATATTTAAGAGAAGGCTATTCTTTAGTTATTGAAGATTATTCATGTGCAGTTTTTTCTGATAGAACCAAGAAGACCTTGTTGTTTAAGGTTGCAATGGTCAGAAATAACATGTTTCCACTTGTCCTTGATGATGAAAAGAAAGCACTTGCAGCCTCATTAGAAGATGAAAATTGGTTATGGCATCGTAGGTGTGGGCATCTTAACTTTAAAAGCCTGAATGCTATATAATTAAAAGCTTATGGATGGTTTGCCTATGATAAAGCCAGTTGATGCAATATGTGAAAGTTGTGTGATTGGAAAGCAACATAGAGATCCTTTTCCAAAAAGTAGCAGCATGAAAGCTTCAAGGCCAGCTGAATTAATACATGGATATGTTTGTAGACTTATGCACATACCTTCTCTCAGCAATAACAGGTACTTTGTGGTCTTTGTAGATGATTTCAGTTGAATGATATTGGGTTTGTTTTGTCAAGGAGAAATCAGAGGTGTTTTCAATCTTCAAGAAATTTGAGTCATCTATTGAAAAGCAAAATGGTAATGCAATAAAGGTATTGAGGACAGATCTAGGTGTGAGTTTATTTCCACGTAATTTGACAATTTTTGTGAAGGGATGGGAATTAAAAGATAGTTGATATCCAGTTACACCCTTCAACAAAACGGAGTAGCGGAGAGGAAAAATCGAAGACTTATTGAAATGGCAGAGACTATGGTTAAGGCTAAACACCTACCAAAAAGTTTTTGGGCTGAGGCAATTCACACAGTAGCCTATCTACTTAATCGTAGTCCAACTTTAATGCTGTCCAATCAAACACTATTTGAAGCTTTTCATGGGAGGAAACCAAAGGTAACATATTTTAAAATTTTTGGGTGTATTGCTTATGTCCTTGTACCATCACAAAAGAGGGCAAAACTTGATGATAATAGTGTTGAATGCATATTCGTGGGATATAGCTTGGAAACTAAAGGCTATCGGTTTTACAATCCTATTTCTAAAAAGTTACTAATAAGTCGTAATGTTATATTTGATGAAAAGAGTACATGGAGATGAAATGAAATGCAGAAATTTCTAGCCATTATTCAAGGGGATGATGAGTTTGCTAACGAGCTAGCAGGTGAAGAGAATGATCATGATCACGGCAGTTCAAGTCCCTCCACACCTAGCTCCTCCCCTAGCTCTTCAGAGTCAACTACACCTATCTACTCTTCGTCTAGTACACCTCCTAGAAAATGTAGATCACTCAAAGAGATCTATGAGCAAACCGAAAGGTGCCAACTTGCAAAAATTAAAGAGCCAAGTTCACTTGGAGAAGCTATAAAGAGCACTACATGGCGTGATGCTATGGATGAAGACATGAAGTCATTGGAGAGAAATAAGACTTGGATACTAGTTGACCTACTGGTAGGAAAGGAAGTTGTAGGGCTTAAATGGGTGTACAAACTCAAATACAAACCAGATGGGTCAATATTGAAGCATAAAGCAAGGTTGGTGGCACTGGGGTACATGCAGTAAGAAAGTATCGATTTTGTAGAAACCTTCTCTCCTGTAGTTAGATTTGATACTATTCATACTGTGTTATCTATTGCTGCTCACTATAAATAGAAAGTGCTTCAATTTGATGTGAAATCAGCCTTTTAAAATGGCTTTCTGGAGGAAAATGTGTATGTTCAGAGCCTCAAAGTTATGAAGTTAAAGGAGATGAAATGAAGGTGAATCAATTGAAGAAAACACTTTATGGACTCAAGCAAGCCCCAAGTGCCTGATATGAAAGGATTGATGGACACGTAAGTAGAAATGGGTTCCAAAAGAGTGCAAGTGAACCTACATTGTATGTCAAAACCAATAGAGTTGATGAGGTATTACTTGTTTGTCTCTATGTGGATGATTTGAT
>JAOSBP010000120.1:0-22766 GCA_027563825.1 Erythroxylum mucronatum
AATTAGACAACGCCTATTTCACACAAAATTGTAGCCAACAAACTCAAGTTTAATTTGGCACAAACCTCACCTCATTTACATAACCACACAATTAGTTATGAGCAAAACAGTGTAATCGGTCAAAACCCAATTTTCCAGCCTTGTTCCTACACTTAGATCCTATCACTTCCAATACCAATAACACATCACTAAGCATCCAAATGGGCAAGAAATCAGTCACTAGATCATTCATACATTCACTTAGACCAACTACCACAATATGGCAGCACTAAACTCTTCATTTCCATGCAAGAATAAACATCAAGAATCAATCCCAAATCAAGCTAAAACATTTCAATCATACTACTTCATCAAGTCATACTTAAACATACCCTTATACCCAACAATTCAAACTATAATTTTCATCAAGTTAATGCATCAATAATCACAATAAATTCACCATAACTCCCATTGAATGCATCTAATAACCATGATTCAATAAAGACATAATTAAAGCTTAAAAGAACACTCACCAATTCAAGCTTTTCCAACTTCACTCTCCTTCAATTCTTTACTTTAATACTCTCACTTAACAACTTCTCCACTCTTTTCTAACACCATACATGTATATCATCATCATAGAAAGAAGGAAGCTTGGTTGCATGAAGAAGGGCTCTTGAGTTTGGAGAAAGGATTACTTAAAAGAAGGAGAAAATCGATGGGGATGAAATAGAAAGTAGGTTTCGGTTGATGAAGAATAATAAGCACTCAAATTCATCCTTTCCTTCTTTTCTTAAAGGCATAACCGAGAGAGCATTAAGTATAAGACAAAAACCATAAATTCCTTAGGACAAGTGGCAATTGGAGGAAAAAGACAAAATAGGTATAAAACAAAAACTTGTAATAGGATTTTAAAACCCTAATAAAATTTGACTCATTCTAGTCCAATGGCCCTAATGTCAATCTTAAAATAATATACCCAATATGACAGTGCCATTGGATATCAATTTTTGTTACCGAAAATCAACCGGTTTGCCACTTGGCAATTTTTTTCGGGTCCGGGACAAAAAAATTCCTAAAAATCCTTTAAAATATAAAACACACAAAAACTTCGGAAAATTTCAGAAAAATTCCTAAAAATCCTTTAAAATATAAAACACACAAAAACTCACTCCAATGAATTTTCAAATACAATTTCCACATTGATCGCAATAAAAGTCCATTTAGGCCCAATACCGGGAAATAATCATAAATGCGTGTACAGTTATTTCATGTGCACAAATTTCACTGTTGACCAATACCAGTATGCATGACAATGCCTAATCAGTCCTACTCACTCTCACCTCCTAACCAAATTACTATTTTACCCTTCCCGTCGGGGGTGAGATGTTACAACTTGCATCAAATCCATTTGATGAAGTTCTGAGAAGGATTGATTCCAACCTGGATGGATTTAGTCAACAAAATATTGCTACTCACAAGAAAGTCAATTCTGTTTTGGAATAGATACAAACGATGTATCGATCTTACAAAACTCAGATTCAACAACTTGATGTTGAACTTTGACAATACATCTCTGCCCATTATATTGGACCAGATTTCGACTTTAAAGTTCGAAAGATACAAGAGATACAAGGGATTGTACAACAAGTGGAAGCTGATATGCATGCAGCTCAATCTAAGACGATTTATGACTCATCCTCTTCGGATTTCCCAAATACACATCTATCATATCCATCTCTTATGTATCAGAAGTATTCAGAAGAAGCTGACTATTCAAAGGTATTCAAATTCAATTATCCTTTGATTAGACAGTATATACATTCTCAGATAACTCAAGAAAAACCTCGACGATTAAAACCAAAGTCTACATCTGATCGCATGCATAAGCTTCGAGTTTCTGAGCCTTCAAAGGTTCCAAAAGCTTCATCTTCGTATACACCTCTTGAACCAGCTCAAGTGTTTTGATTACTTGGTCTCACGGTTGTAAAGATGCATATGTTTATGTTCTTCGATATGATAATAAATGTGGTCCTTTTTTTCCTCTAAAAATGGAAGCATTTTATATCTTTGTAATAAAAATTATTTCTAAAATTTACTTGTAAAAAATATATATTTATATATCCAATTACAACATTAATATTTAAATGACGTTATTAAGTTCTATTATTAATATTATTCTTTGAGCAATTTCTTGTGATAGAATTTGGTTAGTTTTGCTATTGAAGCTTCACGTTCAATATTATTTATCACTATTTATTGTATGGATTAATTCAATAAATAAACCGTCTAATACAATTTGAAATTGCAATTTGGTATAGTATACTATTCTTTTTAAATTTTTGAGTCAATATGCTAATTAAAGAGTGTAGAATATCCTATACTGACCAAACATGAAAATGTTAAAGAATTTATAAGTGGTAAGGGTCAACTATCCAAATAACTAGTTGTAGTCATTTTTACAATAGTTGACTCCAGCCTAATTCTTATTAATAAGCTCTATATTCTACTCATATTAAAACTTATAATATCGATATTAAAGTAATGTTATTTTAATGGCTTATTTATAAAAAGAAAAATTGTATTAGTTTGTTATTAAAATTTATATTAATATGATTAATAAGTTTTATTAGTTAGTTGTGAATATATTATAAATAATAAAAGGCATACTGTTTTTTTTTTTTTTGGCCTCTGGGGGTAGTCCAGTTGGTGAAGTAGGGGGCAAGGGGCCAAAAGGTCCTGTGTTCAAATCCTCCTACCTATGCTTTCTCGCTCGAGCTTGTCATACAGAGTTTGCCTGGTGCGGAGTACACAATTAGCATGATTTGTAAACTATTGCGTCAATCTAAAAGTTTACTCAATGTGTATCTAAAGAATAGTGACTAACTAACTATGGACTCATCTGTTTAAAAAAAAACTGATATTTTTGTCGTTAAAGCTTAATATTGTTTTTCACGGAAGTTCTATTATAATATTATTTACAATGCTTTAAATTTTTTAAACAGTAATTCTATTTGAGTTTTAAAAGCATCCCATGTTTACAATCTCGTGTAATTTAAATTAGATATTGGATGAAATTACTGAAATTTTTATAAAAATTTAAGAAACGTTAATTATTTAATATTTAATATTCGCAGAAAAAATTTAAATATAGTTTATCAATAAATCTCAAGTTTGTGGGATATAAATAAACTGTTATTAATATTATTATTAAGTGAAGAGTCAGCTGAAGTGTCCCGTGAATAGAAGATGCTAATCGGTACCTTTGAGGCTTCTGTCTTCACATATCTAATTGACTGGATTGATCTATAATCAAATTCAATAAACACACAATCATTAGCATGTGCAAACTCCTTTAACCTCGTAAAAAGAAAGAAAAACTAATTGTCGTAAGCGTTAGAATTCTCTAACTCACCCCCAAAAGTTAGCTCAAAAGGGAGAGGTTTGCACATTATTATAAATTCTTAAATGCCCTCATAGTTATCCAATGTGGGATTCCTGACACACCCTCTTCAGTCCAGAGCAGGGCTGGACATCTGATGGACATATTGGGCAAAGAGACATAACCGGGCACCGTCTCAAACAATCGAGACAAGCAGATTCTGATACCATGTTAGAATTGCCTAACTCACTCCCAAAAGCTAGCTCAAGAGGGAGAGGTTTGCACATTATTATAAATTATTAAATGTCAGCATAATTGTTCGATGTGAGATTTCTGACCGTAAGAAAACGTTAATAGCATTGTTTAAAATTTGTTGACTCTGATATATCCATTATTGAACAAAACATATAGTAAAACTTTGAATTTCGTGTCAACATAAATATATTATAAAAGCGAATGTATTTCTATTTTCATATAATTCTCTTAAAATTATAAATTTATTCAATTACATAATTTTACAACTTCTTTAATGTCAATATTAAAAATGGAATATTTTTACGTAAAATATATCAAAATACTATTATTTCAATTGAGCTCATCATTTAACTTTTAAATATTAATTTGTTAAATGATAAATTTAAAATATGTAGTTTATAAATAATAATGTGTCCGATAATTAGTTTAATACGCATTTAGTGGATAATAATTACTAGCTCTATTAATGTAAAAAAATAGATAGATATAAAAATATAAATAGATAGCTCTATTGATGAATTTTACTAGTGTGCTTATAATATCTTTTAAAGGGATTTTGATAATTTTTAAATTATTATGATTTTTCAAGGTTTACAAAATTATATAAAAATAATTTACTTGTCAAAATTCTACTACTTGTGCATTAAAGTCAAAATTCTAAACGTTAAAAATTTTAAAAACAAGACAATATAAAATTTTAAAATAAAATAAAATATTTAATATTTTACGATAAAGATGTAAAATATAAAGTCATAACATTTTTTTTAATTTATGATGGAATGTTCAAAATCCATCGTGGTTATTAGTAAATGTAAGAATTGTAAAATTAACATTTATAATATAAAAAATATTTGTTTATAACTTTATAACCATCTTAGAAATTTTAAATTAGAATATTGAGTTTAAGAGATGATAAAAAAACAGAGATAAGAATTTTTAGTAAACTTTATTAAAATAAGAATTTCAACACACATTGTTTAACATTTACATAATAATCATAAAATTTAATTAAAATATTTTTTAATTTTAACTTATAAATATGAATCTGGAAAGATTATTTTTTAAAAATGATTAAGAAAATAGGATTTAAGCTCTTAGTAAAACAAACAGTCTGATAATTATATATTATATATATATAATTTATCTTTAAAAAGAAGCAATAATAATTTTTTAAAGAGTTAAATATTCAAGTACATTCTAATTAACAATAAATAAAATTTTATTATAAAAATTTAATTGAAATAAAAATAAAAAAGTTTAATATTATATAAAATATATCCATAATTTTATTAAATTCATAATTAAAATTAAAATTTGATTAAAATTTTAATATATTAAAAATATGAAAACAAAGTGTGATTTCTAAATATTAGAATTTTGTATATGCGGAATTCATCGATGTTCTTGTGTTATATTATTATAATTCTTAAAGAATAAAGAGAAGGTAGTTATAAACCCAATGACTATTAGGCTATTAGCCAAGTCCAATGACTGAATTACCCTTGACTTGCTAAAGGAGCCATACAGCATACATATTTGTTCCTCCGGAAGAAAACAAAGCAGAACAGGCTCAAGTCACAGAGAAGAAGAGCTCGGCAATCGGCAGCAAGAAGTAAACAATAATGGAGTGTGTGTTCGGACTCGTCGGTAATGGATTTGCGATTGTAGCGGCCGACACATCGGCGGTTCAAAGCATCCTCGTGCACAAATCTAACGAAGACAAGATTATGGTTCTCGACTCCCACAAGCTCATCGCCGCCAGCGGCGAGCCTGGCGACAGGTCTCAGTTTCAATCACCAGGCCCATTATCACCATCTCTCTTTTATATTTCTCAACTCTTTCGTTTTGTTTTTGTTTTTGTTTTTTTGTTTATTTAGAGTTCAGTTCACGGAATACATACAGAAGAACGTGGCTCTGTATCAGTTTCGAAACGGGATTCCCTTGACCACAGCCGCCGCCGCCAATTTTACTAGAGGGGAACTCGCTACTGCCCTTAGAAAGGCAAGTGGGTTTCTCTTAATTTGTTATCTTTGTGCAGATTTAGGATTGTAGGGTTATTACATTGGGTCATTGGCTTGTTAATATTTGCTTCGGGTGTTTATCTACCTTTTCTTTTCGCTTTTTCTATAAGGTAGGAACTTGGGTTTATTAGGATGGGATAAATAAATTGGGATTTAGTGCTTATATGTTGCCTGGAGTTTGCTGGTTCGTTTCCCTGCGGTTAATATTTAGAGCTTTGTGCATACTTAGAGCCTCTGGAAGACGACAGAGTGATCGAGCAAAAGCCAGCTAGTTGAAAGGCACAAGTATGGTACAGAATCATTTTGATGATTTTGAGCACTAGGGGTCACAGATTTCTCTTTTGAGTGGTAAATTGTAACTTCAGTTCAGTTTTAAAGAAAGTAGTGTTGTTTGGTTCTGGCTCAAAAAGTCTAAACTTAAGACTAGATAACCTTCTTGCATTAGAACTTCATTAGTACTTGATACAAGTGTTGATCACATATTTGAATGAGAACGAGGCGCAGTATTTGAATAACTAACTTTTAAGGAAGCGATTTGACTTCGATAACAAAAGCCAAGATCGTCTCTTAAACAATGCAGATACATACTCTATATAGAAGTGCATTGTTAAGAATCAAAGCACATTGAACTTGGAGTCACCAACCATTTTGTGCTTCTGGCGTGCTTGTAAATTAATTTGTGGGTGATGTCCTTACGAGCAGCTAAGAGTAGCAGGTATGATTTAGAGAACTGATTCTTGGATTAAGTTCTTGTTGTGTTGGATTAATCTTTGTTGTGTTGGGATAACTGATACAGTTCAAATAGTTGTCACTGAAAGATTTTTAAAATTATGAGCTATGAATGTACTGTAAAATTATAGACATGTGCTGTTCAAAATGACTCACGTTGGATGCTGATCAAAGAAAATGGTTTGACCTTTTCTTCTGAATTTTTGCACTACTAGTTATGTTTGTTCTATTTACGGTGGAGAATCAATTTGGCCTTTTGTAACAAAAAGTCTTACACCACTAAGAAGTTAATGATTTTTGTTTCTCATGATCTCTGAAGTGATTAGCTTGCCTTGACAATTGCATTGTAGTGGTCTCATGAATTATACTGGACTGGATGCTTTTCCATATGATTTATAACTAGTGCCAGACATTTTTCCGTTTTGTATTGACATTTTACTTTCTATATCTCCTGACTAAGTGTGGTTTTTGGTATTTTAGAACCCATACGTTGTGAACATCCTTCTTGCTGGTTATGATAAGAACATTGGTCCGTCTCTCTATTACGTGGACTATATTGCTACACTTCACAAGGTTGATAAGGGAGCTTTTGGTTACGGATCATATTTTTCTCTCTCCATGATGGACCGACATTACCATAGTGGCATGTCACTCGAAGAAGCTATTGATTTGGTTGACAAGTGCATAATGGAGATTCGATCCAGACTGGTTGTAGCACCACCAAACTTTGTGATCAAGATAGTTGATAAAGATGGAGCAAGGGAATACGCATGGCGTGAATCTGTAAAGGAGGTTGCTGCTGCCTGAGGATTGTTTTGTTACACTTCCTTTTTTATTTCTGGATGTTTAATTTACAAAAGGCTTATGAAGGATGTTGTATCAGACCATGCAAGACTAATTTATCGGTTGGATACTGATTGAATTTGTTATGTTAAAAGAAAAAGCTATCCTTTAGCCTATTAATGTTAGTATAATCACAGGAAGCAAGTGTATATCTCTCAATTTTGAGAGGAAAAGGAATAAATTTTAGTGCAAATACATCAAAGCTAATAATTGTTTTGCTGGTGTAACAGGGAACAATGTTATTAATCCCACAATTCAGGAACCACTAAACATTAACTAAGCATGTGTTCCTGGCTTTAGTTCTAACTCAGGGTCCTCCCCATTTCCCACTATTTTCTTCCAGAACCAGTGGTTTTGCCACAAAAGATACGTCTCCTCTATTGGCACTTGTTTTGTTTCTGGGAGGAGGAAGAATATGAAACTACTCATAATAGCAATCAACCCTGCAAAGAGCAAGAAGATTCCATATCGAAGGTGGCAGAGAGAAACCAGGAAACACTGTGCTATTAGGGCTGTGAAAAGCATGTTCACACAGACCACTATACTCTGACCAGCTGACCTCGTCTCCAGGGGAAAGATCTCACTCGGAACTAGCCATCCTAGAGGCCCCCAGGATCTTCCAAAGCCCAAGACAAACAAACATAAGATTATTACAAGAAAGATTCCAATTCCTTTGGGGAGAACTACGCCTTGTCCAAACTTCAACGCCAGAGTTATGGCCACAGCCACCTGAAAACCAAAACGGTGAAGTAAGTACATACATTGCTATAACTTGATACAGAGTTCAGAGGATCAGTGCGATTACCATATAGCAGAACATCTCAATACCAGCCTCCAGGAAGAAAGCTCTTCTTCCGAATTTGTCCACTAAGGACATTGAGATGAGAGCACCAACAACAAGGGCTCCACTTGTTATGACAGATGAATATAGAGCAGCCCCAGAGCCAAAACCTAAGCTCTGAAATATGACAGGTGCATAGAAGAGTATAGAGTTATTGCCAGTGAGCTGCTGGAATGCAGGAATTCCTAGAGCACCTATTATCAACTGGGGACGATTCTTTCTTTTAAGAAGATTCTTGAACGGATGCTGTACGGCCTGTGCTGCTTTGCTAGCATCAACAAGATCGGCGAATTCGGCATCAACCTTCGTTGTGCCCCGTATTTTTTCCAACACTTTTCTGCCTTCTTCTAGTCTGCCTTGTTCTACCAGGCTGTTAGGAGTCTCAGGAAGGAAAACTCCACCAATGAACATTAGACTAGCAGGAACTGTTGCTAAACCTAGAGATAACCTCCAACCCCATGGATGAATCTTTTCAGTTCCATAATTGATCAAGTTCGCAACCAAGATTCCTAAGACAGTGGTCAATTGAAACAACTGGTTAACCGCTCCTCGGATTTTTGCTGGAGCCATTTCTGAAAGATACAGAGGAACTGCCTGTGCAATTAAAATGAGTATGAAGTCAGAAAAAAAAAAACCAAATTCAAAAATTTCCTGTTCATAAGAATAGGGACTCACTTGATTGCCAAATCCAATGCCTACGCCCAGCAAGAGTCGTCCTATAATCAGCATCGAAATGTTCACCGCAGATGCATTCAGGACTGCTCCTAAAAAGAAGCTTATTGACCCAACAATGATGCTGGCTCTACGACCTTTGTTTCTTGTCACATGTGAGGCCCCAAACGTTGAAACAAGGGCCGCAAAGTACAGAGAAGACGTGAAGAGGGTTAGTAGTTGATTATCATATTTACAGTAATCTGTCTCGTGGAGATGATTTTGCTTCCTTCTGTACACTTTTGGAAAGAAGCGCTTTAAGAAATCGTCCATGGAAGTGACTCCACCTGAACCCATTTTACATTTTCAGTTCCTATAACGCCAATCGCGGAGATACATCCAAGAAAATGAACAGGAAAGCTGTTACAGATCACTGAACTATAAAATGAAATTCCCAGAATATTCCTTCTCTATCCAATAATGCAAACAAAGTATAAATTGTTCCTTTTGTTCTCTTTTGGCTCTAAGATATCCCAATCCTCTGTACATCCTAATACTATCTCCGGCTAAGATCTTAAAAGTTGAAATTTAAGAAGATGTTCAGAGCAAAGACCAAAACTTTCCTGAAAATAATGAAAGAGTGAACAGAAGAGGAATTGCACGATGAAACGGAGAGAGAGGAAATACTTACCAGAAACACCAAGATCATACCCAAAAAGCGACCCTCCAAGAGCTGCAACTATGCAAGCAAAAATGAAATAACCAGTGATCTTATACTCGTAAAGATGAGCCCTTGGAAGTGTTCCTCCATCCGCAAAGCCTCCACCTGCCATTGCTAAAGATCTCTGTCTCCCTCTTAACACGAACAAGACGCAAATATATACTTCTTCAGTTAGTGTTGTTTGAGAACAATGGAGGGATGTGCCAAAGAAAAGTCACTGGCTTTGGCAGAGAACAAAGTCAACACGAAGAATTTAAGGAGTTCGGACCTTAGAGCCAAGAAAGAGAGTGGATAAAGACAACTTATGACAGCAAATATGGATGAGGCCAAGCAACTGGGAACATTGTCAATCGTCAACCTTTTCATACGTTCTCATTGGCAATTGGTGCTTTCGGACATTCACTATCAAATAATCACTATCTCAGGCCCTAGGACTGTGTATGCCATAAGGATCATTTTCTGATTTTATCTTCAAACAAATTAATTAACAAATTAACTGCTCAAAATTAAATGACAATTTTTGAAATAAATTATGATTTCTTTAGAATCTCTTAACTATTATAAAATCATAACGTGTTCTTAGACACTTTCTAACATGGTATCAGAGTTAGTTTATTTCGATGGTTTGAGGCGGTGTCCGGTTATGTCCCTTTGTTCAATATGTCCATCAGATGTCCAGTCCTGCTCTAGACTAGGGGGTATGTCAGGCACATCGGACAACTATGAAGACATTCAAAAATTTATAATAGTATGCAAATCTTCCCCTCTTAAGCTAACTTTTAAGGATGAGTTAAGCACTTCCTACGACATAATGCGAGTGAAAATGAATGTTGAAGACGTCATCACCCAACTTGAAGGGTGGATTTCCCATGACACTTTGATTCCCCAAATACAAAATGAAACACAACTTGCATGACAATAGCAACGTTAACTAATTAAAGAAGAGTTGGTTTAGTTTAATTGTATAATCCAACCTCATAAATCTCCAAAATAAAAAAAAAATCAGAGAAACATGAACGTAATTGTCTTAATACCTTTTATAACAATAAAGTTATAGTCACAACTTCTTAAATATGCATCAGAAAAATCTTAATTGCAAAAAATATTAATATTTAATTTAGCCACTTGACAATTTCGCTACAGCCGACTCCAAAGTCAAGAGCCTTGTTCTTTTATTTAATTTTATTAGGTTTTTTAATTCATTAAAATTTTAAATTGTTTAACTTTTTTGTGATGTTTTTAAGTTTTTGCTTCGATTTATTTTAATTAATAAAAAGTAATTAATTATATTAATTAATTACTTGTAATTATATTAATTAATTACTTTTTATTTATCAACCTCCTTTTTCACGGACAATATCTTTCAATAGTATATTAAATTCTTTAATTTTATTCAATCTTTAATCGACTTTATAATGATCTAATACTGGTTGAATATTTTATATCTTAATTCTTAAACTTCTTGTCTTACCTATTTAACTTCTGGTTTGATTTTTTAAAACATTGGTTTTAACTTAACAGATACATCATATTAAATAGCAAGCGGTGTTATTTAAATAATAAATTTATTTAAAAATATTAAGTTTATTTTATATTTCTATTTCAGGCTAATTATTTTTTAAAATTTAAGTAAATTATTTATCCGTGACTAGATTCTTTAAAGGAACTTGCTTATGAAAGCACATAGCACTTGTTTAAGTGATATGTTACGTTTTGAGCAATCTTGTTATAAGACTTCTGATAGGGAAAGGTTTGTAGGATCTGGGTGTAATGGGTAAGTCTGTTGGTTTGGGTTAGATTTAGTCGTTGTTACTTTCAAAAAAAAAAAAAGCACATAGCACGTGTTGTACCTAACCTGGTAGGTTCAATAGGCTAAGTTCGAAAATTGTTAGGATTTGGGTATTAAAAATACACTTTCCCGTGTTGTTGTGGTCGTGCAACCTGCACGTAGTCGGCGTTTCTACTGGGTCCGGTGTCGCTTGTCCTTCTAGCTCCAGTGAAGCGTCGGCGGTGGGTGTTCATTTTAAATTTTTGTTTAAATAATTATTTATAAATGTTGCTTATTTTTATTATAAATAGCTATTTCATACTTTTATTTCAACTTAACTAGTTTTAATGATATTTTATGCGCAGAAAATATTTAATATTTATTTTTATTAAATTTACTTGAATCATGTCTTGAAAATATTTTTGAAAAAAATTATCATTTTTCATATTATCGTGTCAATATCATTACGTTTAAATATATATATGAAAAGGGAAAAATCAGATATATAAAAAAGTTTTTCCAAAAATTTAATTATTTTTAAAAAATCATTTTTTAGAATTATTGAAAAAATTACGTGACTTTTCATTTTTGAGAAAGAATTTTTCTTAAAAACTATCTTAACAAATATAACAGTAACTCACATATAACTTAATTAAATATTATCGACATAACTAACTAATTGAATTGATAAATTAGACACTAACTAATTAAATTCAAATTAATTAAATTATTATAATAAATTATTATTTTGTATTAAAATAATTGATTAAGTTAGGTTGTCATTGTCACATTTAATTAGGTTGTCAGTGTCACATTTCATTATTTCATGTGTGTTATTTATATTATGTTTACTATACTAATATTTTTTAAACAAAAGTTAAGAGAAGAATTTTCTAAAAAAAATAAAATTTATATATAATTCTTTTTATAATTTTAAAGGTTAAAGAAAAAATTAAAAGTAATTAAATCACAAGAATATTATATTTTATATAATTTTAAAATTTTAAAATTTTATTTTTAGGTGTTTACTAAATAAATTATGGAATTTAATAATATGCAAATTAGGTATTTAAATAACTAACTAAATTTAATTAATATTTATAGGCTCCATGTACCTCTACTTCCGACGGCCTATTTTTCAAACTACAAGTTGAGAAACGGTTCTCCAAAGATGACTTCAATTTGAGACTTTTTTGTAGATAAGCACCAATTGGACTTTCTTGTGGGGCAAAATGATTTTTATATTGTTAGACCTTTCCCCACAACTTTTACCGGTTGCCTACGAGAGAGTGGCTCCATCACAACCTCCACCTCCATCGCCGGGTGCTGGGCTACGACTGATCGCTTCTTTTTGGCATTACCTGCTGGTTTCTTTGGCAGTGGCAGAATTTGTCCATTTTCGATGCTTCATTATCTTGGCCATACTCACCCATTTCTCACATTTTGTCTTATGCAGGTTTGTTTATTCACTTAGATACGTGGTACGATAAAGCGACGACGACCAGTTGGCGCCTTCCACAGGAGCACCTTCTTGGATGGAGGGGTGGTTTCTCCCGTAACATTGGCTGGTGCTCTCCCCTCCAAGCGGAGCTATGAGATGTTTATACGGGCCTGTCACTTGCTTGGAATTTGGGGTACCGTATGATCGAGTTTGAGGTTGATTCTACTAGAGTGATCGATATCCTTTCTTTCTAGATCATCGCACTCAGACTCCCTACCCTCTTGTCCTCGGCATTCACGAGTTGTTCTCTAGGAATTGGACTGTTGTTCATCGCCATGTCTATCGGAAGAGCAACAGAGCCGTTGACTGGCTTACTGATTATGCCGACCATTTTGATGTTGGAGTCATTTTTTTTAACACTACATCTATAGGGTGTCATATGATCCTTGCAGAGGATCGTTCGGGAACCTGTTTCTCGCGTCTTGTTATGTAATCTCGTTTTCTTCCCTTAAAAAAAGCAATATTTAATGATTTCATGTAATTATACTATTGTTATAGTTGTCCAAGTTGCATCATCTTATCGAGATGTTCCCTTACCAAAAGTCAACCAGTCTCTTATATTATTGTTCAGTTTTTAATTCTACAAGATCGAACTAACACGTTAGGTGGCGGCTTAATGTGTTTTTTTTTCTTTAATTTTTAAACCTTTTTCAAACTGAAAATTCTCTATAAACACCAATAAATGTCACTGGTCAACTTACCTTATCTTAGATTAATTGATCACTACTTTGTCTTCTCTGAAAACGATGGATATATATAAAATAATTCCGTTTTGATAATTCCTACGAAAGTATGACAGGTACTAACAGATCACCTGTTGTTTCTATTATTTTGTATTTATCTTATTTTATAAACATCTGTTCATTAAATAAATGAAATTCACAAAATTTGAATGAATGAACGATCGTAAAATTAGGTATAGAATAATGGGAGCATGTGATCTTAACCTTAGCAGAGTAGGTGAAGATTCATACCAAAATAATGCCTATTAACGTATTAATTTTTGTATAATATTGAGTTCAAATTCTAAATTTTAAAAATTAAAGCTGCAAAAGATAATTTTTTTATGTTTAAATACTTATGAATAGAATATTTTAAAATATTTTTAATAATATCAAGAATCCTTCTTATTTTGATACGTATAATTTCTAAAATTTTATTTCCGATTAACAAAGTATCAAAGAAATTATTTGAATACGATAACCAACAAATGATTTTTTAATTTATTTAAAAGTAATTTGAAAAATCGTCCACCTTTTTTTACTAGTTAATATGAAAAAAACATAATTAATTTAGCTTTTGTTTGGTCGGGCTTATATCAGTAGAACTTTTGTCAGTAGAGCTTTTTTGATAAGAACTTGTATAAGAAGCCAGTTGACTATTTGACTGTTATTTAAAAAAGAGCTTTTTTAAAAGAGCTTCGTACAGCAGATTATTTGGCAACATAAAAATAAAAAGCACTTTTAATTTTAACTATATTTTATTTTGTAATAAAAATTATTTATGCATATAAATATTATTTAAAGTATATTAAACAATATGCAAAGCACAATATATTAATTATTATACAATTTTGAACCATATAAAACATAAATAAAAATATATCTAACAAAATCTTTTATATAGATTATAAATAAGTAAACTAATATTGAAAATAAATATTAAAACATATAAAAAAGTCAAATAATATTATATAAATATCAAAATAAATATTCAAGTTGAGTAAATAGTTAAATATATAATAAACGGGAAGATGAATTTATGTATATTGTGAGAATTATATGTAAAACATAAAGGCAAAAGGGACTAAAAATCTTAAAAAGCTGTATTTTGGATATCAAAAAAGCCATATCTATTAAATAAGTGTCTTTTTATTTTACCGCTAAATACTCATTTTTTTAAAAAAATGATTTTACGGTGAAAAAAAGAACTTATTGATTTCCCAAAAACTCATCTAAACAGCACTTAATCCAACCTATGTTTGAAATAAACAATTTGCACATAATTGAAGCATCTTTTCAAAAACTTTAACTTATAAATTCAAAGGTACGTTACATTTATTTTAAAGATTAGAATCGACATTTTTACGAAAGAATAACATATTCTTTCTTTAATTTTCTCGAGAGCCTCTTTTACTTTGGAGCAGGTTTGGCATTTTTAATTTTTAATAAGGAATTAGATTTTTTTTATATACAATAAGTAATTATTTTATAATTTTTAAAAACTATCTTAAACGATATCATATATTTACAAGTAATGATGCCTCGGCTCCTTTGAACCTTTCTTTGTTTATAAAAAAGCTAGATTCATATTAAAAAAACTAAAATCATGCTTCATAATGAACTAGTCATGGTCTGGAAGATATCAGATGACAAAGTTTGAGCTTTCACAGGATGTGTAGTAAAGGTTAGGAAGTAATTAAGTTTCATTTATATGATTATTGAGTGCATATACGTTGATTTCACATAATTATAGTCTAATTTTGTTAAGAGAAGACAGGCTAAAGTTGATGGTTACAAGAATCATCAGGACTCAGGACAGTATCAAGCTAGTACAACAGCATAATAGAGAGCAAAGAAGAGGAAATAAAGCTTGGGCCAACTTGATCTTTGTCTTGTCTATCCCGTTTGGTGTCTGATTCTCCATTTTATGAAGATTTGATCTTGGCTCGACAGTTTTGTCTGGAGTTGGCTGAATTGCTGCTCCTCCAGTGCTTTCACTTTCATTTGAGTGCACTGAAACCTGAATCTCAGGAGTCACTGGAGGTTCCATTGGCTCATCTCTGGCATCTGGTGGAAGTTCTACTGGTTTTACTCCTGATGGAGGGAAAGGAAATGCGGCTTAGAATTGGATACGGTAATTATGGAAAAGGAAGGGAATGTGAATCTTAAATTACCTGGACAAAGAGACAAAGGAGGTAAAGATATGAAACAATTTGACAGGGGCAATAAGAGTGGAGTGTGGAGAAGAGGAATGGGACTGGAAGATTGTAGGAGCATGCACAAGCAGTTGTATCCAACTCGCGAAATTTTGTTAAGCATTTCGCAGCATTTATAATCAATGAAAAGGGTTATGTTCTTCGGATGCAGACACATCCCTAGGTCTACATCTGGGAAAGAGCAGCTTATGATTTGACTTTTCACTTCACAGGCCGTGAAGGCCATGATCCAAGCAAAACTGATGAAGGATGCTAATTTTCCTAGACCCATAATCGAGACTGAAGAAGAATGTTGTTTATCATCGAGTCCATACATAAGTTATATAAAATGCCTCATGTAGGAATGGTTTGCATGTCTGAACCTACTCAGATCATCCCTTATTGCCCTCTCAGTTTTTCCAATTCGTTTTTTTCATGATCTTTTGTTCAACGATCATAAACCACTGTTCAGAATTCATGTAGTTTAGGTTAAACTTTCGTACTTCCATGCATGTGCCGGTCAAATTAGCAGAGCATATCATAAGTTCTCTTCGAGTAAGCATGCTCATAACATGCGAGTGAGTTAGTAAATTCAGAACAGTCACACAGATTGTGAGGCGTTAAGGAATGAAATTGTTAAAAGTTAAAGATTGCAAATTTTGCTAGTTCAACTCTGAAACTTTGATTTTATGAGCAGAAAATGGAAAAAGTGTGTATCTTGACATGAAATGGAAAGGAACGAAGCTTAATTTGCATGTTGTGATCAAGCAACAGCTTTCCTTGATACACTGAGGATTGGGTTGAAATGCTAAGTAATACTCGTATATTATTCAATAACTCTGATTACACAGATAATCATCTGATGGGGCTGTCAAGCAACTGAGCTAGCCCAAAACCAATAGTCACACACAGGAAAGAATACAATCTCAACAAATGTTTTGAATATTACAGGCACACTCGATCTCTAGTAGTATTTGACAAGTAAAGATCCCAAGGTCAAGAGTAGAAGATATGGTGAAAGTTTTGACGAGGGCATGGTACTGCTAGCAGAGGGGGGTGTCAGAACAGGTCTAATCCCAGATGGTGAAGATGAAGTTGGTGCTCCGGTATTAGTTGTTGGTGATGGAGGAGTCAGGAAGGGTGTCGTCGACGGAGTCGGCTGAGGAACAGCAGAAGCTGTGGAAGCAAAAACATATCGTTTTAGCACTTGAATTGTATATTGAATTGCAGTGGTAGACATAGCTAGTAAAACCAGAGGTTACCTTCAGGAGTAGGAGATAGAGGAGCTCCGGTGGAGGGAACTGGCCCAAGTGCGGCAGGACCTGATCATAAACAAGCGAAAGAAACAAGATTTTAACTCATAGAGTCTTAAAATGTTTTTAGCACACTTAAGACATTTTATTTGAAATGGTTTCATGGATGATGCCAAAATGGGTACCTGGAGCAGGAATCGGAGCACTAGAGGCTGTAACAGAAGAAGAAGAATATGTACAGTCAGTAAGCTGCCTTTCCGAACAAATAACAGACAAACAACTTTAAAACATTAAACCTTTGCATTGAACAGGCACTCCAGGCATGTTACAAAAACGAGGGAGAGATATGGCTAAGGTTCTGTTGATTGGAACACGAAAGGGAACACTTGCAGTCACAATCAAGCACAAACAATCCATTCCATTATTTGTCATGTTCTTAAGTACACCGCAACATTCACTGCTCGGCGACGTACTATTGGAACTGCTATTCGTAAGATAATTCATACAAGGGGTGAAGCTAGAAAGCAGTGAAGGACTGCATATGGTACTGACTTGACCATACACAGGCAGTACCAGGACCAACAAAGCTATTACCAGACCCGAAACCATGCGCAATGAAGGCACATAAAGCTCCATTTTGCTGTTGTGGATCGAGGATTTTCTATAGCAGGAGTTGCTGGAGAATCAAAGAGAATAAATATGGTGGATTAAGAAAAGAGTAGATAAGGATGTTATCTAAACTTGTGGTGTGTTGGTTAGAGAGGATTGTCAGGAATTTATAGATGAAGAAGATGAGACGAGAGAAAGTGGTGGGAAAAAAACATAGGTCGTTATGGAGTTGGTCTTGAAGTTCAACTACCAAAACAACTTCTCATGGAGTCTTTGAAATTGGCCACGTGTGTTATACTTCATCCTTTAAACTAGTTGACCTTTTAATTTGGTCATATGCCAAGTGTTTCAAGTAATGTTAGTCTCTCAAATTCAGAAAGAATTAAACTATTTTATAAGTTAGGTTATGGTGTAATTTGAACATTTGGGTTCACGTTTATTCATAAATGCTAAGAATCCTAATTATAGATGTTCTTAGCAGCGGAAAGTCTTGAACCTGGACAAACTAAGCCTTGATTGGAAGATTTTAGCGCATAGAAATTAAATTTAGTTTCACTAAACCCTGTTACAACAGTAAAGTTAGCTGATGAGTAAAAGCTTTTGCGTCTGCTATGAACCCTCAAACACCATCTCCTAAAAGACTTCCTGTGACACTTAAAAGTTTCATAACGATCATAGGTCTAGTCATGGTTCTGGTGATCATGTTCTGTGAAAGAGCCATGGCTAGATCAGGCTACACCACTTTCATGCCTGAACTACGTCGTTAGAAGGTCCATAACTCCCAACTTGTTCATCATGTTCATAACTAGCTAGTGTTGTTCTGTCCAGTTTATGGCATCTTCTGCATCACCTTCTGAGTTATCTCTGTCTGTCCCCATTCAGCTTTATCATGGAGGTTTGATCATCTGGGATATCTAAATGCTTGTTATGTTGCTACCTAATTTGTTCCCTAAAATAATTGGTTTGTTGTACTAAGCCTCATTCATATGAAAGTTTGCATTGTTTACTTAGTGTGTGTATTGCGTAACTGATAAACAATAGCTAAATATTGGATTTATCAAACTTCTTGTAGGGAAAAATTAATGAATTATATCCCATAGGTAAAATAAGTAAGGAATTAATACACAAAAATTTAACGTAGTTTACTTTTTAATTTGGGTTATGTCCACGGGCCAAATTTTGAATAAGTCTTCCACTAATAAAATCAACAGATACATAGAGTGAAAAATGACATGACAAAATAGTGGCACTTACACACAAAGTGTTTTTCAAATTTACTATCCCTAAGATAATATCTTTACTATTTTGTCACTAACTTTTTTAAGAAAATATTTTCTAAAATTACTCCAAAAATTACTTTTTCACAATCTTTGGAACACACAAATAGCTCCTTAAACTTTCTCTTTTTAACTCACCACGTATGCATATATTATGCTCACAAAAGAAAGAGGAAGGGAGGGTCTATTTATAAACTCTCCATTGCTTGAAAGCTGTAGATAGCTTGCTAATGCAAGTTGTCGCCTACCCTGCTTAATGCAATCTGATGACAATTTGCATTGGCAAATCATCTTCCATTTTTTAAATATAATCTTCTAAAGCAATGGCGGTATCCCATGTAAGTCGGTATCATCTTATAATTCTCCCCTACAGACTACGTGGGGTTTACTATCATTCCTGTAGCTGATCGACATGACTCAAACTTTTCCCTGGATAAAACTTTTATTATCATATCTAATCCATTCTCATCTGTGTGAATCTTCTCAAGCTACAATAGCTTTTTCTCTAACACCTCTTTGATCTAGTAGTATCTCACATCAATATGCTTTGATCTTTGAAACCCTTTGGCTACTCCACATATATATATATCTCCTATTCTAAATCTTTATAATGAAAGATTGTCTTGACATCTAATTGCTCGATTTCCAAATCTAGACTTGTTGCTAAACCGAGCATTGTACGAATAGATGTCATTTTCACAACTGGTGAAAATATTTCGTCAAAATTAATACCTTTTCTTTGGTTGAATCCTTTAACAACAAATCTAGCTTTCAATATTGGATGGCGATTGTGTCCTTCATGCTTAATCCTAAGTGCCCACTTATTTTCAAAGTTTTCTTGCCTTTTGGCAACTTTACCAGCTCAAAAGTTTTATTCTCATGCAAGGACTTCATCTCATCTTGCATGACTTTAACTCATTTCAATTTATGTTTATTTATCATAGCCTCTTAGAAATTCTCAGGTTCTCCCCTATTGGTAACTAACATGTAATGATCACTAGAGTATCTAGTAGAGGCTTGTCTTACTCGCGTAGATCTCCTAATAGGAACCTGAGCAGTCTTTGGTACTGGTGATTGATTATGAACATAATCTTCATCAGAATCTTCATCTAATTGATTTTGAATGGAAGCATCACCATCAGCTGTGTTTGGATGGCAATTCAACTTCATCTTCAAATTATCTTAGCATCTTTTTTAGAGGAATTAACTCTAAGTTCACTAGGTCACCATTAGTTCTTGAAACGTCCTTTTTCATTTTGCCAAGATCTTCAATGGTTTGATTTTCAACAAATATAGCATCACAAATTTGAATTAGCTTCTTCTGAATTGGATCATAAAATCGATAACCAAATTAATCTTTTCCATAACTAATAAATATTCACTGGCGAGCTTTGACGAGCTTTGTCATCAAGCTTGTATCTCTCATCTTTAAGGATATGAACATAATCTTTGCAGTCGAATACCCTTAGATGATCATAGAAAACATCCTTTCTTGACCATACTTTCTCCAGAACATCAGACTGTAAAGGGATGCAGGATGAGGGATTTAATTCATATACTGCCATGAATAAAGCCTTACCCCAAAAATTCTTAGGCAACTTTACATGTGAGAGTAGGCATCTAACTCTCTTCATCAAAGTCCTATTTATCCTCTCAGCCAAGCCATTCAATTGTAGTATCTTAGGAGGACTAGTATGATGTTGAATACCATACTCTTTGCAATAAACGTCAAATGGTCCAGTGTATTCTTCACCATTGTCTGTTCGAATGCATTTCAACTTCTTTCCAGTTTGTCTTTCAAAAGAGGCATGAAATTGCTTGAAAACATCTAGCACTTTATCTTTAGTCTTCAAGGTGTATACTCACGTCTTCCTATAATGGTCTTCAATGAAAGTCACAAAGTATTAAGCACTACCTATAGACTTTGGCGTTAGCCCATATAGATCTGAGTGTACCAAATCCAACACATTCTTCATTCTGAAAGGAGGGGAACTTTTGAAAGCAACTCTATTTTGCTTTCCTGCTAGACAATAAACACACTTCTTTGAATGTACCTGGTCAATTCCAAATAATGCATTCTTTTTCACCATCTGAGTCATTCCCTTTTCATTCATATGGCCGAGTCTCCTACGCTGCAATTCAGTTGCATAATCTTTCTTTACTGGATTCAAAATATCATTGGAGAGCTTTTCCTGCATTACATACAACTTTGAGCACTTCTTACCTTTGGCAATTACCAAGGAGCCTTTAGTAAGTTTCCATTTGCCATCTTTAAAAGTGCTACAAAAACTTTAATCATCAAGTATGCCAACAGAGATCAGATTTAGGCAAAAATCAAGAACATGCCTGACACCTTTCAGAGGCAATCTTATGCCATTTTCCGTCTCAAAGTAAATATCACCTTTTCCAGTGATTTTGACCAAACCACTATTTCCCATTTTAATGACACCAGAATCTCCTTGTGTATATGATGAGAAGAGTTCTTTATGTGATGTGACGTGAATAGTGGCACCACTATCACCTATTCAATTGAACTCACATGATGCATTAATCACATCATTAACGTATGAGACAATGTGAAAGTCATCAATGGTGGTAGTGGATGATGCACGTTCATCATCACTGCTATCATCTTTCTTGACTTCTTTGACTTTATTCTTTTCTTCTTTGAACTTTCGGCAGAATCTTTTGATATATCCCTTATTTTTTCAGCGATGACACTCAACGTTTGCATATTAATTTGATCTTCCTCTGCTTTTATCACTGGAATTTGGACCTCTAAATTTGATCTTCCCCCTGGAACCTGTGACCAAAACTTCTAATTGTGTTGAAGAGGTATGATCTCCGTCTCATCTTTTCATTCAAAATTTCACTTTTTACAGATTCCATGTTAACAACCTCGTCAACTGCAGAATTAGTAACTGAAATCTTCAAAGTCCCCCAAGACTGGCAGGGAGGTAAGCGAAAAAAGGGCAAGCACTTCATCATTGAACTTTATGCCTATTCCTAATAATGGATCCACGATCCCTTAAAATTCATTAAAGTGATATGCCATAAAGGTACCTTCTTGATATTTTATCTGCACTAATTTTGTCAGATAAATTAATTTATTGTTACCAATTTTTTAGATGTACAACTTCTTGAGCTTCTTCCACAACGCCCTTGCATGAGTTTCGTTGCAGATATGGTTATACACATTATCTTCAACAAATTGTCGAATAAAACTACATACCTGCTCATATGCTCAAACGCCCTCTCCTTGTCCAATTTATTTTTGGGTTTATCTATGGTAAATACATTTTTGTGACGAACAGAAGATCGTTTATCTTATTCCTCCATATGTTGTAGTTGGAGCCATTTAGGCTGATCATCTCGCTTATTTTTGCCTCTATCTTCGATGAGAAATCCTTTGACACAAAACTGAACTTTGCTGTGATACCACTTGTAAGGAAAAATTAATGAATTATATCCCACAGGTAAAATAAGTAAGGAAATAATACATAAAAATTTAACGTGGTTCACTCTTTAATTTGAGCTATGTCTACGAGCCAAATTCCTAATAAGTCATAAATCAACAGGTACAGAGAGTGAAAAATGACATGACAAAATAGTGGCAATTGCACACAAAGTGTTCCCAAATTTATTATCCCTAAGAAAATATCCTCACTATTTTGTCACTCACCTTTTTAAGAAAACATTTCCTAAAAATACCCCAAAAATCACTTTCTCACAACCTTTAGAACATACAAATAGCTCCTTAAACTCTCTATTTTTAACTCACCACTAGGGATGGCAATGGGTAGGGTTCGGTTCGAGTTTTACTTTACTCATATCCATATCCATTTTTTATGACTCAACCCATATCCATATCCATATCTATCGGTTTTTACGATTTGCTACCCATATCTAAATCCATTGGGTTGTTCGATTTTTTGGATATCTATCGGGTTGTATAGCACATAAAAATATAACTTCTAAATAGAAAATATAAAGAGTAGATTTTTGCGAACGCTCCAAAT
>JAOSBP010000120.1:25406-67961 GCA_027563825.1 Erythroxylum mucronatum
AAATGTCTCAATGAGATCTTTGTAATGATATATTTTGTATAAAGTAATAAATATGTTAACTTTAATTACAAAGTAAATTATGTAAATAAATCAATTTGAGATAAGGACATAAAAAGAAAATGTTAAAAAGTTAAGAGATAAAGTTGTCCTTTTATATTTTTGGTGAATTTAGTGTGTTACTATTCATTTCACCAAAAAATTTGGTGTTTTGATGTCTTGGTTGGAGTGGATTTTTTGCACCAAAACATCAAATTTAGTGTTTTGTTGGTGTTTTGGTGCCTTGGTTGGAAATGGCCATAGTAGCCAAAACATAGCCAAGTTCACCTCTGCACGCAGAGACGTAACTAGATGGGGCTCAGGGACTCAAAAATTTTTAAAAAATAAATATTATATATAAATATATATATATAAATAAAATTATTTAAAAATTAAGCTCCTTAAAATTTAAAAAATTAAACATTGAGCCTCTCCATTTTATCTGTCTGACTCCGTCCTATCTGCACGCATCGCGACCAGAGTTTTTGGTCACTGAAATTTCACGAATTGCCCTGTTGTTTAGACATATTGCCTTGAACCATGGGTGGTGTTGGACTGTATTCTTGATATAGTTCATGCCATCTTCTTTGCTTGTGTCAGGTTACCAGCTGCAGAAATTAGCCACCTTTGGGTCTGTGGTCCAAACCATGAAGTCATCGATATCGGAGACATCCAACGGCCTCAAAGAGAGATCAGAGACCTGATGAAGATCACCATCTTCTTTTATGACTGCTGTGAGAGGACTCTGGTCCATGACTAACTCCTGGTCTGATGAGCTTTTCTATAAGTTATTAGACAAAAAGAATTCCGGTTCATATAATAACATTTGATCTTTTTCTGAGGAAATTGCCTTGCAACTCACATAAAAGTGGACCAAGGAATCAATGGCTGTTAGGTCCTCAGCCATGCTTTTGACTGGAGTGGCCAGCAAGACATCTAGATATTTGTAGTTGCCGTGTTTGGGCTTCAAATCTTCTGTCTAATAACATCCTACTCGTCTAAATTTTCTGCCTCTCAATTATTGTGTTGTTTGGAACATGCGAGCATAAGAGAAACGGAACAGAAGTTTTTTTTTTTTTTGGTTACAAAGGAACAGAAGATTTGAAGCCCTTGTTTGACGCTTCCCAGCAACTCCTCTTCTATCCAATACTTCGAAGTTGGTCAGTTTTCGAGTCAAAATTCAGATTTAGACTAGGACCCTAAACTTGGAATCTGTAATCTTTTAAAATTGAGTCCCGACTCAAAGTATTAAATAGGGCTTTACGGGTCCACTCTTTGGTCTATTTCTTGCTAAATCGGTAGTTTCAGCAGCCTAACGTCATGCACTCTTGTCAGCTTCTGCGACCCAGATAAGAATTTTCCCGGAAAGAGGTAGAGAAATATCGCTTTTATATATCTGGCGATAACCAACACCACAGGTCTGTTTTCTTCATCCAAGTTGACTAGAAACAATCTCGATCATCTTAATGGATCCATCAAGAATTTCCCTTCGTCCCTTCAAGCTCTCAGACGTGGATGACTTCCTCAAATGGGCAAGCGACGATAAAGTAACACGGTACCTAAGATGGGACAGCATAACCTCGAGAGAAGAGGCACTGACCTACCTTCAAAAGGTCGCCATACCTCATCCATGGCGTCGGTCCATATGTTTAGATGATCATTCAATCGGGTACGTTTCAATCTTTCCTGAAGCAGGAGAGGACAGGTGCAGAGCCCATGTAGGATATGCTTTAGCTACTGATTACTGGGGACAAGGTATAGTTACTACTGCGTTGAAGATGGCTGTTTCTCGTGTGTTTCAGGACTTGCCAGATTTGGTCAGGCTTGAGGCTCTAGTGGAGGTGGAGAATAAAGGGTCTCAAAGGGTTCTTGAGAAAGTTGGGTTCTCAAAGGAAGGATTGTTAAGGAAATATGGATACTGTAAAGGTGAAATAAGAGACATGTTCGCTTACAGCTTCTTGTCAACCGATAAGGTCTTGTAGTCACACACCTTAGATGTCAATCCAATTGTAAATCGTGGCAAAATCACTATTGTCTTCAAGTCGATGCACTAAGGAACTAATGTGCAAACAATCTGATTTCAGTCGCAGTCCTAATCAGTTCAGGATTACATTTTTCTCAGAAAACCTCCGTAGACAATTATGGAGCTCGTGCACAGAGATAAACAAGGAGCTTTGTACTGCAGAGGCTGTAAATCTTCTGTCTCCCTTTTTCTGGCCCTATCATGTCCCTTTTGATCCAATCTATACAGCCTCTGTCTTCCTTCTTCTGGCCCTATCATGTTCCCTTTTGATCCAAGCCATTTATTTTTGTGGGTCTATATAAATAAATAGCTTGGATCAAAAGGAGATAAGATAGGACTAGAAAAAGGGGCGAGAGGATCTGGTTCTGACCGCAGATCCCTGCGATAGCTAGCTTATCTTAGCTTTCAGTTTTTTTCCTTGTAAAAAAAATATTGGTGCACTATATAATTTATGTGTGAATTAAAAATTGCATAACTCAAAGTTAAAATATTATTTTCGCTGATGTAATTACTAAATAAACATCCCTTTCACTTGATTTATATAAACTTTAAAAAATAATTATTTAATTAAAATTTTATAAAAACTATCACTAAATTTAAAAATATTAAAATCTTAGCTAGTATTTAATTTATCATCTCAATAAAAATACTCAAATGGGTCGTACTAAAATAAGTAATCATATTGGACCTTTGGATAGGCTTACAAGATTTACGAGAGAGCCATTTTGTGTTGGGTAAACTTTACCAAATCAAAGCCTACGTTGGATTTGAGCCTCTCTTTCACAGTCAGATGAATGACAACAATCCGCAAGGGCAAAATGGTCATCTGGTTATTGGAAGTCCCGTACGTTAGGAGGACACCAAGTGCCATAGGAAATTAAACAATACTTTAATGGCTTCCACGAACTTTATTCCAATCTCCATCTTACCCTCACCAAGCCCACTTTTCTGCCATACTTCCAACATTCGCCGCAGATCCCTCCCCCTCTCCTTCTCCCTCTTCTTCTCCCTCTCCAGACGTTCCCGGAGGAAGCCACGACGGTGGCCGGAAATAAGACCCATGTCTGACAATTTTCCCACTCCCACCACATCGCACCGGCGCGAAAAAAGTGACGAGTCACTTTTGGATTCCTTTAACAGTGAGTGTCCTTTTTCTTTTTACTTTCTATTTCGTTACTTCTTCGATTGAATACATAAAAAGATCACTTCTTGATATGGTTGAATTTTAATTACTCATTTGGTGGTTTTGGACTGCTGTAATAGGTGCTGGTGGTGGTAGGGGGCAAATGGTAACTACGCATTTGGAAGAGGGGACTGCCTTTGGTGGGAACAAAAGTAGGAACTTTGCGAGTAGAATTAAATGCTTTGGTGTTGATTTGTCTCCGGATAATGTGGCCGTGGCTATGGTGTATTTTGTTCAAGGCGTTTTGGGACTATCCAGATTGGCTGTTAGCTTTTATCTCAAAGATGATTTGCATTTGGACCCTGCTGAGGTATTGTTTATCTGACTGTAACTTACTGGTGACATGTGTTGTCATCTTGCACACGATTTGTATTGTTAATGCGGTGCTATTGTGGTAACGTTTTGACAGTGAATGGATAGCTTTTTGAATGTCTAGCTAATTAGCTATTGTTCGTGTTTAATTTGTTTCGTTACATGGAGGACTAACAATTTGCATTTTTTCAGTAGACAGCTGTGATATCTGGTTTTTCTGCTTTGCCATGGCTTGTCAAACCTTTATATGGGTTCATTAGGTGGGTATTTTATTGCCTTTTCATCATTTTCATTTGATTTATGAGTTATTTGGTGATGATTTTTTGTTAACCTTTATTTTTTGAATTACTTTTTGGTGATTGCCAGCGATTCTATTCCGCTTTTCGGTTATAGAAGGAGGTCGTACTTAGTGCTTTCTGGGCTTCTTGGTGCACTGTCTTGGAGTTTGATGGCCAGTTTTGTTGACAGCAAGTATAATGCTGCTTTCTGCATACTACTTGGTTCACTTTCCGTTGCCTTCTCAGACGTAGTGAGCATCTACATCTTTCTGACTTTTTAAAAAGATTTAGATTGATGTCTTAATAGTTGAATTGGTGAACGAGTGTTATTAATTTCTGTATTGTTGAAATTACCCTTCTTGATCAAAGTTGTAACTGTGTGTAGTTGTAAAGAACTCAAATGTGAGAATGTTATAGTATTTGAATGAAATAAGTTAAATGTGATAAATGAATTACTAATTAAGTTGTCTTCTTCTCTACTATTTTAAGACGCTATTTACTCGAACATTGGCTCAATAAATTCATAGGTTGTGGATTCCATGGTGGTGGAGAGGGCTCGTGGTGAGTCACAAAGTATGTCAGGGTCCCTTCAGTCCCTTTGTTGGGGTTCCTCAGCATTTGGTGGAATTGTTAGCTCCTACTTCAGTGGCTCTCTAGTTGATGCTTATGGTGTAAGGTATTTAAGGTGGACCTCGTGGCTTCTGTTTTCTAGTGCTAATGACACTTTATGAATCTTCCTGTGCTGCTTTTCAAATCTCAGGTTTGTTTTTGGTGTCACTGCATTGCTACCATTAATTACATCTGCAGTTGCTGTTCTTGTGAAAGAGCAGCGAGTGTGCAATCCAGCAAGAGGACTAAATCTTTCCTTGACTGACCCTGGATTTCTTGAAAGTTCAAAACAACATAGTATCCAGTTGTGGTATGCTATTAAGCAGCCCAATGTTTTTCTTCCAACTCTGTTTATTTTCCTGTGGCAGGCAACACCACATTCAGATTCTGCTATGTTCTACTTCACGTATGTTTAAACAGACAACTTTTTCCAAGATATTCAACTAATTAAGTTATTAACTTTTAGTCTCTTTTTTTTTTTTAAATGACATTTCTTGCTTCATTATTGTTTCAGCACAAACAAACTTGGTTTCACCCCTGAATTTCTTGGTCGTGTCAAGCTTGTTACCTCAATTGCATCATTGCTTGGGGTTGGACTTTACAATGGTTTTCTGAAAGATGTTCCTTTGCGGAAGATTTTTGTTGCTACTACTGTAACTGGTACAATACTTGGGATGACTCAGGTTTGTCTTGCAATTTACCAATTTAATGACTTGCCAGGAATAAATGTTTTATGGTTTTCATTTTTAATTTTTGGCTCAGGTTTTCCTTGTTACTGGATTAAACCGGCAATTTGGTATAAGCGATGAATGGTTCTCAATTGGAGATTCTTTGATTTTAACTGTTCTTGCTCAGGTAAGTGTAAAATTTATTAGATCTTTTGCTTAATAGTCTTCTTGTACACTGTTAGAACTCCTCTAAGAATGACAGTATAATGTGTATAAAAGAATCAGATGGATCAAAGCAATCTCATCGACTCTGTATTGTATATTGATATTCAGTAGCAATATAACGAATACACTGAAATGATAATCAGCCTATATGAGGGGCTGCTCCTCCCAAACACATACTCAGTCCAGAAAATCATGCATATCCCCATACAAAATATTCCCCTCCTTATATAATTCCTCCTACCCCAATGATTAGATGACACCTGTCACTAAATTGTAACTAACTCACGTGTTGCTAGAATTCGCCAACTTCTTCTTACGCCTACTATAAACTAATGGCCTCGGGGCTCTATCATACACTGTTTTTTCATGTTAGCTTCAATATAGTTTTTATCATGATATATGTTTAAACCCACGTTGGAATGCTTATCTTTGAAATGAATTTAAAGCACTTGATAGCTACACTTGAAGGATCTTTCATAGTTTTCTGGCAAATAACTGTAGGCTAGTTAGTTTCTTCTGACCTTACAAGCATGATGCCTGCAGTAACTTCAGTTGATTTTTTATATCTACATGCACGATGTGCTGTCTTAAAAATGCTTCTTTGAGCCTGGCAACTTCTTGATTTGTGCAGGTTATTTTGGCTATGTAATTTTATGCATGAGCAGCAAAACTGATAACTTATTGTCTTTTTACAGGCTTCTTTCATGCCAGTTCTCGTGTTAGCAGCAAAATTATGTCCTGAAGGAATGGAAGCCACACTTTTTGCAACCCTCATGTCCGTATCGAATGGAGGGAGTGTACTTGGAGGGTTAATTGGTGCCGGTCTGACTCAAGTTTTCGGAATCACTAAGGACAACTTTGATAACTTGACGACATTGATCATACTCTGCAATCTCAGCTCGTTATTACCTTTGCCACTGCTAGGGCTTCTACCCGATGATACCTCTTCCCATGAGAATGCAGATATTGAGATGAAGTCAAATTGAACTTGACATGGTCTCCTCTTGCTTTTATTCATTGACATCTCTGTCGTTGGATCAGCCACCGACCTTTTAAAGCTTTCTGCTTTAGTGTAGGTTGCAACATATAATAATCACAGGAGAAAAATGGAAGCGTAGATTATAGAGAAGTTGATCACATGCAATGGAATATATAGAAAAGGGGTTCTGGGTTTAGCAAGAAATGAGCATGGGCCTGTTTTTATTTGGGGTCATAGAGAGGGGTGTGTGCAGGTATCGCGAAAGCACGGTAAATCTTGGTCAGGTTGTAACCAGCAATAACCAGATGTTGAAGATATGGATGGGTTTCATATCTAGGAAGTAAACCCGATTTTGTTGGTATGAATGTAATATAAACACTTCTTGTACTCCCAAGAGGACATGCAAATAGGAATGACAAAACTAGCTCAGGTTTGACTTGATTCGGTTTGAAGTCAATGGATTTTATATCTTGGAGGTAACTCGATTGTGTTAAATAAACACTTCCTTCCAAAAGGACAGTAATGCAAAGTAAAAGTAACAAATTAGTTCGATTTTGCCTATGGGCTTAGGATTATATGTTTTTAATGGGCCGGATCATAGGTCAGGTTCTTAGGCTTGACCTAGTTTAAGATTTAATTTTTTTAAATAAAACAATATTGTTTTGTTTAGAAAAGTTAGACCTCAGCAATTCTAACATGGTATCAGAGCCAGTTTGTCTCGATGGTTTGGGGCGGTGTCCGGTTATGTTTCTTTGCCCAATATGTCCATCAGATGTCCAGTCTTGCTTTGAACTGAGGGGGTGTGTCAGGAATCTCACATCGGACAACTATGAAAGCTTTCAACAATTTATAATAATGTACAAACTTCCCCATCTTGAGCTATTTTGGATTTAGATTCAACTAAAAAAAGTCGTTTTATATTTTTAATTTAAAAAAATTTGGTGAGACGGTCCCATTGTTATCCTTAATCAAGTTTCACATTAAGACCTAATAATTTATACTTGTTATAAGCAAATTTTTTATTCATGATTCGTCCGTAAAAAATTATTATAATTGATGAAATTTTCATTACGACGGCTATAGCTAACAACTTATTATAATGTTTTAAAAAAGATAGTAATTTTGTAAAAATGTATACCTTTTTCTTTTCGTAAACTTTATAAGAGAAGAAAATTAATTTATTAATTTAATTTTAAAGAGTCAATATTTTCTTTTTTTCATACTGCATTGGATTATATTTATTAAGATTTTTACATAAAATTTTTACTTCTAATTGAACTGAAAAATAACATTAATTCAATAAAATCAGACGTAACTTAGTTCATAAAAACGTAATAATTTAAATTTTGGGAAAGAGATTACTTTCCCTGGCCACAATTCGTGCCAACCAAACGGAGCCTTAGATTAACACAGCAATAATAATATTATGAGAGTCTACTAAAATATAAGGTCTAAAAAAAGTTAATAACAAGCAGTTTTATTCTTAAATAAAGAGTTGAGGGTTAGAACAGTGGGAAAAAAAAACATTGACCCAAAATTTAGGGGATGATTGGGCCCACATTATGGGGGAGGTCTATCTGACTAAGATTGTCCATAAAGAGCAAATCCACATGGTAGGGTAGGGCAGGGTCCAAGTACTTATCCAATTGCATTAGTCACATCTGAAAATTAAGTATTTTCTTTTATATAAAAACTGCTTTTAGTAAAAAATTTGACAAAATCCCAATTCACAACAGAAGCCTTGTGTATATTTCTGTTTTTGTATCTGTCTTAAGTTTAATTGGGATAACCAATTATTTCCCTATATTTTAAATTGATTTTCTGATTCAATCTTCTTTTTTTTACAAAATTATTTATATCTCTTTTTAATTTTTAATTTTAATTTTTAATTCTTTAATTTAATTTTGAATTATTATTTTTAAAATTTTATTTTTCTTTTAAAGGTTTAGATCATTTGGAAACAACCTCTCTACTAGTTAAAGGTAAGACTGCGTATTACTAGATCTCTCCAAACTTCACGTGTTAGCGAGATTCCAACTAAATGTTATTGTTGTTGCATAATATTTAATCAAGTGTCAGCGAGATTCCATGATGTTGTTGTTGTTTTATAATATTTAATCAACTTCTTACTTAGATATTTCTTAGGACTCATACAATCCAAAGTAAGGTAATAAAATAATAGTTGGGACCATTAATAAAAGTTTCAATATAATTAACTAGGCGGGTGCGATCATACCAGCACTAATGCACCGGATTCCATCAGAGTTCTGAAGTTATATGTACTTGGGCAATAGTAGTATTAGGATGGGCGACCTCTTGGAAAGTCCTCGTATTGCACCCCTCACTCACATCTTTTTTATCTCAAAAAAAAAAACTAGGCATTAAGATGTTTAGAAAGTAGTATTACTCAAAATTAAAAACAATAAACATTATTGTAAATATATGGATATGGCTTTATTGTAGAGATAAAAAAATAATTTTCAATTTGAGTTTATTTTTTCCATCTTTCTATAATGAATTATACATACGTAATAAATTTATTTCACATTTAATCTTCTATATTAATATTCTAGAGAGAATAATTAGCAAATTATCATTTCAATAGTTCTTATGATTTTTGCATTTAATAATGTCTAAATTACTCTAACAAATTATAAATTATTGTTTAATTCATAAAAATCATTAACATAATGACTTGCAAGTGCCACCATCCGAAGCAGCAATCTCATGGCTTTTTCTATATTATTGCACGAATGCCCCTAAGTAGACCCTAATAATCCACCTCTCTAAGAATAGATGTATACTTGTAGTTTAGATGCTTACAGTTTTGGATTTTAGCCAACAACCAAAAGAGTTTTCACATGAGACTGAAAGGAAGGGAGTTGGTGTATAGCTCTTGTGCTTCCCAAATGATTGAGGCTAATGAGATACCAAAATTGGTTCTATGTTGAATAATTACTAATATTATAAATACCCTTTTCTCTTAAACTCCTATACTATATATAAACCCAACTTAGTTAACCAAGTATTCAAGTTAAATATGTATAGAAGTTCTATAATTTAACTTAGTAGTTGTGGATGGTATTGCTTGGTTTATTAATTATAACTTGAAATGATTGCCATAATGAGGCACAAAACCACATGGATTAGAGAACAAATGATGATTGATCATTAGGGTTTGTAGATATAATCAAGTAATAAGTGAAGGCACTTATTGGAGATTTCCAAACGAAAAATGCATAACTTTTGAGATCTAATTAATGGGACATAATGATTGGTTTAAGATGTTCATGTGCGGGATTATTAGAACATGAATTTTAAGTTAAGAGATGCTTTCCTATAATTAACTAAGTTTTTTTTTATTATAACGGAAAAAAAAACGAGACAAATTACATGACTAGTTTAAAGAAGCTAATCATAGTCATATCCTCTAGAAGGATTGTTATTAAAAGTGATATCCCAAGTTCAAAGTGTACAACGAAGTTGGTCAGCTAATTGATACACCGATTTTTCTCCCCGTAAGTATGGTGAGATAAGACTACCCAATTCTGAGTAAATAACCCGTTCATACCTATGACTACGGGTTTGAGCGATATTGTCCGTTTAGTTGCGTCGAACAGGAGATTCATCACTACTAGAGAATCCATCTCTAGCTCTATGTGACAATAACCAAGGCCCCAAGTTAGGTTCAGACTGGAAAAAGCTTTCCAGAGTTTTGCAGATATAAAGGAGCATCAGCCAATATTCAGTACAAAACCACCAAGCCAAGCACTGGATTAGGTTTTTAAATGTTATAAGAAGTGTCAAATGATTGATAAGGATTAGGTTTGGGAGAGGAGAAAAAAGAAAGAAGAAGTCTTTGGATGAAAGTTAAGTCATGCATGTGGGAAGCCATGTGAGGGGCATTAAAATTTTATAACAAACTCAACCCCCACACTACCAAGTCTTTTAGCAAATAGGCTTGTGAATATGATAATAGGAGGAAGAAAACAAAAATCCCCCATGTGAGCAATCATGTTTTGGCCCTTGAAATTGTGGAGACTTGGCTAAATCCCAGTTGGCTTGGAATGATTTTCCAAAAGGAAGATTAAAAATTCAACTTGTTACTACCTAATGTTCATTTCCAATGCATGAATCGCGAAGCATCAAGAACACTGATCCCGGAAGACCTTACAAAGAGAGGTGAAATCAAATCCTAAATATACTCTTCTCTGTAAGCGCGCTCTTAACGTGTGAGCCCTACGCAAGGCTACGAGTTGGGTAAACCTAAGTTGAACCTAGTGGCTCTGATATCACTGAACCCCTCATAAGACCTTACAAAGGAAGGTGAAATCAAATCCTAAATATAAGGGTAATTTAAATAATATTAATTATGATAGTTATTTCAAAATTTTGTTTTTTGGGATAGTAAATTAAATAGTGCTTTTTAAAGATTTTTAATTTAATGGTTTTTTAAAAAGATTTTTATTTTAATATCAAATTTTTAAAAATTTTAATTTAATGAGTAATCATTTAAAACTTATATAGATCATGTCAAAAGATTGTTTTTGCTGATATAATATATTCACTAAATATTACGTGAATATTTATCTATTAATACATCAATAAAAATAACATTTTGACTTGATTTGTACAAATTTTAAAAGATTAATATTAAATTAAAATTTTTCAAAAATGTAAATATGTTATCCCTCAAAATTTTCATCTTCTATCTCTTTGACGAAGATAAATTAATTATCTCGTAATAGACATTTCAAAGAGAATGGATGGAGGTATTTTAAAGCAAATTGAATTTCCATGATATTGATATGTGACCCCCCAAGATCGGCGACGCTGATAAGAAGAAGCATTGTGGCCACTAGACGAATTGCAGGACCTCTACCGAACAAAGTCGTAAGCATGCCGTGGAAACACCACAATCACCAAACTTTGGCTTGGCCTCTGCTTGCAATTGCATTTTTAATCAATGCATGAGATGAGTCGCTTCAAGCCTAGCAACCCCACATGCTAGGCCGTGGCTTGTCTGTGTGTGGACCGACCATTAGGAAACTTAGTCAATACCTATGACTGCGGTTTTCCAATTTCACACGGAAAAGACAATGCTCCTACATGTCCCAAATGCCTGTAAGCTGAGGTGGGGTGATGTTATGATCCCACTCGTTCAGAGTTTGGCTTTGTGTCGAAGGTGAATTGACCTTTTCGATGCGAACACTCCCAAGCTAGTTGTTCCGAGATTGTAATGCCCATCGCAAACGATGGTGAGTATTGAAGTTTTGTGCTAAAGTTAATGTGTTAGAAAGAGTACAGATCTTTTGTTCAATATTATGGTGTCTTATTTTGTCCAATAAATCTCAGCAATTTATTTATGTATGGTTCGCATGAAACCTACGTGGATCCCGCAAAATAAATGGTTGAGATTTCATGAGATAGAATAAGACAGAGTAAAACTGGACAAAAGATCTAGTCTAGTTTCATCTTAAAAGGGGATACATTGAAGTAGCTAATTGATTAAGAGTGAAGATACATTAGAATCCTTAGGGTTTTTACCTGAAATTCATAGCATGCAACAACATCAACCCAAAAACACCAAGTATATCAGGCATTTCTTAAGCTTTGTTCATTCTCTTCACTGAGATTAGCCGACTTAAGAACAACAGGTTGTTTTGGTTCAATTCTTTTCCACCACAAACACAAGTTGTCCTGGTGCTAGCTTAGGTGTAATTACGTCGTTATTAATTAGGAAATCTAAGATAGATTTTCTTCGTACTTGTTTCCTATTTACCCTTTGATCATAACGTCATGTGTAACTCTTTAGTTGAACCTTCCTAACCCTACGTATACTTCTTGGCGTTTTCTTCATTTCATTGACCGATTCTGCGTCAAGATTAGGTTTATTACTTTGACTCCTCGGAGTGGGGGCAGTTATTGAACGTTGTTTAGTAATCAAGTCGATGAGCAAATCTTCACGCCCATGCCCAAGACTTCTTATCGTGAAATCTCTACACATCGTAAAATGGCAATCAGTGAGTTAATTGTTGGATGTGTTCATCTTTCCAACGCGTAATTTCATAAGATTTGTTAGTGAATATATAAAATCAATTAAATTGGCCTTATACGACGGTTTAAATTATTATGATGAAACGGCTACTTAATATGATATCAGAGTCTTTATAATTAAGTGGTTGTGAGTTCAAATCCTACCACCTACCTATTATCCAGCACAACGTAAAATGAGTCTGTGCAAGTTTCAAGTCTAAAAAGCTTTCACTTGACGGAGTGTGTTAGTGAATATATAAAATCAATTAAGTTAGTCTCATACAACAGTTTAAGCTATTGTGGTAAAACGATCATTTAACAAGATTTAGATAATTATTATGCGTTAATTATATTGATTTTTTTGTGATTTGATAACTTCATTTCAATTATTATTTTTAAAAATTATCATTTATTTTTCTTATAGTTTTATCGTGATATCACATAATTCATTTTGTTATTTTGTTAGTTCTTTTATTTGTAATCCCAGAATAATATTATATTAAATTTTACTATTTTAATATTATATTATTTTGACTGAAAAATAAGAAAAATTGACAAAATACAACAAACAAAATCGTGTAATATTATATCAATATCATAAGGAAGTACATGATATTACAAATATTCTAAGAGCTAAATTAAGGTAAACAATGCTCCCCGCTTTGTAAGAGTTGAAAGAGGGTGATCGATTGTAAATCTTTTTGTATTTTATAAAGAGATTATTTCCGTGACTCGAATATGTGACAAAATCTTATAAATTTTATTACTATAATAAAAGATATTAACTCTCTCGGTAGGATTTATACAGGATAATATTGTATTATGTAACTCTCTTTTTTTTCCGTTAAATGAAAATAACGTAGACTCGGAAAGTTCTATTTTTCTATATTTTTAAGATATATTTGTTTTCTTTTATTAATATGAACAGTTTTTTTTTTAATCTAATATCATTTTATCTTCTTTCATTGATTTGTCAATTTGCTTCTATCACCTTTCTTGAAAATTGCAACAACGGCAAACCAACCATTGACTCCTGGACCACAAGTTCCAAACCATCAGCCACGAAACTGAAATGTGACAATTCCAAGACTCAAGAGCTAGAGCTTAAATTAAAGATTGATTTTTAAAAGTGTCCTAGACTGCTACACATACAAAAAGGCACTTACGTGAGATTTAGATATTATGTAATAAATATGTTTTATTATATTTATTTATAATTATATTTTAAAAAATTAACACTTTTTAAAAATGTCCCTATAATAGTTTTTTTAAAAAAAGTTGATTACCATTTGCATTTGTTTTTCTTTAGTCTTTGTAGTTTGCACGTTAATGTTTGATTTTTATTTTTTATTTTTAAAAATTATTGTCTCTCATAATCACGTCATCTATACGTAAGATAATTTCACTCCGGTATTACTTCTTCCAAATCACTTGAAGTTAGGTCAAAAGTGCTACATGAATATTTACATTTTGACGTGTTTAAATTAAATCATAATATTTTTAAAATTTTCAAACTAAACCCTAAATAGGCAAATATTTGATAGGATTCAATTTTCGTTAGTTAAATGTTAAGTTAATACTAATATAATATTATTTATATAATTTTAAATAAAAATCGGTTACATAATTAACTTTTTGTAATTAATCAAAAATTAGGTGTACTGTCACGTAACAATGAGTCTCACTATTACACATTTTCGATTATGTCTTTTTTGTTACATGACAATGGAACTTATTATTATACATTTTAAATAACAAGTTTTTTATTATCATGTGATAATAAAAATTTTTATTTTAAAATATAATATCATGTTAATATTAATGTAACATTTAACTAATCAAAAGTTAGTTCCGTCAAAATTTTCTATCTATATAGAATCTGTTTTAAATGTTTTAAAATTGTTAAAATGTAATTTGAACATTTTAAAATATTAAAGTCTATTTAATATGTTATAGTAAATATAACATGTTTCACCATGCAACTAAATTCTACATGCCAATATATTTTATTATAATTAATTAGTAACATCAATAGTGATTTCATTTCTGATTTTAATTATAAAATTAGATACTCTATTTTAGTTAATCAATTCTAACTTTATTTTATTAAATTTTATCCACATATTTACGTAAGATTTATATAAATATATAGACCAAATTAAAAATAATAAGATTAAAATACTTTATTAGAAAAATCAGATCATTTATTTCGATTATAATATTTTATTAAATTATTTATTAAATTATTTATTTTATTTTATTATACATAAATATATAAATAAGATTTAACAAATAAAAAAAAAGATTTGACGTGGTGACCAGAACAAAACGGTCCAACCCTTCAATCATGGTAAGACACAAGGTCAGTACAACGTCACGCTTAGACACGAAAGATGAGAAATGATTATGAGAGGCCCTCTGCTCCACTACGCCCGAAATCATTGTTAAGTTGCTTCAACCTGAAAAAACGCCCAGCATGAACATGATCGAAAATAACATAAGACTTGCATATCTACATATGTTTTTTTTTTTTTTTTGCAATGATTGTCTGAAACAAAAATCTAAAACGAAAAAATAAAAAGAGAGAAGCTGTTATTATCGGTAGAACCAATAAGCACGCATGAAAATGTTGACTAAATTCATAATGACAGAAACTTTCTTACGTCATTTAAATTATGTCTGTTCAAAGCAAATAATTAAAGCATCTCAAAAGCCCAGAAAAAGTTGTTAACAATTATTGGAAAGTGCCAATATGAACAGATAAACAAAAAGCAAAACAATTAGGACACGATTTACATGAACGGTTGAGGTTGTGTCCCCTTTAAGACAAATTATAAAATTGTACTCCCTCTAATTTATAACAAGTGTTGTTTTAAAAAAACGCATACTTATTAAGAAAGCTAATGAAATTATAGATATACTCTTATTAAGAAAGCTTATGTAATTAAGATGAGAGAGAGATTAAAGGTTAATTTTGGAAGTAAAATTATAAACATGCAAACAAAGTCAAAAATGACAATTATTTTGAATAATTAAAATATATCTAAAACGACACTAAGTTTTCAATTATTGTAACAAAAAGTCACCTCATACATAGTATTGAAGTTCAAGAAATTATTTTAAGATTTTGATATAATTATCATTTTTTACGATATTAGTTAAAAAAAGTAAAGGTAAAAATTGTAAATAAGTTCTTATTATTTTACTTTTTAAATATTAATGTATTACATATTATTGTCATTAAATACTTACAAATTAATTCTTCATGATATATTAAATTTTAGCCATACACTTATTATAATACAACACTAACAACAAAAAATACTTAATAAAAATTATTTATAATCTCATTATTAAATTGTATTAAAATAGGTATCATAAAAATTAATATATAAACTTAAAAAAAGTTAAGAACTCAGCTTGATGTTTTATAAAAATTTAAACAAAAATATGCATCTTTTTACCAAAAATTAAATTATTAAAATTATATCTATTTACCAATTAGCTTGGTCGGATCAATAATTGGGTTTGGGTGTTCAGTTGAACCAACAATGGCAAGTTGGTCAACAAAGAAAGAGTATTGTGAGTTTTTGATCCAATCCAAAGTCAAGCGGTCAACACATTCATGGAATCTGAACAACCAAACGAAAGCACAATAAATTGTAAGAAAACGACAAGAGGAGGACCAAAACTCACCCGTAGATAGAGTTAGACTGAGAGCCTAACACAAATTTTTATAAAAAAAATTAAAAAGAGAAAAGGGAGCAAAAGGTTCCAGGAACAGACATGCCAAGTGAAGCCATTCAACAGTACCAACCGAAAGTAACTGTCAATCAACGAGAGAGCAGAATAATTTGGGTGAGAACTCACAAACAATACGACGAAAATGGTTTTTTTTTTATCGGAAAGAAAATAATTTAAAGCCAAGAAACTAGTCTAAACTCTAAATTAACTTTAAAATTTTAATGTTAAAGATGATGATTAATTAATTTTGATATTGGGTCGGGTTTCGAACATAATTTATATTCTTATCTACAAATAATGTGAAAATCAATTAGATTTTTGTTAAAATAATGTTGTTTAATTAATTAATTTTTCGGTAATTAGGCAAAACCATGTTGTCTTTAGGCTTGGTAGCAAGTGGGCCTTAAGTTCTACTCTAAAATTTGTGTTCGGGTTTACGTTCGACTCGAAGTTCAATCGGGTTTAAAATTTTAGGCTTAGGTTTGGGTTTGAGCCTGATTAGGCTTGGATGACCTAAAATTTAATTGAGTTTGATTAAATATATATTTTAAAAATTTTAAAAATTAAAAAATGATATCTTTTTATTTAAAAATGAGAGCCGAAACTTGATCAGGCTTCGACGACTTAAAATTTAATTAAGGCTAAGTAAAAAATGTTGAAATATAAAGTGAAAGTTTGCCCCACATTGAAGAAAAAGAAGAAAGAAGATTAACATATAAATTTAGTAGGCTATTCCACATATCACCAATTGGTTTTAAGATGGAACCTCACTTAGACTTGTATATTGTCTAACTTTCTTTCTCGTGTGGGCCCGTAGGCTCATTGTAAAATTCTAACAAAAAATATTTTTAAAATTAAAAAGATGTCTTTTTATTTAAAAATTTTGAGAGCTTGAGGCTCAATTTTGTTTTTAAAAAAGTCAAGTTAACCCAAATTTCAATCAACTTTAATTGGACTAATTAACTTTGAGTTGGATCATGCTGAATAATTTTTGTCAAACATAATTATCTTTCTTAAATTGACGAAGTCATATCAAAACTACTTAATTAAACTTAAACTCAAATGATTTAAATTTTATGTATTAATTTTGAATTCAATTGATTCAAACTACCTTATGTTTTAATTACGTTAATCTTAAAAAAATAATTGACCAAAAATAAAAACACAATTTAAATTTACAAACTTAAATAAGTTTTATATTGATTACGATGATACAATTGTAAAATTAATTAACATATTTATTAATTTAAAAATTAGGTAGCACCCAACAAATAAAAAAGGGAGAAAGAAACAAAAACCGAAGTTATAAAAATGGTAGAAAGGGCCAAACGTTAGGTCCCTCTCCGACCACCTTTGTCTCATTTCCCACAGCTCCATGTCCCTCATAACATGGAGGAAATTATGGCAGCTTTCCCTACTCTTTAGCTCCCTCCCTCTTCTTCTCAGACCAACAATAAAAGCTTTCTTACAACATCGTAGACATACTTGCCTCTTTTACCAACACAAGCCACTCAGAAAACTAGACCCCCAAGTATTCTTACAAAAAAAACACAATCCCACTTTGTCATCTATAATTTGCAATCATATCCAGCTACCATAAAACCCCATGTTTTTGCACGTCTAGTTCCTGTCAAAGCCTCCTTATATCAACCCAGGAAAATAGCTAGGATCGAGCAAAAGTCATGGAGATTGAATCAGTCAAGTGCGATTGTTGTGGATTGAAAGAGGATTGCACTCAGTGTTATATAAGTGAAGTGAAGGCCAAATTTGAAGGGAAATGGCTATGCGGGTTGTGCTCAGAAGCTGTCAGGGATGAAGTTAGCAGAGGTAACAAGCAGTATGGAGTTGAAGAAGCAGTGAGAGCTCACATGTCGTTTTGTGGTAAATTCAATTCAAATCCTGCAGTTGGGGTTGCCAATGGTATGAGGCAGATGCTTAGAAGACGCTCCGGAGATTTGGCTTCTTCACCATCTTCATCGAAGAAGTATTCGAGATCTGCCGGCACCAAATTGTACTAATTAATCTAATCTGCTCATGAAAAAACGAGGGTTCTTTCCCCTGGAATAATATAATTGACTCCTTAGCTTCTTGTCAACTAATTCTCTAGCTTGTTGTACAGGAGATGCGATATGCCATTTCGGAACAAGCTTCTTCTTTTCTTTCATTCCGTTTTCTCTCGAAATGGACCAGTACTTCGTAAGCTTTTATTCCCTCTTCTCCTGACTAAAAAGACAGCATCTGATCGGAAAATTTTCCAATAACTTCATAAGACAAGCAGTTTCAGGTTGGACCCTTAGTTTCCTTCTCCGTTTTCGTAGGATTTCAAGACTTTATTACAGGAAAGACGAGTTCCTTTCTTGAGGTCAATGCTTCTCATGTTTCTCCTGGAAATTATCTGCACTCCAGATATTGACTTTTTGATGAAAATGGAAAGCAGAAAATGAACATTTGATTCGTCTCTTGTCTTTGTCACTTCTGTTCTGAAATTTCTGAAAACTGTTTGCCACTGGAAAGGCAGATATTTCTGGGATATGTATCTGGTTTTCAACATTAAAAACAAACCAAATTTGTTTTTAATCAACATTAAAAAAAAATCAGAAGTTATAAACTATTATGGTGTTGTCAAATCTAAACACAGAAGTTCATTAATTTAGGCTGACATGAAAGTTTACAAATTATAGTATATATTAATGTCAACTTTAGGAAATAATATTAACATATTCATTAAAATTAAAGACAACCAAATGATATTCTTTGAAACTGTGACCATTAGTAGTGCCTCAAAGATATTTTCCCTACCTGGCTCTGTTGCCTTTTGGGAAAAGCCAATAATGCATCGTGAACAAATCAATCTTTTTCCACAGTAAAAACAGATAAGTAATAAGGATCAACTTCCCACTACCCAAACATATATTAATGTGGCCAAAATTCCAATTATTTTAAAGCTAAAGTTAGCTTCTTCCACTGTAATTAGTGCTTGAAAAATGTTTGTTTATATATATATTTTATATGCTGATGGTCCCTGTAACTGACATAAGATGTCTCGTGTTAATTATTTATTGTAAAACATGGGTCTAAAAAGATCAGGTAATATGCAATCTTACTTTTATTTAATAAAAAGATTGTTTTTAATAAATCTATATGAAAAATAAAATATAAATAAATACGTATAAATAAAAATATACAATTATGCAAAACATAATACCATATATATATATATATATATATATAACATAATAAAGATTAACAATAATAAACCCAAGAGGTATGGTTGAGTGGATATGACTCATCCACTTTTAATCAAAGGTCAGGGGTCTGATCCTTGGCTTTGGGTATGAAGCAGCTTTAAATTCTTGGCCCAGTTGTCTCACCCTGTGAGGTGCCTACAAACCAGCCAAGGGTTTCGTCACTAGGTCCGCCGGTAAATACCTTAGGTCCATACCAAAAAAAGATTAACAATAGTAGATAAAATAAATAAATATATATATAAACTTAAAAAAGACAAGTACAATAGTAATTAAATCAATCATGTAAGTTATTAAGCTGAGTAAGAAACTGTTTGGATTAAATAACTAAGAGGTAAATACTACATATTCATAAAAAAAAGTCTAAAATACTTAAAAGAAAGAGAATGATCTCGTTATGAGAAATCTTTTATCCGTATTTAGTATGTTAAAATTTTTTATTTCGGGACATATTTTTAATAAATTCTAGTACTATAATATGACTTTACTTACAATTATTTGCGGAAATTTCGCTGAATTGTTGTTGTCATTGCATCAATCATCAAACTTACCAATAGTCCCTTCACACGAAAGTTTTGACTTGACATGGTCCTAAACTTGCAAATTGATGTTGGAGAAAATCTTCAATTGCCAACTGTACAAGATTTCCCTGGGAGATTGGAATACCATGACTAATCACGTAATTAGAAATTAGTTATTTACTTTGTATGGTTCAATAAAGTCTTAATCATACACTTAAGGGATGATTCGAGTAATAATGTTAGTCTTAAATTAAAATTTTAATAAGAAGATTATAAATAATCTCAATTTGAAAAAAAAAGAGGAATGAATACAAAAAATTAACGATAATTTATAAATGTTACTTAAATAGATTTTATCACGTGAGTCTAAATTATTAATTTGATTAATATTTATTCATAAATTATTTTATACAAATTTCACCATAAGAAAAGAAAAATAGTCCTAATCACCTATCTTGCTTGCATGTAACATAAAAGGAAAGGTAGGGTTCATCTTTCCTCCCTTAGTTAGCCCTTCACTTCCATGTTAGGGCATTGATGCTAAATATAGGCAGGCTTAATGGCTATGCATTGACCTGCATCAATGGCTTTGTGGACCATGCGTAGCTTTCGGATTAGTAGCATAGTCTTGAGTTAGATATTTGCGCTTTGTTTTTAATACTAAGCCTGATTGATTGGACTCATATCGGTAGAACTTTCGCCGTCCAGAATCGGATTCCGAAGAGTCTCTTCGTGGACAGTCGGAAAAGGGAGTGTCGTTTACCTTAGGAGGAAGGAATCTGGTCGGTAGTTTTTCAACTATTAATTAATGCTAAGATGCCTGCCTATCGGGGAATAAGAATACTTAATTTCTGGGTGAAGATAGTGATCATTACGAGATTCTTTATAGAGACATGAAAGTTGTAGGAATTATATTATTAAAAAAAAAGGTCAATGCAAACTCCAGAGAGATCTGGACTTTTAAATCCATTTTTGTAAATTTTTGTACTATGAATGCATGTGAACCATTAGAACTTTACAAATACCTTCGAGAGCTCTTGCAGGTGAAGAGTTTGGACTTTGGACCCTCGAAATGCATGTTAGGAGTAAAAGTAGACTACAATTATAAAGGTGGGTAAGCACACCAAATCTTCTGTATGATAAAGACGTTGGAATCCTGTGTAAGTTAATTTTATCTATAAATTTGTTAGATCCTACGTAAATATATGGATGAGATTTAATGAAATAAGGTAAAAATTGGTTTACGAGAACAGAAGATCTAGTCCTGTAAGTAAGTCGGATTTGATTGTGGTTTAGATTATTATTATTCTTTATCTTTATATTTTAATATATTTTATATCATTTTCTATTAAATATGGTGTGTTAGCATCTATAAAATACATATCATAGAATTTGAAACTTGAAAGTCAATTTAATAACATTAAACTTTCATAGGGAAGCTTAATAATTTATACCTTAGATAAAGATTAAAATATTATTAACTTAATGAACACGACGGAGTCTTTGAGCCCAAGATAGTAGAAGCTATCACTTGTAGATCTTTTTTGTCTTGAGCTGATCAACACCTACAAGGATGGTGCTCTATTGCAGTGGATGCTCAAGACGTATTTTACTCCCTTCAATCACCTATGGATGAGTTATCTGATTTTTGGTAAAATTATAGACGATTGTTTAAGTATTATCAAGCGTCACACTGATTTTTCAGTGCGCTGGGTTAGTCGGCACTACAATGTCAAAGCTCACCAGTTAGTTCGACACTCTTATTTGTATGCCCCTGTTCAGGTTTGAGATTATTACCCCACCTTTGATTAATGCAAGCTCTAGTTTACATCAAAAAAAAACTTAATGAATAAAAGAAAAGTAAAGAAAGACTAAATTAACAAACATTATTAATTTAATAAATAAAAAGAAAAGTTATAGGGTACCATTTTAATCTCCTAAACTTTCATAATTAGGGATTATAAATTCATAACAAAAAGAGAAAACTAATATCAATTTATCTGTTTATGTTAAAATATTATTAACTTAGTAACTGAAAAAAGTAAACAATAGCTCAAATACATTAATATATTTATCATTATGAAATTGTTGCTTTATCTATCTACCCTTTTCATTTTTTTAGAATTACTTGATGCTTTTATCTATTATATTTCTCTTACGAATAGAGATAGAATCAGATCGATTTTCTAGCTGCATTTCGGGATATTCCTGAATATCCCGACTATTCACGGAAGGTGAGAAGGAGATGAATAATCACCTATTTATGGAAGAAATTGAAGAATTTCTTAAAAATCTTACAAAATTCATTCGTTCTTTTTTTTCGTCAGATGAGACGTCAAAACTTAATTAAAAAGCCTTTTTAAAAATATCAATGTTTAAAAATCAGATCAAAAGTTAAACTAATAAGATAAGAAGTTTAAAGTTTAAAAGATTTAATCATAAAATCAATTAAAAATTGAATAAAATTAAAAATTTTTAAATACGATTAAAAAAAATTGTCTTTATTTATTGAAAAATTTAAAATTTAATTAAAAATTAGTTGATTTATAAAAATTGATTAATTTGTAAAATTAACCGATTAATTAATAAATTAAGTAATTTTTAACAATAAAAGTTATTAAAATAAATCAAATCAGAAAATTAAAAGTTGAACCAGAAAGTAAGTTCGTTCAACATTTTCACGATTGAACCATTTAATTGGTTTAACTTTTTAATCATTTAAAATATACACTTATGATTTCATGAAACCATATATTAGGGAGTATCTGCTAAGCTTTCTTGTTCACTGTTTGAGATTGTCGTAAGCCACATGAAAGAAAAACTTGAAACTTTCATGTCTGCACATTCTCTTTCAGGGCCTGACTCTTAATGAATCAGAAAATTGGGAACAAAACTTACCAGAAGTCATTGCAAGAACACACACCATCTCCGTAATAGTGAAATTGATTCCTATATCTAACAATAATCTCCCTTGCATAAACCTTTGAAGCCAACTTCATAAATGAATGGCAAGCTTCACATACCCTGCGATTCTTAATGAGGCGGATGCAAGACTCTTTTCTTGAATATATCAGCCCATAGCAGAAAGCCAACTTCTCACTGTGCAACTCCTCTTTGCCTCCTCCTGAATTGAACATAAGGGTATTGATATTAGGAGCATAACCAACCAACGTTAGCTTCCCAACCACAACATCTAACTTTTCATAAATCTTATCCGCTTCCTTATGTTTCATGTCTGCCGTTGAAAATTCATGAATTTCTTTGTTCAATTCTATACGACTGCATTCTCTTCCGTTAAGTATGCATCTCTGTTGTATGACGCTCCGTATCCGCACTACATCTTCCCACCTTTTCTCTTTGGCATAAATGTTGGATAATAGCTCAAGGGCTCCATCATGGTCAGGCTTGAGCTTGAGAACCTGTTTTGCAGCATATTCTCCTACTTCAGTCTCTCCATGAGCACGACAAGCAGTACTTAGATATTCCCAGATTGCAACCTTGGGAGCTAGTGGCATTGTCTCCACAAGATGGATAGCTTCTCTCAAGAGACTGGCACGGCCGAATAAATGTACCATGCACTCATAATGCTCATGTTTAGGAGTAATTTTGTACTCATTCATCATTGATGAAAAGATCCTCTGGCCCTCCTCAACAAGTCCTGCATGACTACAAGCATAAAGCACACCCGCAAAGGTCACCCCATTGGGCTCAATCTCTTCGGATTTCATTTCATGGAAGAAGCTTAAAGCACTACTTACATCTCCATGGATGGAAAAAGCATTAATCATACTAGTCCCAGATATCACATTTTTTTGTGGCATCTTCTTAAAAATTGCTCTTGCTTCTTCCAAACTCCCACATTTGGCATACATATCAATTAGAGCATTATTTACAGGCAAAGCTCCTTCAAATCCATTCTTCTTAACATACGTATGAATATACCTGGCCTGATCCCGTAGACCCAGATGAGCGCAGGCTGAGATCACACTTAGGACGGTAACTTGGTCAGGTTTGAATCCCCGGACTTGCATTTCATTAAATAATTTAAGAGCTTCTTGGGGCTGATCACTCTCAGCATAGCCTGAAATCATCGCGCTTCAACAAAACAAATCCTTTTCATCAATTTGATTAAAAATCCAACGAGCATCTTCAACCTGTCCAACCTTTGAGTATCCAGTAATCATGGCAGTTGAGACAAATAAGTTTCTTGATGGTATTTCCATGAACAATTTTTAGCAATGTCCATGCAACCACAACTAATGTACATAGTGATAAGTGCACTCTGTAAATGAGAGCCAAGTTGACATTTTGTTCAGCAATAGAATCATGAACAGCTTTTCCATAGCTCAAGTTTCTAGCTCGAGCACACGCAGATATGACAGTGGAGAGAACCATCTCATCTGGCTGCAAATCATCGGTTATTATCCCCTCATAAAGCTGCAGGGTTTCATCTAAAAGTTCACTCTTGAAGTACCTGTTTGTAAATAAATATCCAACCAAACACTTGAATCAAAACCACCACTTTAAAAGTGAAAACAGACTCAAATCTTCATTGGACACCAGAATGAGATTCTAAATGATCTTATGCAATGCCGTCGAAATCACAATCAGTCCATTGAAGAATGAACATTAAAGAAAGAAGCTTCATGGATCAAAATTTGCCTATACATACCCATTCATCATAATACTCCAGGTGACAATATCTCTGTGAGACATTTTATCAAAAATCAATCTTGCATCGGAGATCCTCCCACACTCTCCATACATTCCCACCAAACCAGTCTGCACAAAAGGGTCGTCATCATACCGCAACTTGACAGCAATCCCATGAATTTCTATACCCTCATTCAACTCACAAGTCCTTGCAACCGCCTTTAGTAGCGGAGGGAAGCTAAACCTGTCCAAACCACCCAATCCCCTCCTCTGCCTTATCTTCTCATACACCAAAAGGGTGGTTCTCGGCTCCGCGCTGCGAGATAGCGATCGCAAGAGCATGTTTGAAAGAGAAGGATAGGGGACTTGGGGTAGATGGGCGAAGACTGCCAGAGCAAATTCAAGGCTAGGAAGCGAAAATGAGGAACAGAATGAAGAAGAGATAATTAGTTTGAGGAGGAGTAAATGAGGGAAATTAGAACAAAGGATTTGAGCATGGATTTGTTTCAGGTGTAACAGAGAGGCTGTGGAGGAGGAAGGGAGATATCTGAGGAGAGTAGTACACTTAGTTGTTAGTAGTGTTGGTGGAGTCGATAGGTAGGGACAATACGAGCGAGCTTTGAGTAGCCATTTTCGCGGGGTTTTACCGAGGTTTCGGGTATTTTGACTTTTGAAGGGAGGCAAAAAGTAGCAAACTTTGGGTTCACATGGGCTTACAATTGGGCCTGAATTGGAACCTAGGCCTGTAACTGCTGAGATCTTTCGGTAGTGTCCAGTTGTCAGATATCTTGTGCCAGGCTAACCAGGGATCAAAGATTACGTTTTCAAGGATTGGAGATCAAATTAAGCATTCCTGGATAAAATGGGGGAAGTTCTATTCGTACTTGAACAAAATCTCACTTCCCAAAAGGTACTTTCTAGTATTCTCTTTTGGCTTTTAGACTTTGGTAGAGCATCGGGGTCTTCTTTTTTTGTCGTTAAAATAGTAATGAACACTAGAATTTCTGAGTTGGCAATGATTTAGGGTTCCAAAATTTCTACCTTTTCGAGTTTCTGATGGGATCAGCACCATGTTCTAGGTGGCAATGATTAGATTTTCTGAGTTGCTTTTTCAAAAGACGGTTTTAACAGGAAAAATCTTTAAGGGTTGAGGAAGTTGCCTAAGAGGTATATTGCTGAAAGCTAGAGCTGCCATTTTTTAGTGCTTTCAAATAGATGTTTCAAACTGCTGTGTTTATAGCCTGAAGGGCACTCTTATCTTAGCCTGAAAGGCTCATTGGTCAATTCCTAGGAGAAATTGACTCCTCAAGAAGCAGATATACTTCTGACCTGCAAGTCTAAGGCTGTTAGAGAATTTACGGTTGGTTCTCTTGTTGGTGGTGCTATTGCATGGGCAGGTATGTTTCTTCATTCCTGTCTATGATTAGGTAATGCTTGGGATGAGTTATCAGAGTATCTCAAATACAAAACTTGATAATAGCAAGAACTTTATATTTGATTTCTGAATCAAAAACGAGGAACCAGTGGGTTCTGGCTAATGGCTATTGGTTGGTTGGGCCTCTATATAGAATTTAAATTGACTGCATTCTGAATGTTTGCCACAGATTATGAGGTTGCTTTGGTCATTCTATTCCTTTAATGTGGTAATGGCAAGAGTTTGTCCATCTTTGCTTAGATTCTTGTTTGAGGTCAGGTTATGCACCTTAAAATACGAGAAAATAAGTAGAGTCTTAACATATACCTGAATATTGCTATGTTTAAGGTGTCTTATAACCTCCAAGTCTAGTTTCATTATATATATATATATTATGTAGTGGTTGTCATCCAGGAATACACAGTATGAATTTCAGTCTTGGGTTGATTTCTTGGTTGAGGCAATGGCTTATTGTGTGCTTTTTTAGAGGGACGTTGAAAACAGTGTTTCATTTCACTCCAAAAGGTTACTATTTCAAGAATCTGAAATGTTAAACGTTACTGCTTTTTTTCGTGCAGTAGTTCAATGTAAGTCATCTCCGTAATTATCAAATGTGTGTTGTTGTACAGACTGCCAGCTTTTACATTTCATATTTGTTGATTTTGATCTTAGATAAACCAACATATGATCTACGTGATTTTTATACATGCATGTAAATTTGTAGACTTGTTAAAGTCGCATATAGTTTTCAGTTCTTGATGACATCTGTATTTCAATATCTGGGAGTTTCTGCCTTCAGATGTTGCCTTTGGATGCATAACATTGATATCGTCATAACCTGGAGAATAATACTTATACTTTGCTGACGGTTATTTGTAACTGCAGTAGCTAGATATTTATTATGCTTGGTATGGAAAGTGTTTTTGTTAAAATTCTCTCAAGAAATGGTAATATATAGGAGTGTAATTGTGTATGTTAACGTTGCTGTTGCAGCCGCTTATAGGTGTATGGTAAGGTAGTTCTGGGCACCTGAAACCACCCCTTCAGTGGTTGGTCTGTCGCTCCATCTGTAATATTTGTCTTCCTTTCATTCAACTTGTTTTCAGTTGGTAATTGCAAATCCATCAATGTAGCAGATGTGTGTGTCTTTTATCAAATATTTGTGAACAATTATTTTAATGTTTCTGATCAATTCTGGCCTTTTGGCAGCCACATCAAAGCTAAGCAAGTTTGCCCGGGTCAACTTTGCAGGAGGTTACATAAACTTTCTTTTTTTCTGGTCCTCACATACCTCAGCTTGGATTGATTTTAATGCAAAATACTAGTAATTTATGGAATGCTCTCTTTTGTGTTGCTGCTGATTTACCCTCTTTTCATTATTGGACTGTTGACCTTCTAGGAGCTGCCGCTTTTCTTGGGTTTTGGAACTTTGGTAGGTCCCTGGATTCATGCGTTGATCATATTCTTGCTCTGGATGGAACTCGGCTGCAGAGGGAATTAGCCAACATGTAGGACTTTATGCATATTTGCTTCTTTTCAATAGTTCCACGTGATAAAACTGATTTTTTCTCGAAATGTATATGTTGACGAGCTGGTTTTCCAAAGATCTGAACCACGTAGGTACCCTTTTTTCATTTTTGGGTCTAGAAGGGACGCAATGACCAAATTTTGACTTAACACTAGGCAGTACTCATCCAGTACTGCCTTAATGCCTGAACCCGTTCCCACCCCAATTGAGGATTTTAATCTAAGATCTTGCTGAGAGATGCTAAGCACTAGACTATTCCCTCAGCCTCTTTAGGCACTATTTTTTCTAATAGAGATTGTAGCCTTTTAGAAATTTGAAGCTACTAAGGAAGATATGATATTGTTATTTGATGCAATGAAACTCCTCAAGTCTGGGTTTGAGACAATAAAATGGGTCGAGTTATTAAATGACTTAACTAGACTCAGTTGAACTTAGTGTATACTGCTTTGTGGCCAGTGTGGCATCCTCTAGGCAAAAGTTTATCATTCACATTTGGACCCGATGTTTCAGGTTTACCTTGTCTTCTCTCCAGTAGGTCTTAGGGTTTTGATCATTTTAACAAATCCTTATGACTTTTTTTTAAAAATAAATCCTTATGACTGTTTACTGTACTAACAACTGTAAAAAAGAACCCAATTTCAGTGTAATTATCATTTAGATTGGTTATGTTTCTGGTTGCTGTCAAGATATGAAGAATATGTAGAGCTTTTACTTACCCATCACCCCTCTTATTTGAACAAAACAAAAAACGTCTTCCCTTTTTTGTCTTGTCAACCATCTGAAATCCTCACATTTGTTCTAAGTGCAAGGAACTCCAGCTTATTGATGTAGTCTTTTTCTGACAGAATATCAAGGCAGTATAGAGATAACCCTTCAATAATGCAATATATGCATAGACACTTCTACTCAGAAAAGGTTTTTGATGACTCAAACTCTGATAAACCAATATTGAGGTGGCGGTACCGGAATTTCTTTGGTGATAATGTTGATCATGGCCAAACTAGAAATGAAAGCAATTCTGCTAGCAGCTCAGACTCACCCGGAGATTCACATGTCAAAAGGGCTGGACAAATTCCTGTAAGTACTATGAAAAATTTCTCTTGCCATTGTACAAATAATAACTTATCTTGGAAATTAGCTTGAGAGACTGAAGAAAAATATATGTTTACGACACAGACATTGGATTATTTGGTAGGTATCTGGTTTCATGTTAAAGTTGCATGGGGTTTATTTTGATGCCTTTATATGCTTAAGTATTCTACATGCTCGCTTTTTTTTCACATGTATAGGCGGTTTAGTTGTTGAATGTGGAAATTGATATAGTGAAACAGACAAGTTTTACACCCTTGATGAGACTTATTTTTCTGATTATTTTGTCACCTGATTGGATGAAAAAACTGCATGAAACTGGTTGTATGGAATGTGTTATAAACCCTCTACAACACTCTTCCCGTGAATAAATAGAAAGAAAGATTTACAATTTTACAAATGATGAACAAGAATTCAAAGGCAATCTTGGCTCTGATTGTGTACTGAACAGGACTCTTGTCTTTATTGTCTCGTAAAGCATCTAGATACTCCCCTGACTGCTTGTATGTTCAAGAAATTCCAAATTCAAGAAATTCTAATTGGAAAATTAATTGAAATTATATTATAACTACCTACTCAAATATAGCTCAGAAATTCATAGCAACACTAACTCCAAGCTAATAGCTAAAGAAAACTTGGATATTTCTCCTAGCACAAGTTCAAAAAAGTATTGCATTTGATGGTTTCACATCATGCAGGTTAGATTCTAAATTCATCTTATGATTTTCTACTGCCTCTACTATTATTGATTTTCTAAATTCATCTTATGCTTGCTGGAAGTGGTGTTCTATAGAGTAATCTGGTATCCCTTGCATATAATTATAATGTAGAGAGTTGTAATAACTTATGTTGTTCAAGTTGCTTGTCATGAATATGAATTGTCCATAGTAATGAGCTAATGTTGGAGAAACATTCTACGCAATTAGAGATCTATAAGAGAAGCTACTATCAACTGCAAGAAGCTGTTAAGCGGCAGTTCCATGAAAGATTACAGAATATGATTGAGTGATATATTTGTTAAGAGTTTGCTTAATGGGGACTTCCTCTCACCAATATGAAATAAAATGGATAACAGGTGAAAAACTACAAGCTCCTGAAAAACTACAAGCTCCACAATTGTGCTTTACATCTAAATATTAGTTGATAATTAAAGAGCTTGAGCTTTAACTCGTTTCAGGAACAACACACCTAAATGAGCATCTCTTGAGAACTGCCTGTCTGTTTTGTCTGTGTTTCATGACTATTCATCACTTAATCCGTCTGAAAATGGGAGCTAGGTGATGAGCTTTGGGATGTTGTAAAAGGGAGACAACGCATGTCTTACCGTACTTCACTAAACTTAAAATGCCAAATTTAGTACCAACAATCGGATTTAATTGCTCAGATTTGTATTTGAAATTTTCTAATTCATGCTAATGTGTTAGATGAACCCGGTTGCTGATGCAATGGAAGACCCTTTAGATAGCATTTTTGGTTATATGGCACCACTGGAGGAGATCCATCATTATAGTACCTCAAGCTCATCATCCAAAGCATCAACTAGTAACCGCAGAAGATCTCAGCGTAGACGTCGAACACACCATCATGAAGATTCTTAGACCAGGAATAATGTCCAAGCTCATTATCTTTAAAAGCTGATGATTCTCTGAGGGGGGAGAAGGAAGAGAAATACTCCAGATGTCATGGTAGGCCAAAATCTCTGTTATTAACTGTTTTCGTTGTGCCAGTGAATGTTGAACTTTGCAGTACATTATCTGGCCAATATTCCTGTATCTTACTCGATGAATGCCTCCAAACTAAGCTGGAAAAGTTGAATTTGTGTTAAGTTACTGTTCAACTTGGGTCACTGCAACATAAAACAGCTTGTCAGGGATATTATGCTCCCTGATAGACATTAGTGGTTGAACTGATGCAAATGACATTTTCGTTGCCTGACATTATCATACATTGTTCTAAGAAAAGAACCATTGAGGCGGTCTGGTCGCACTGAACAGTCTAACAGATGTACAAACTCTTCCCTGTTTATTATACAAGATGAAGATGCACCATTTTGTCTCAGATCGATGGAAAAAGTTCATGGATGACTAATTTAATCATTGTGTCACTTTCCCACAACTGGAAAACGGATCTTTCACACAAGAAACACAAAAAGAACGTTACAAACAGATGTTTTTAGCATGTCAGAAAAAACGTGGAACATGAAAAGCTTGTAATTTCCATAACATTTCCCTGAGTGATTTGTCTAATACGAACAAAGCCAAAAGTTAAGTCAGGTCTTTACATGACTTTGACCGTGAGCAATCTTATACGACACGATTGCACACTTCGTGTAACCTGAAAGACAATCTTATCGGACAAAAGGGCAACACACTCCTGTTCCTGTGGCAAGAAAACGCGATTTCTGGTACGAGAAAGAAGGAAAAGAAGTTGAAACTACGACCATTATTTCAGACCTGAACGCGTTTCTGGATTTGTTGAAGACAAAACTAAAGTGTTAGGTGTCTTTTCCATTCTCAACTAACACCGAAATTCCTCCTTTCTGCGAAGGATCGAGGAAGCTTCGTCATCTGTCACTCTACGTATGCATGTCATGCTCTCTGCTTCGCATGCATGGTAAAAACTCATATAATTTGCCTTTCTTTATAATATTACTTGAATTATTTGTGCTGACTTCACTTAATTCATCAGGGAGTGATTGAAAAAAGATTAGAGAGTCATGATATTAATTTGACAAGGAAAGTAATATTTTTAATGATTTTTTTCCTACTTATATTTGAATAAATATTATAATAATGAATCAATTTTTAAAAGCTCGAAAAATAAAATTGAAATTTTTACTAAATAAGATTTTTTAGTAATTGATTTTTTTTGGCCATAAAAGCTTTTAAACCATTCAAGTTCATGAATAAATGATATTTTTTAATAATTTATTGTCATTTTCCAATCTAAAATTAGGTTTTCTTACTAAATTAGGAAAATAAAAGCAGTCTAACATAATATTTTATGTCCACAGTTTCCAAACTTATTACAATTTATTATACATTAATCGAATATATTATTTAATTTTAAATTACTAATTTATTTAAAAATATATAATTTACGGATTATTACATAATTCGAATGATTTATTTAATGGAAATATTAGAACTTATTCGTTGGTCAAGAACAAAGTAGGGTATTTTTGTTGCTTTTTGAATCTTTTTCTTTTTTTTTCTTTTTCTTCCCCTTTTTTGGAAAAAGAAAATATTGACTTTCCTGGTAATTTCGTGAAAGATGAGGGGCAAATGATCAAAAGCCATTCTCTTTCATCTTTTTCGGCGCACTGCTCCTCCACACACGGCCAGAGATTCAAAGACTTAAACCCAAAAAGCTTAGAGAAAAGATACAGAAATTTCGCAGGCAAATCCTTTGCTTACGAAACATTTTTTAATATTTACCACCCCACTCCCCAGAAGTATTCTTTTTAAGCACTCGTTCTCATACAAATCTCTGAAACACAAACAGAAAACAGACACAACACAAAGACACAAGCTTTTGTGTCGTTTCCCTCCTAGTCCTAGGCCCTTCCTCCTCCTCTCGATCCACAGAAACTTCACCACTTCCATAGCTTTTATGATCATCTGTTTACCTTTCCATCTCTACAATCACAATCCTTCAAAGATTTGGAGTCCTACCCATTACCCAATTCCCCAAAACCTTATCTCCTCAGCATCTTTCGTTTTCCTATTAATTTTAGCGCATTCTGTGTTTGCTGCTTGTTCTCTCCCCAATACTAATCACCAATTTCGAAGCAAAGATCAAAACTTTAGAGAAACCCAGATGAAAGATCAAAGCTTTAGCGAAAACAGAGCAGCTATGAAGGTGCATCCTATGCCCAAGAAAAGGAACAACATCACAATCCAGTTTTACAGCAACGTTGGCAACAACAATCAAAGAGACCCATCTGCTGTTGGGTCACATAAAAAGCTAAGGAGGCTACCCCACATCTTTAGCCGGGTTTTGGAGCTTCCTTTTCGATCAGATGCTGACGTCTCGGTGGAGGAAAGCTCCGACTGCTTCAGGTTCGTGGCGGAAACCGATAATATTGGAGAGGTTAGAGCGTATACAATTGAAATCCACCCTGGGGTCATCAAGATCGTGATTAGGCCTAATGGGTACCTCGAATTCTCGTCGTTGAATGATTTGGAGTTGGATATGTGGAGGTTTAGGTTGCCGGATTCCACAAGGCCGGAGCTTGCTAGCGCGGTGTTTGTTGACGGTGAGTTGATCGTGACGGTGCCAAAGAGGGAGGAAGGCAATGAGGGGACTGGTAATGACGGGGAGTTTAGAGGAGGTATGGGAAATAATAGCAACAATAACAATGCGAGACTTGTGCTTGTACAGTGATAAATTACTGCTTCAAGTTTTTTTTCTCTTTTTGGCTATTAGCTTGAATTATGTTCTTCTGGATGTTAGATTTTGAAGTTCTTGGTGGAAGGTACTACGTTTTGTATCAGAGCTTTCATCTTCTTGAATGAATCAAGCAAGTTTTTTGTTTTAAAGTTCTAGCACATGGATGGTTTTGCATTCTGTTTGTAAGCACCAGCCACTATGGTTTTCTCGTCAGTTTGCTTCAAACTCTGTGCCTTTTTCTGCAGAAGAGAAGCATAAATCATAGTAATTGTGTTGGCATTGGATAGATTAATGTTTCGTCTCTATCGTAGAGTTCCTATTGAGTATTTAGTTCTATTACTTACAGGATTCATCCATATAAAGCTTGAAAGCCTAAGGAAAAAGGAAGCCTCTCTTATCCCCTTTCCTTTTGGCTTATAAATCCTTGATAGCTCGTGTTTGCTGGATCCTTTTGTCTTTTGCTCTTTAACTTCTCCAGTGCACGGTTTTCCTTTCTTGACTGTAAGGCTACGTTTGGTTATTCCTAAGGTTTTAAATGAATTATAATAGATTGAGAAGTAATATTAAAAAATTATTGTTTGAGAGGATAAAAGGTTTAATGAAATATTGTTTAAATGAAAATTTTTTAATATAATATAGTATAAAGTTATTATTATTTTACTTTTCGTTTTAAACTCATGTTTGCCTCTTTCGGCAATGAATATATGCTTCTTAAGCAACTCAGTGGTGGACATAAATCTTCCATTTGTTCCTGAAATATACCATATCAGACATTGGACAGTCACTTTAATGTACATTACTATTGAAAAATCCATCATAATCTGCATCTTCTGCTTTATTTCTTTACACTGTTTCACATATGATTCTTCAAGAGTTGTCCTTTTTGTGGTTTAGATATCTCTCTCCATCTTTACGGTGTCTTATGCAACACTACAAGCTTCTTTCTCATGGTGTTGGGTAGGTTTAAGTGCTTTACCTTGAACAATGAACATTGTGTCGATGCTTCTCTAGCCACTCCTTTAGAGCTGAAATTGTTGGATCAACCAATGTATTTTATGGGTTCCCTAAGACAAATCTCCCTCTGTTTACAGCTAGTCCTTTCGTTCAATGCAGTAGTTCTGTTTACTGAAATGACATCATTAGCTGCTTTAACATGTATTCGTCCCCTCACCCCTCTTCTCCTTCTACTCTTTCTGGAGATATTTTCTACTCCCGTTAGGAATTAGCCTTTTGACTTGTGAGCATAATGCGTGTCGGAGCATACGTGTTTAATCTACCGGAGCTTCTGATTATCAAGGTATGTATCATATTAGCATCAGAAATGAATACAACTGAATAAGCATTGTCCCTTTTGGTAAGGGTTGTACATAAATATTGTCATGCTTACTATTGTTGTTAATGGCTATGGTAGGTTGGAGTAAAAGGTAAACTTGTACTTGAATTCCTTCCTGCCCAGAAGATAAGTAGGTTCCTACATTATTCTCTTCTTTACACATGCCACGTTTAAATACTTGAATTCCTTCCTGCCCAGAAGATAAAGTAGATTCCTGCATCATTCTCTTCTTTACACATGCCACGTTTAAGGGGATTAACTTTAACTTTGGCTTGTCTTATCTCAACAGTCTGCACTTTTTTAGGTCCAAAACGAAACAGGTCATGCAAATTCTCAGAATGATAAAAGAGGAACGGATTTTCTTCTTGATTTTGCCAACTCGAAATCTATCTTTTATTATCATCATTCAAGCGAAAGATGAAGGAATTGATACTTGTCTTGTATGTCTTCTGATCTCTTAGGTTATTCCAAGTTTCACTGTGCTGTGCTGTGCTGATACAATAGCAATCATTTAGATGCACTTTGGTAATTTTGTTTTTTGTTGAAAATTTGCACTTTTGTAAACTTAACAGGCTTGTTTTCATTTACTTTTTTTAGTTTTCTGTTTTTATGTTTTTAGTTTTCTATTTTTGTTTCTAAATGTAGTACACAAATTTATTTATTTGAATTTTTAATTTCTATTTTTTTTGGTTTCTTCCAGTTTTTTAAATTTATGAATTTTTTTTCCATAATTTGACTTACTATTGATTTAATATATATTATTTAATCTATTAATTAATAATAAAAATAATGAATAATTTAATTTAATATTTTTCTTAATTAATTAAAATTATGAATTATTTAATTTATTTCATTTTAAAATTAAATTAAATTAATATTTATTAATGAGTATAAATAAGTTTAAAATATTTTCAAATTATATAAACTTTAAGTAAAATTTTGATTTAATAATTTATTTTAAAATTATTTACCTTAATAAAATAAAATAATTTTATTGAAAATTTATTAATAAATATTAAAATAAATTTAATTAATAAAAAATTATCTTTAAGTTTTATTTAATGTGTGATTATTATTAATAATAACAATATAACTACGTTAATTAATAACCACACATGTTTTTTTTATTTGAAAGCATAAACTAAAACCAAAGAATAAAACTAAAAATTACAATTAAAAATAGGGTTAATTATAAATAAAAGCTCAAACTTTTGTTAAATTTTTAATTATAGTCCGAACTTTAAAAGGTTGTCATAAAATACCAAAACTTTCAATTTTTTCAATTCTAACTCAAATTTCAAAAAGTCACAATAAAATGTTCAAACTTTCAATTTTCTTCAATTCTAATCCGATGTTATTTGTTGTTCTCCCGATATTCAGTCTTTTGTTTTCTGTTTGTTCTTCTGATGTCTCAAACTACTTTCGCATTACAGTGTACTGCACCAGTAAACTCTTCATTTTTAGTTCATTCTCTTGATGCCTTTTGTGTGAGGGCATCAGAGTTGCGTAATTTGAAAATCAAAGAATGAGATCATTGGGAGAACAAACTGAAAACCAAGAAAAAAAAACTAAAATCAAAGCGTAAGGTCGTCTAGACTGTGTAATATGATTTATATCATTTTAAAACAACGTCATTTTAATTATATGATTAAACGGAGTCATTTCATTAATCTTCATTTGTTATGTTAATTTTGGCTAACGTTAATTAACAGTTAAAGTTTCTGAAACACGTGACAAATCACGTCAGCAAACTTAACGAAAACACTAACGTTGGGCTAGAATTGTAAAAATTGAAATTTTGAAATTTTATTGTTACTTTTTAAAGCTCAGTCTATAATTAAAATTTTAACAAAAAATTGAGCTTTTTTAATAATTAACCCTAAAATGTTTGATATAATCTCATAACGTAATTTTGAATATTAAATAAGTAGTCGTTTTTTAAAAATATAATTATCAATATGTTTGTTATAAGAGATCCAAAAAGTATGTTGGTAAAAATAAAAATCATATAATCTTTAAATTTTTAATGAAAATTGTAAATATATATAAGTTAAAATAATAATTTTTAATTAATTATTCCTTTTTGTGTCTAATATGATCTGAAGCTGTAATTAAAATTTAATTGGGAGAGCAGAGAGTAAAAATAAAAAAATATTTTTAAATTTATTATCTTTTTTTATATATTAATATGATCTAAGATGTAATTAAAATTTGATTAATAGACAAAAAGTGAACAATATTGTACTTATGGCCTGAAAAGTGTGATCTTTGGTTTACTAATTCTCCAAGAAAGCAGGAAAAGACGTTAAAACTACAGCCATTACTTGGGACCATAACCCAAGCTTTTGGTCTTTTGATCCTTAAACTAACAAACACCACGTGATTATTCAAAACCTTGCTATATTATTACCATTTTTTTTATTACATTAGATATTCCAGTTTAGTCGTACTAATCTTAAGCCCTTACGATCCTACCCAAGAATTTTAGAGGAGGTTCAAGATCCCTCAAATTCTTATATAGCCTGTACACTTCTGCGTACAAAGAGTCGTCACATACTTAATTAGTCAACTGCTGATTGATCACTAGCCCTGATCAATATCAACGAAACCTGATACTGAAGCGTCTGTAATTAATCCGATCAAATAACTTTACTCAGGAAACTAGAGGATCATTAACAAGGAAAATTTTTCATTTTCTCTCTTTTTGTGTGATTCAAACTCAAGACCTTCTGTAAAGGAGAGTCTTAAGTGAAGAGTTTACGTCATTCAAAACCATGGACGGAGACATGCCATTGGGGCCCCCGTGTTTTTAAAAAATTAAATAGTTTTTTATTTTTAATATATATATATAATATAATATAATATAATATATTAAAACCTTATAAGTTGTCGTAAAAGCAACGTTGTCGTCATCTGTAAAGTTACAACTGCTATATATAGAATTATTTTCTTTGTAATTCTTTGTAATTATATCTTTATAATTCAAAACCCTAAAAGAGCAACGCTATCGTCATCTATAATATATATAATATATTAAAACCTTATCATAGGTTACTCTTTGTTGCTGTCATCTATAATATATATAATATATTAAAACCCTGCCATAGGGTTGCTCTTCTGGAAGATCTTAATAGAAATCGTTGTGATCAGTTCCCATCTGCTCTTTAGTGGATTATAGACAATCAGCTTTTGGATGGTTCATAGGATGACGACTGTCGATTGAAAAAGGTAAGACAAATACAAAAGTGATAATGCAGATAACAGATTGATTAGTTTTTATGGAAAAAAAGTATATTTTGTTAAATAGATAAGTAATTACGCGGATTGATTAATGTTTAATGAAAAAAATAAATTTTATAGAATTCGTAAATATTGGTTCAAACTAATTTTTTTTATTTTGCAGTTATGGAAAAATATTTTAAAAAATTAAGACCGATTATTCAGTCATCATCGTGTGGTTTAAATCAGAATGCTAAGAAAGCATCATGTATTCCCTTTGGTTTATTTGTTAGTCAAATTGTCATTACTTTTACAGTTGCTACAGTCACAGTGGAAAGGGCTTTCTTCACAATGAAAATTATCAAGAGTTCACTTCGTAATAAAATAAGAGATGACCTATTGAATAATTATTTAGTGTGTTACATTGAAAGAGATGTATTTGCAAATATTGACGATGATGTTGTTATGAAAAGATTTCAATTTATGAAAAGTAGGTGAGGATTATTGTAATTTTAGTTATTTTATATTCTTAATAAAACTTTGTTTTTTTATTTAGTTTTGATATTAAAATTTTTGTAAAATTTATATTTTATTTGAACCCCACATCTCCTGTCCTTGGCTCTGTCACTATTCAAAACCTTACTATATTATTAGCATTTTTTGTTTCTTGGATCATACTATAAGTGAATATTAAGTGGTAGATAAAATCACATTATTTTCAAACTCATCGGAATTTGGTCTCATTGAGTGAAAACTTTGAAATCAAACAACCAGCTCGATGAATAAATAATTAATTCCTCTATAATAATTTTAGCTTTACATTCTGTAATCCAAATTTAGGTTTTCTTGCGAACTATTTATTTAAACAAAAGCACTCTAAACCAATATTTAAAGGCTGCTAATTATCTAAAATGTAGTTATTATACCTTTGATTTTCTTTTTACCACAATTTGCTCACCTTTGAATGAGCAACAATGATTAAAATGGTCAACCGATTCTTTTAGTTAACTGTAAAAATCTTGAATAGTTTAACTTTTCGGTTCAATTTACTTTAATCATACTTATTATTAAAACTCGATTATGCTATTAATTAATCAATTAATTTTCATAATTAATAAGTTTTTATAAACTAATAAATCAATTATTTTTATTTAACAATTTATTTTTATTTAAACTTCAAAATTTTTAATAAGTGAAGACAATTTCTTTCGATCACATTTCAAAATTTTAAATGTTATTCAATTTTTAATTAGTTTTATGACAGTCTAATACTATTAAACTTTTTAAAACTTAAATCTCTTCTCTTACTAGTTTAATTTTAGATCTTGTTTTTAATACATTCATGAGTAAAAATGATGGCTTTATAATGAGAAAAAAAATACAATCTTAGATTCTTTTAATTTTAAAAAGTTAAAAATTATTTGTTGGTAAGTAACAAAATAGAATTGAAAACAAATCAAAATCGATAACACACGAATGAATATAAATTCAATTTAAAATTTTGGTTGGATCAAATTTAAATATAAATTTAAATAATACTATTTTAATATAATTAATTAAAATTATAAATTTTATATTCAAGTCGAATTAAAATAATATTTTTAAAATCAATTGTGTTAAATGTAATTTTCTCCTTATATTTTAAGATACAAGAAGTTTAATTTATTAAGTTGAAATTTAGTGTCATTCATCTTATAAATTATTAAATCCTAATACTTAGGGTTTTTTTTTTTTCAGCTTCTCCTTTTGTTTTTCCTAGGATGAGTTTCTCTGTAATTTCGTGAAAGAGGAGGGGCAAATGATCGAAAGCCAATCTATTTCATCTTTTGCAGTGATGCCTTTCTTCCTCACACAAAGCAGTCCCAAAGAACCAAACCCAAAAGGTTAGAGAAAAGAGACAGAGAATTCATGGTCAAATCCAAACAGTATTTACCATTCCGAAAATATTCTTCTTTTTAAGCACGCATTCTCCTACACACAAGACTCAGATGCACGAGCAAAAGACACAGACCAAGATAGACACAGACACAAGCCCTTTCTGTCATTGTCTTCTTTGGCCCTGTCTCTGTCTCTTAGAAACTCCACCACTTCCATTCCTTTTGTGATTAGATCACCTTTTTCCCTTTCCCTCTTCACAAACACAATCTCAATCCCTTAAAGATATTGAATCCTGCCGATTACCCAATTCCCCCATATCCTATCACTTCAGCATCTTTCGTTTTCCTATTAATTCTAGCCCATTCTCTGTTTGCTGCTTGTTCTCTCCCCAATTTCGAAGCAAAGATCAAAACTTTAGCGAAACCCAGAAGAAAGATCGAATCTTTGGCCGAAACAGAGGAGCTATGAAGGTGCATCCAACGCCCAAGAAAAGGAACAACATCACAATCCAGTACTACAGAAACGTTGGCAACAATAATCAAAGAGATTCATCTGCTGGTGGGTCACACAAAAAGCTAAGGAGGCTACCCCACATTTTTAGCCGGGTTTTGGAGCTCCCTTTCCGATCAGATGCTGACGTGTCGGTGGAGGAAAGCTCCGATTGCTTCCGGTTCGTGGCGGAAACCGACAATATTGGAGAGATGAGAGCGTATACAATTGAAATCCACCCTGGGGTTACTAAGATCGTGATTAGGCCAAATGGGTACCTAGAGTTTTCTTCGTTGAATGATTTGGAATTGGATATGTGGAGGTTTAGGTTGCCGGATTCCACAAGGCCCGAGCTTGCTAGCGCGGTGTTTGCCGACGGTGAGTTGATCGTGACGGTGCCAAAGGGGGATGAGGGCAATGAGGGGACTGGTAATGATGGGGAGTTTAGAGGAGGTATGGGAAATAATAACAACAATAACAATGCTAGGCTTGTGCTTGTACAGTGATAATCACTGGTTCTAGCCTTTTTGGTTTCGGTTCTTTACCTTGAATTATGTTCTTCTGGATGTCAGATTTTAAGATTGCCGGTGGATGCTGTTAGTCTTTCGTATACTAGCTTTCATTGTCGAATGAATCAAGCAAGGTTTCTCTTACTTTTCTTAATAATGAGGTTGATGGCTAGTAAGTTTTAAGATATGGATTTGCTTACATAAGGAAGTTGATGGCTAAGAAGTGTAAGATAGGCATTTGAGATATATAGTTACTTTTAAAGTTCTAGCACATGGATGGTTTTGCTTTCGGTTTGTCAGCACCAGGCACCAGGCACCAGCCACTATGGGTTTCCCATTAGTTTAGTTTCAAACTTTTTGCCTTTTCTGGAGAAAAAGAGCATAAATCATCATAATTGTGTTGGCATTGATAGATTAATGTTTCAACTCAGACATAGAGTTCCTGATGAGTATCTTGTTCTATTACTTCTAGGATTTCATCCATGTAAAGCTTGGCTTAAGGAAAAAAGGGAACTCTCTTCTTCCTTTTTTTTTCTTCCTGTTTATAAAGTACTTCATTGCTTGTGTTGGCTGGATCTTTTTTGTCTCTGTCTTTTAACTTCTCCAATTGTGTGGAATAATAGTGTTAAGCTATGCTTTTTTCTTCTAGGACCAACTGCATGGCCATCATTCAGTAATGATATCTTGATAAATAAAATTTTTCTTATTTAATAATGGTGCCCAATTATACTCGCCAGACACCAAACTTTTTTTCTTCTCTTTAATCTTTATATTCCTTGTCTGCAAGGTGGTGGTGGCAAGCCGATGTCTTTTATATTGGTACTTTAATGTATCCTCCTCTTTTCCTTCATGGTTAAGATGATCTGCTTCTTACCTGCCATATATAATCTTTGTAAAGCCACCTCGTCATGGACCTAAATCTTCCATTTCTTCTTTAAATATACCGTATCAAACTTTTCCAGACTGTAATGTGCATTGTCTTTTGAAAAGTCATCTTAATGCGCTTTCTTCTTTACACTGTTTGACATCTTATTCTTCAACAGTTATCCTTTGTGGTTCTGAGATTTCCTTGTGCAACTTTACAGTGGTTCTTATGGATAGTACAAGCTTCTTTCTCATGCAGCCTTTCCTTGTAAAATTGCATTGATGCTTCTTTAGTAACTTAGAGATGAAATTGTCGCATCAAAGCAATGCAGTTGACGGGTTCACTAAGACACATCTTTCTCCTGTTACAGTTAGTCCATTGTTTCAATGCAGTAGTTGGTAAATCACTTTATGTTTCCTGAAATGATATTATTATCAACTTCTTAGTCTTAGATGTGGACAAAAGATATAACATCTCAAATTTGACTAGTTAAGTACATTTGCAATTATCTGCCCCTTTTCTCTTTCTAATCTTTCCAGAGATTTTCAACTCTTAGGTATTAGCTTTTTGACTTAGTTCTGATCTTCTGCAATGGCTGAATGTAGTTCAATATCGAATCAGCTATAACATTATTGATGTGTAGCCCTTTCCCCTTTATTCCAATTCACCACATGAATTAAGGATAACATTGTCCTAATGAATCACTGGCTATAATCTGCTTGTCTGCTCTGCAAATGTAGTAGCTGTTCCACATTTGGTGTGAGCATGCTGCCTATTGCAGCATACGTGTTTAGTCTACCGGAACTTCTGTCATCGATATAAATAGCATCACATGAATGCAACTGATCAGCATTTTGATCATTGGGGTCATTCTTTCGTCGATTCCATTATGAAACTTTTTAAGATGTGCTTTCAGGTCCTTTTCAAATATCGGGTGTCTTTTAAGCAAATTAAGCACTGTCTAAACATTGTGATGTTTAACTCTTGTGTTAATGGCTAGGGAAGGTTGTACTAAAGGGTAAATGTGTACTTGAATTCCTTTCTGCCACGAGATAAGTTAATTCCCACATTTTCTCCTCTATACAAATGCCACGTTCAAGGGGATAACAGTGGGAGGACAATGGTTCTTTCACTTCCGCTGAAATGTTGTCATATATGGCACTTCTTAGGTGCAGAGGACGAAAAAGGTCTTGTAGTTTGAAACTTGGTTTTGCATTTATTCTGAACTTCTTACTGAAAAATTGTTCCAAACTCGTCTAGGGCCCTTGCGTTACGAGTTCACCATAACACAGGCACTTGGGATTGGCCTACGCTTCATGCCTTGCTT
>JAOSBP010000120.1:68061-73061 GCA_027563825.1 Erythroxylum mucronatum
CCCCCGTCTGTCTGTCCATTGCAGGAACTCCTCCTCCCAAGATCCACTTAGGTCCTGACAAACTCGTCTGGGGCTCTTCGCCTAGTGGGCACTTGACTACATCCTCGCCCTAAGTGATGATTACGGAGCAACCTCCCTGTCAATCCAGCTTGTGGAAGCACATTTGGCACTGGTTGACCCCAGCGTATTCGCTCTTTCTTTTGGCTACTTGCTCATGACCGTCTCCTCTCCAATCAACAATGCGTCCGCAAGCATCTCACTACGAGCCTAGATTGCTATCACTGCCATTCCGACGAATCTTCTCTTCACATTGTTCGCGATTGCCCAAAAGCGCCATTGGCTCACTCTCCCGCGCCAAGCCATCTCTCCTGACTTCTTCCACGCTAATACTCATGATTGGCTCACTTGTAATCTTCAACAACACCAAACGGTCTTTGGCCTTGACTGGGCCGTTATATTTGGTACTGTCTGTTGGTTCCTTTGGTCGTAAAGGAATATGGCCCTTTTCGATAACCACTTTTCCTGGCTGTCATCTCCTACCACTCTCGTCCTCAACTACGTCTGACAGATAAACCAGGCTTCAGTCTGTCATATTCGAGCTCGGTTTGAACCCCGACTGCATTCCGAACAACTTATTGGATGGATTCTGCTTGCCCCTAGCTGGGCCAAACTCAATACCTATGGAGCGTGTAACAATGCTACTTTTTTGGCCACCGCAGGTGGGCTCCTCCGAAACAGCTCTAGTGCTTGGCTGAGTGGCTTTGCCCAAAATATAGGTCAGTATTCCCTGCTTTCGGCAGAACTCTGGGGCGTTTATTCGGGCCTTCAGCTGACTTGGGGCCTTGGGTTTCGACGAGTGGTACTCGAGTTAGATTCTCTCCTGGTCAAAGATCTCATCTCTGATGCAATCCATCGATCCATGTCGCTCAACCCCCTCGTCCTGGGCTTCAATAAGTTACTCATCCGAAATAGGGTCGTTCTCCCTCGCCACACATACAAAGAGGGCAACCGTTGTGCCGACTGGCTCGCCGATTTTGCTTTTACTTTGGGCGTTGAGGTTACCACTTTTGTTAGTGCCCTTTCTGGATGCGCCAATATCCTTCTAGAGGATATGGCAAGGGTTAACCTTCTCCGGAGGATCGTGTAATTTTGTTTTCCTTCCTTGTAAGCAAAAAAAAAAAAAAAAAGTTCCAAATGTCATTACATGGTCAGGCTGGCGCCCACTTAAAAGTTTTACACAATCATCGGCTAGTTTAATCATTTCCATTACCAGATCTCATTTCTAGATATTAATGTGTCTTTGATGTGTGTAATCCAGGACTTGCATGGACGCATGAGAAGCTTTTCTTAGATGTACAGTATAACATTCCCAAGTATAACGTTGGCAAGTGTAGAATTCCAAAAACCGACGAAAATCAAATTTGAAACACAACTTGATCCAAGCTTGAGCTCCAGTTCATGTCAATAGAGATTCAGGATTACTGTACATCAAAATTGGTTTCTCCATACAGAAAGGAAGAATTGTTTGTGTCCATCAGTACGGTCACAGCCCAAAGCTGCTTGAAATCCTCTATTCTCAAATACTTGCCCTCTTCCACATCTTTGGGAAGCCTCTTCACTAAGATGTTATCAACTCTTGCACAAATCTTTCCTCAAATTTCACATGCAACTGAGCAGTCTGTTTAACAATTTAGAGATGTGCTCTTCTTTCTTCTTTGTGACATTTGACACCAGTATTAGTCGTGATGACACAGCCAAACCCTCAGTAACAAATGCCACCTTAAGTGTCCTCTGAAAGCAGGTGATCAGGTCAAAGAAGGCAGATCAATGGGAAAATGTGAAATGTTTTACAGTTTATGGACTTTAGTCCTCAACTTCCAAACCAAAGTGCTCCTTCAGGATTGCTTTGGAGGTCCTTCCAAATCCTTTGTACACTTCTTTCATTTGCTCAAGTTTCACAACTTCCTGCTTTACTTGATCCACCCCCTTCAGAACAGCACTCAATAAGGCATTTGTGGTGGTTTTCCCTGTGCGACAAGCCAATGCGGTCCTTTCTTTGTCTAATTGCTGATATAAGTTCTGGAGATACTTCTTCTGAGCATAAAGTCGTTCCTCTGCAAGTTTGTATTCAGCTTCTTGCGCTATTTGTAGCGCCTCGAGAACATGGTCAATCTCATCATCAAGCTTAAGACTTTCAGAGCAGAAATCAGTAAACTTGGATAACACATATGGCAAGCTCATTCTATTATCTACAAAATTTTGATGAGTAGTAACTCCTAGAGTAGCATTTCCGTTGGCAGAAGCACCTGTTATGACAAATGAAAATATCAACAATTGAATAGCTAAGTAGATCATTTATCATGCTGGAAGAGAAACAAAGTAAAAGAACATCATAAGTAGTTAGAAGTTGGGTAATACTACTGTGAAAATGTAAAGGTGAAGTAGGAAACACAAAACATGAGATTTTTGTTCAAGCTGAAATATCATAAAAGATAACCATCCTTGAAAAGCAGTCTCTTATAGCTCACATGCAACTTTTTATCTATCATCCAAAACATAACAGTGTTCCACACAGAAATCTTCTACAAAGTTTTTCACTGGTGATAAATTCCAAGAGCATATGTTTAGGCTAAAGTTTCAGACAGCAGCTATAGATTCTATCAAAATTGTTTAGGTAAAAAAGTTAGGTTTCTAAGCAAAACCCAACTCTAATATCATGTAAATGTAAATAAAGGAGAAAGAGTAGAGAACAAAAAGAATGAATACAATGTTCAAAATTATTTGATGCCAATATCCAGGAATAAAAATATTAAAAGAATGAATACAAGGTTTACACAGAATGATCTACTAGAGCAATAATATTGTGTGAAACCATTGAAAGAAAGAGCATCCTACAAGATCTTGCAGTGAATCAACCACCGAAACAAAGCTTGCAATTAAATTTCATTCAAGTAAACACATTCTTGTTTTGAATTTTACGAAACATCTAGTATATCATCAATTCATCTAGTTAATCCCTCAAAGAATTTATATTTTTCTATCATCTTTCACACATCATGAGCAATTATATTGTCTGAATACTTTTCCCCTCACAACTTACATCGGTCTTGTAATTTTTAGGAAAAATTAGGATCAGAGTAGAACCGGATAGACAATATGGGGTTATACATTAATCAATCACCCAATTAGATACAATCCTCAAAACAAACAACTTAGACTATTGAATCAATGACCCCTTTGCATAAAACACTGAGGATTCATAAAGCATCTTAACCATTTGCAACAGGTTCTGAATATGATCCCATTAGTCAAAAACAAGCATGAATATAGTTAAAACACTGAATACATGTAACTGGACTTAATTATTCCATCCTCATTTCTTTCATTTGCATCAATACATAATAAAGAAAATGTTGTTGCGAATGATGGTTTCCAATAGAGATGAACTGAAGAGAATTACCACTGGAGATAGCTGAGAAGTCTTCGTCTGCTTTCCATATGTCCTCCAAACTAGTCCCACCCTTGAGCTGATTTAATGCAAATAATAAGTAATTTGAAGTAATAAGGACGAGCTTTTCACAAAAGTATGGAAGTTAGTATAATTGTACCATATAACGACATCATGCATTTACCTTTTTTAATGTCAAATCCACATGTCTCAGTGTTCTAATTGCCTCGGTTTTCTTGGAACCACGTAATATGCTGATGCCAACATTTAAAAGTTTTTCTATTTCACCCCGAGAATCAATAGATTTACAAGTTTGCATAATTCTCAAAGCATGTGGAACAAGATCTGTCCTTGCATCACAACGCCTGCAATAGTACTCAGCATCAAGACCTATTGTTCCTCCAACTGTCCCAGCCATGTAAGTTCGAAGGGCACAGTCAATATGGGCAACATGCCCGCATATGAAACCATCACTCACAATTGCTTCACATTTCACAAAACTGTAACCTCCGTGGTTCAATTTTACAGTCTTACAACAGAGAATACAACAACAATCACGGCAAAACTTAGGCTCAGTACAGCAAATATCACAAGGCATAGCAGCAAAAGGCAAGTCTTCCACTAACTCAACAACACTATTGCACATCTTATTTCCAGCCCTGCATCCTCTTCCATTTGACTGCAAATCAGATAAAGGATGATCCGTTGCCTCTTCAGAAGGTACAGGAAGATCATTGTATCTGTCCACTTTATCTGATGTAATACAATTAGTTAGAAAAGAGAAAATTTCAAGGCTGAAGTTAAAGATGTTAAAATAAGCTACCACAATCAAATTGGAGGAAACACCTTGAATATGAAGATTCAGCAACATACACGGTAGATAAAAAGACATGAGAGCATTCTCAATTATCAAGAGTGCCAGGTCAAATCTCAAGAATGAAATACAAAGAAGAAAATTGAGTATGACTTAAATATGATAATGCATCATTCATGAAAACTTTATAACAATGAGTTTACATAAAGTATGTGCACTCAAATTTCAAACTCAACTCTAACGGCGTCAAATGTTTCTTGCTGGAGGCAACAAATTCAGTGACTCAAAATTGCATATAGTGAACAACATAATGGCTGGAGCTCACATAGTTTCACATAAATGGTATTGAGCATTGACATTTTCACTTCCAAGTATTGAGGAGAAAATATCAGTTAAGCTTTGGTTATTACATGATTCATCAAGCTACTATGATGTTGGTTCTACTCCAGAACAACACTAAATTGCATAAATCATTAACAATCTTTTGGCGGAATACCAAATGAAACTACCCCCATAAATGACGAAAAATCATGAAAGATCACATTTTCCACATCCGATGCAGTCTAATGTCTAAATATCATCATGCATAGATTTAGTCAAATGCCAAGGACGTTCCACTGTTAACCCATATAATAAACTTATATCAACCGCATGTGTGAATCTTCAGTGAATGCCACAAAGTTAAAATATGAATTATGCCATTCTGAAACTGACCATCTATAGATGCATGCTTGGAAG
>JAOSBP010000120.1:78706-97743 GCA_027563825.1 Erythroxylum mucronatum
AACCCTTTGGTCAGGGGTTCGAGTCGCAACTCCACCCTGGCAGACCAAAGCGGACAATACCTAATGGGCCACGGCTCAGAGATTTGGACAGATCTATAAGCGGGGGCTACTCCCCTGTGGGCTTCGAAACCCACCCAAACCAATAATAAATATCAATGAAATATAATAATCAATGAAATATAGATAATAAAACGATATAATAATAAAAAGAAGTAAGTATCATTAAGAGCCTAGAGTGGTTGAAGCTTCATCCACTTTTGGCTTCAAAAACGGCGCCTGTGGGTGGGTCCCACAGGTCTCTCCTCTGTCCAAAAGCACTTGTAAATTTTTGACCGTTTTTGTTTTGGACAGAGTAAGGCAGGATTGTCTTAAATAGGTGCCTGCTCTCGTTTACTAATTACTTGAACACAAGAAGCCAATCACAAAACCAAAAGATAATACATCAGATCAGCTGACTACTCTAGGACCAATGAAACCCTGCAACTGGAAAGCTCAATTTCCTACAAGATCCATAGTCCATACTCTCCGCATTCTCCGAGTCCAACAAGGTTGAACGAACGAGTTATCCAAAAGAAAGGAGTTAGTTGTATTGCTATTGTCTGCATCCATCTGAAACTGATCAATGGCTTCTGTTCAAGTATTCTTCATGCATCATCATCAGTTGTTCTGCTACCTGAATTCAGAATTATGAATTTTCCTTAGGATAGATAGATAGATACAGTGCAAAGATAAGAAAATGGAGCATACCACTTCAATGCTTCCATCCTCCATGTCTGTGTTAAAACAGAGAAGTAAGCTTTCATGAAGAAAGTTCTCTACATCCTCAACATGTACTGGTCCTGTAAAAATGGTTTGATGCTAGCTATATAAGCACATAACTCAGATGAAACTCGAAACCATTTAGCTTGAAATGAAATGTAACCTGTGCATTGAGAGAACCAAGAGAGAATATCAGCTGCTAGCTGGTGGGACTTCTGGAGAGAATCATGGCCACCCCACTTGTAACGGACAGCCAATTGAAGGCCATTCCATCGCGAGAATAGCAAGGAAATGCCTTCCTGGAGAAGAGAGATGGGATCTGGTTTTTGGAGAGCAGAGGGTGGTGGTAGGTCAAGGTGTCCTTTTCTGGTTATGGAATCCATTAAAGAACAACCTCAACTTTTAGCTTCTGCTCTCTCTGTGCGCCTCGTCTCAAGAGATCCTTCTTGTTCCCTTCTCCGAGAGAAAACAAGGGAGATATGCCCTTTTCTTTCTTCTCTTTCTTCTTCATTTTTTCTTCTTATTCTTCATCTGTTCGAACAAGGAACAATAAGCGAAGATGTTGCATGAGAAATAGGGAGAGAAAGACTCGCGCGCAAGGGGGAGAGAGAGAGGAAGTTGTCTAATAGTCGTGCCAATGTAAACATTGAACCGGCCCAATTTCGGCCCAATAGTTTTTGAGTAATTTGAAACTTGAATTTTTTCTTTTTCTTTTTATTTTAAATTTTAAATTTTATAATTTTATTTAAAAATAATAAAATAATTATCGTTTTTCATGGATGATGATTCAAACATTGAGTCAAACCTGACCTACCGGAGTGGACAAAAATTGCCAAACTTATCTCATATAAAAGAATAAATTGGAATTTTAATTTGTGTTTGTTCAAAATTAATAAATAAAATTAAAATTCAATCTAAAATTTTAATAAATTTTTAATCTCAAAACGTTAAATTAAATAAATTTTAAATTTTTACAAATTTAGCAATTTATATTTTTAAATATATTAAAAAATAGTTGATTGAACTCTCGTCCAATTAAGTTTGTTAACAATGGTAATTATATAACCTCGTAAATATCATAATGACAATGATTATATCTATTTTTATTGCTCTATATTTAATATAAATCTTATTACCATTTTCGTTGGTAGATTTTAGGCATCACTATATTGTATTAAGTTATAAAACATTTCACCTTTCTTCTAAAAAAAGTAGGCGTAGAAATTACTTTTTGATTATATAAAATCATATGTACAGGAAAAATGAATTAATCGTTAACATATTTATTTATTATAATACATGAATGGTTAACTTATAATTTTATTATAAAACTTTAAGGTATTGTCGACAAAAAGGACATGTTGAGTAGATAGCGATTAAGCTATATTTTAATTGATTAAAGAGTATTAATTATTTAACTATGTTAAACAGCTAGTGTATTTGTTTGGTCAGGAGCTGATGAATTGGCTGATCCAACTTAACCAACTATTTTTTAAAAAGCTCTTCCAAGTAACGTATCAGCTAATAAAAATCTTACTCAAAGACAATTATACCCTCAAATTCATTTCTCATCTTAAGCAACTGATAGCCTTTAGATTTTTCACTCTAAAAAGAGAAAGTTATGATTCGTGTGTAGATCTTCTAAAATCTCCTCAAGCTGTCTTCTCCAAACACCTAAAAATCATCGACTTATTAATTATTATTAATTTTTTAGAATTATTATTATTATTGGTGTTGTTTATTATTATATATCATGTATTTTTATTAGAATTATAAACTTAATTTATGTAAAATTAAATATCTAAAATTTAAATTCTTATAAAAATATTCAACGAAATAATATTTATGTTCTTATAAAATTTTTAAGTTATGTCCTCGTTAGTCATTTTATACATAAACAACTAATCCTCAATAACTAATTTTACGAAACATCTTTAATAAACAACTGATGTTATCCATTGGTCAAATCAGTTAATATAATCAACTATTAGTTAATTGCTGATAAAAGCTAATGCAATCAGTTGATTGTCAAATAGAGTCAAATTATACTATAACAAGGGAAGAAGATATAGACATCTTTTATAATTTGAAAATTTTATTAAATTTGTTGAATTTTAGTTTTTTAAGAAAAATTATTTTCTAAAAATTGTAATTAAAAAATAACAACAAAATATATGCAATATTAACATCACACTTGTACTAATCAAATGTTACGTATTTGATGATTTAAAATAACTCTTAACCTCAAACTAAAATTAAATAAATTCAACTAAAACTAAAAATTTATTATTATTATTTTAAACTATTATTTTAAACCAATTTTAATTTTATTCGTTTAGCGTAGGAACCTCCCCATAGACCCCCATAGACCTGAAAGAAAGAAAAAAAGTGTGAGGGCTCTATAGTACGTCGTTTATCCTTACCCTATAATACTAGACTGTTCTAATTCGAGCTACTGCAGTGGTGAGTGTCAACTGTGACATATCTCTCTTGATATAAGGTCTTCCTCTCCTCCTCTTATAGTCACCGAAGGAAATTCTCCTCTTATAGTCACTAAGGCTCTTTTCCATAAAACATCAAGAACCATGTTAAGGCATCACTTCACTCGTAACAGGATTATATTAGGTCATGAACAGACGAGGAACCAATCATCAAGCTGGGGTATGATCTGCTCCTTATTACTTGTAAGAGAAACAAAACCTAAATGCAGATCAAACAATTCAAAAAACAAAAAAAACGCCCTTTGATAAAAAAAATTGAATATAAAAACATTTGAAGATTAAACAATCGGTAAAATATTAATGCCTGTAAATAACACAAATATATTCTCATTTAACTTCTAAATCATCCTAAAAAATGTAGTAAAAATAAAGGACAAGGAAACCAATCTTAACTACGTTCGCATAGCTGAAGTCTCCCCGGTTGGTTCAGTTTTTCCCATGGCTGAGTGGGTTATATAACAAGAAAAGGTACAAGAATCTACACTTGGATCTTTTCACTTTCTATAAGAAATGAGATTTGATTTCTAAGCAGATAAGAACAAACTAAAGGCCCAAGTTACAGAAAGGAGAACAAACACTAATTAGAGTAAAAAAAATGCCCAAGCCAGAAATAGCAGAACAACAAACAAGCAACGGAGATAATAAAATGAAAAAAAAAAAACGAAGAGAAGGAAAACAAAAAAGCACAAACAGAAAAAGAAAAATAGCGACCGGCCAACAACTTAGAAATAACAAACTCCAAATGAGAACAACAAATGATAAAGACATAAAACGGAAGATCTTAGAACACAGATGGACCAAAAGGCAAACTCTTAGAACTAAAACCAGATTCTGTGTCGTTTTATTCGGTCTTATTTTGTCTCATAACTATTTATTTTGCGGGATCTACGCGAGCTCACGCGAATCTCAAATAAATAAATGACTAAAATTTATTGGACACAATAAAACACCGTAATATTGAACAGAGATCTGGACTCCTCATAACTTCGCATCTAAAAACCCACTAAATAAAATTCGTTTGGGAGCAAGAAAAAGAGAAAATTAGTCAAAATAGAGGCACTCACAGATCAAGTGAGAAATCTGAAGCAGGTAACCAAAAGGGATGGCAGGTTCATGATCGGGCCGTCCAAAGTCTGGATCTTTAAGTTGGAGAGGTGAGCCGAGAAGGCCATTGGTACAGCCCATGAGATTAACGCGAAGGCGATTGCTTAACTCGACGAAGAGTCCCAAGTCGGCGGCATTACCATGTGAATAGAGAAGAGTAGCTGATGCCCTCGGGTGCTTTACGTGTACGGCCACGCTATCATTTCCACGGCGCAGAGAGGGTTCGAGATCGGAGGAATCGTTGAGGTTGGATTTGGGATTGGTTGGCCACCAACAGAGTGAGACTTTGGAGCATGGAGCTCCCATTGGCCAACTCCAAGCTCTATAACTAAAGCAAGCAACTTTATCACCGTGTAGAACTAAAGTTCAGTACTTCCTTCACTTCCCGCGCTCATACACACCATGTGCAAGGCTTGAATGTTGGCGCCATCATGGTCACTAAATGCGCTCCCCAACTCCGAACTCACTGGCCGCCGTCCTCCAAACCGCCTTGTCGACTCGTTCCTCCCTTCTCGGCCGCGCCACCCATTCCTATATTATCAAAACCCTTCACCCCTCCATCCCTCCTTTCCTCTCCATCCACATCATCAACATGTACTCCAAACTCGACCTGCCTGACTCAGCCTACCGCGTTCTCAGACTCACACCAACTCGCTCCGTCGTCACCTGGACGGCTCTCATTTCGGGTTCAGTCCAGAACGGTCATTTCACTGCCGCCATTCTCTGCTTCTCCGACATGGTCCGGGAGGGCATTATGCCCAATGATTTTACTTTCCCTTGCGCGTTTAAAGCTTCTGCTTCACTGCGGTTAGCCTTTGTCGGTAGACAAGTGCATTCTCTTGCGATGAAGTTGGGGTTGATTTTTGATGCCTTTGTGGGTTGCAGTGCGTTTGACATGTACTCGAAAACTGGGCTCAAATTCGAGGCGCAGAAGTTGTTCGATGAAATGCCTCACAAAAATATTGCCATTTGGAATGCATGTATTTCCAATGCAGTGCTAAATAAGAGGGCCAGAGATGCGATTGATAGTTTTTTAGTGTTTCGTCGGGAGGGTGGTGAGCCTGATTTGATAACGTTTTGCGCTTTTCTGAATGCCTGTGCTGATGCTTTCTATCTGGACCTTGGGAGGCAGTTGCATGGATTCGTAATTCGAAATGGGTTTGAAGGAGACGTGTCTGTTGCCAATGGACTCATCGATTTCTATGGGAAATGTAAGGAGCTTAGGTTGGCTCAAATGGTGTTTGATGAGATGGGTACAAGGAATCCGGTTTCATGGTGTTCGATTATTGCTGCTTATGAACAGAATGGTGAGAAGGAGAAGGCTTGTGTTTTATTTCTGAAGGGTAGGGAAGAAGGGGTTGAGCCTACAGAGTATATGGTTTCAAGCTTTATCAGTACATGTGGAGCACTTGCAGCACTCGAATTAGGTAGGTTAGCTCATGCACTTGCGGTGAAAGCATCTGTGGAGGGTAATATAGTTGTTGGCAGTGCACTCGTTGACATGTATGGGAGATGTGGAAGTATTGAGGATTGTAAGCAAGCTTTTCATGAGATGCATGAAAGGAATCTGGTGACTTGGAATGCAATGATTAATGGGTATGCGCATCAAGGGTGTGCTAATATGGCAATCAAATTGTTTGATCAAATGTCATTGGAGGTGGTGCCAAATTATGTGACGTTGGTATGTGTATTGTCAGCTTGCAGTAAGGGAGGGGCTGTTGAATTGGGTATGAAAATTTTTGAGTCTATGAGGGACAGGTACAGGATTGAACCAGTTGCAGAGCATTATGCTTGTATTGTGGACATGTTGGGCAGGGCTGGGATGGTAGATCGTGCCTACGATTTTGTGCAGAAAATGCCTGTCCATCCAACAATTTCTGTATGGGGAGCTCTTTTAAATGCCTGTAGGGTACATGGAAAACCAGAATTGGGGAAGATAGCAGCTGATAACTTATTTAAACTGGATCCTAGAGATATCGGCAACCATGTTCTGCTTTCAAACATGTTTTCTGCAGCTGGCAGGTAATAAAAGTAATAAAGAAAATATTCAGCAGAAGCCTATCTCTGAAGGATTGTGCAGTTGAGTTTGTTCGTATTCAAAATTTAAAGTGATATGCTGAGCATGCTCTTATTTCTCTTATGTAGTACATGTACTTACTCGGGCTTAGTTGTCAGTTAGCATGGAATGAATGTAGCGTGCACTGGACATGTCATTTGGTAGAATCACGAACGAGGGTGCGCAAGAAATACCAGTTTTAGCGTTTCTTAATCATTACCTGCAACCTTAGATGCATGCCTGACACTTTCCTTTGTGTGGAAGCTTCATGATTTTGGAATAGCTCTTCAACTGACTAGTATTACCTATAATTTTGCATTATGACGCTGCCTTATTGCCTGCAAAAGCAAAGACTTACCATGTCCAATTCTTAGTTGTTACACATAACTGTGGTTAACCTGGTGATGGAGAATTGGAATTAGTTCAGGTGTTATCTTCTTTACTTGTCAATTTCCATTTTTAGAATTTCCTTAAAGTATGTTCCTTAGTTTTGCCTTGATTTTCAGTTTTCTTTATTTGAAAATGGATTAGAATAGGATAGGTTTTGTACAGCTGAGATTAAATAAGTTTGCAAAGTTCTTACTCTATAAAACATTATGAAATATTGAGAGAGTTGGTCTTAATTCTGAAATTCATCTTTGGAATTGTTAATGCTTTCTTTGTTAGAGTAATTCTTAGGCTTAATGGTGATTCCTTCAACTCTATTCTTACGACGTACTATTGTGCTATATGATTATTGTTGGCCCTATTGAGTGGTCGGTAGACCTATTTAATTTTGTTCTTCTTATAGTATGGAAGTTTACCAAATAATCCTGACTTCTTCTGTAATTGTCGAACATCACCTGGATAATTTGTAGTATGACCCGGACAATCATATCTTCTCCAACTTATCTGGTTGCAGATATGCTGTAGGAATCTTCCTGTAGCATTTGTCATAGTTTGCGCTTTCTTTTAGTCATTCTGGTTCTCGCTAATTACATGATTGGGTTATCAGCCCTATCCTGATTTGCTTCATTATGATGCTTATCCTTCTTATTTGCTTGTGTACTTACAAATTTGTAAAACTTGTGCAGATGGGAAGATGCGGCATTTGTGAGAAAAGGAATGAATGATGTTGGAATCAAGAAGACCGCAGGATGTAGTTGGGTTACTGAGAAGAACAGGGTTCATATCTTCCAAGCAAAAGATACCTCCCATGCAAGGAACGCCAGATTCAAGAAATGCTATGTAAGCTGAGGATGGAAATGAAGGCAGCTGGCTACATTCCTGATACTAATTATGCGCTTTATGACTTGGAAGAAGAAGAGAAAACCATCGAAGTTTGGTACCATAGTGAGAAGATTGCACTTGCCTTTGGCCTTGTGGCTATCCCTCCTGGAATACCTATAAGAATCACAAAAAATCTTAGGATATGTGGTGATTGTCATAGTGCATTTAAATTTATTTCTGGGATTGTTGGCAGAGAAATCATTGTTAGAGATAATAATCGATTTCATCGGTTTCTGGATAGTCAATGCTCTTGTGGAGATTACTGGTAATGCTATATCACTATATTATCCTCAAAACTCTTGTTTACGTGCAATAGTTTCAACAAAGTTTATATGACTTTTCTTGTTAATATATCATCCCAGTGACATTCACGTCAGATATCACAAGAGTTCTTGGCTTCCTGGACAGGTATTTGTAAGGATTTCTTGCTTAATACCTAAGTTCATATTAAAATGCCAATTAGGTATATAATACACGTTCACTTCATTAGTAAAAGAAAACAAAAGTAGCTTCTTACTAAAAATGGTAAATATTTATACAATGTCTTAAAATGTAAGAGATGATGCCACTTATCTTCATTTTATGTAAATGTTGAAAAGCTCGGAAATATATTAGTTCTGTTCTTTTATCCATCTCTATCACATTCCATGCTCAATATGATTGACAAAATTTTTTTAAAAAAATCCAAAGGTCTCGTAATGAACACAATGTATTTTGGACCTTTTAGAATATGAAGTAGATCTGAGAAGATATAGTAGTGACATACTGGCTTCTTTTACATGTTGAAGACTTGGAACCAATATTCCAATGACTTTGTAACAAATTATAGGGATATTTCTACAGACTACAGGAGTGCATGCTCTGATCAGAATTCACGACCCACCAGCATAAGTAAAAAACTTAGAACCAAGCAAGGAAATGTATAGGTCAATCTTTTCAGAGCACTCAAATAACACACAAATACGAAGATGTTATGCACTTGAACTAACAGAAAAGGGAATATAATCACGTAGATGACAAGTACCTAGTCAAAGAAAAGATGATCACCTAATTCATTTCACTGCAACAAAGCAAAATTAGTTGTAACACTGAGTCATACCTAACAACTTCAGAGCTCACAGGCTTACAAAACCAAAAATACTTAGTTCTAACAGGTGAGTCCCAACTTATAACAGCTTCAGAGCTCACTGACAGAAACCCAAGACCACAAGTTTTGAAGCACTTTCGCCATCCCCTATTACAATATCAGAAAAGAAAAGGAGAATGTTTGCAGAGGCTAGGCATTTGTGACTTCATGTTGGAACAAATGTCTACAATCCCAACATATGCAACCTCAATATATCACCATATCCACAAGGGATTAAAGTAAAATAGATAGAAATTAGGAAACAGCAGATCTTAAGATCATCATAAAAGCAAAGGATATAATCGAAAGTATCAACAGTATTAAACTAAAGATAATCGAGATGACAGGGTAACTACTAATTCAGAGCTTCTTTTACCAGATTACCTGGGAAATGAGAGAACGTAATTGAAAACTTAAACTCCTCTCGCAGAGAAAAACAAAGACAATAAATGCTTTAATAGAAGCATTTTAAGTCCTTTAAACTTTGCATGTAATGGCAATTCATAACAAAGAAAAATGCAAACTTAGATCACAAGAAGAAACTGATCTTACCTGATAAGGAGAAGCAGACACAACTACAGGTAAAAAGATATTAAATTAAAAAAATGCATAAGATAAACTTTCTTTTACCATTTCTCTTCTACTAAAACTTGTAGATGGGCTCAATTTAGAGTCTAAGATTTGAAAAGTAACAACAGAACTTCCTCACCAAATATAAAACCTACAACTCCCATAAGTAAATCATTTTATTAAAATCACGTTAAAAGATATAAGCTTCTCTTGATAGATGACTAAAATCATTGAGAACACTATTAGATTCTGTCCCTGAATTATTGAACTTCTTTATTTTCCAACATTCATTTGATGAAATGTTATGTACACGGTAAAACTAGCTAGTAGCTACTGACTTGTCAGTATTTTCTTGGAATGTTTCCCATAAAACATTGGTGATGGTAACAGTGAAGATTAGGGAACACAATAATACAAAATGCATGACAACTAATCAATTCTCTTGTGTAGATAAAAAATTGTAGAACATAAAAGTTTTGACGTGAAGATCCTCTTACCATCACATCAATAATTTGAAACATTCACTTGGATGAAACCTTTCCTAAACATCTCATCCCTCAATCTCTCAGCCTCAGCCGTCCTTTTGTTCTCAGAAAGGCCATTTATTAAGATGCCATATGTCCATTGATTTGGCTCATATCCTCTAAACTGCATCCTACTGAACATTTCACAAGCATAGTCTATGTCTCTCTTGCTTATTGTACTCAACAATATGTTAAAAGTGTACACATTAACCGGGAAGCATCTTTGAATCTCCATTTCCAAATCGCCAATTTCCTGGTGCATAGCAACACGGCCAGAAAATGTACTGATAAGTTGGCCAAGAATTGACAGATTGCAGGGGAGCTTATCCTGTGCCTCTCTGTATTGAACCCATGCGTCATAAAGTTCTTTACTCCTCAAGGAATACCACAAAAAAGTGTTACCTATGAAGGGCGTAATAGGACGCCCCACTTTCTCTAATTCATGAGTAAGATCTATTGCCATGTCATATCTCTTAATGTAACATAACAAGTTTACAAGCAATTCAAAGCATTGAATGCTTGGACTATATCCCTCATTCTGCATTTTTCTGAAATAATCTAAAGCTAAATCCACTTTGTTGACTCTACAGAGACCAACAATCATAGTGTTGTAAACTTTTCTGCTGATGGTTCTCCTTCTATGGCGCAAAGTATCAAAGAAATTTAGAGCATCAGAAATCCTTTCGCTCTTTAAATAACAATTTAACATGAGAATGTCAGAACTCAAGTCTACCTTAATCCCACTCCCGTACATCATCTCATATACATGTCTGCCCAAGTCTGGTTTTTTGGCATGGCCAGCTCCATCAATGAAACATTTATAGATGTGACTGTTAGGTTCATGAAGAGAGAGCTGCATATCCAGCAATTTGCAGAATTTGGTTTCTGCATTTTCCGTAGCACACAGATATCGAATAACAGTTCTGAACAAAGGTCGCGTTGCCTCATGACCCTTATCCTGCATTTCAAGAAGAAGCCTGGCAGCAACATCTCCCTTATGTATCTTGCCCAAACCACTAATCAATTTCGCATAAGTAGTGCTTTTTGCAACATTATTAAATCTGTTAAGCTCCCCATGTATCAAGTAACCATCTTCTACCCTCCTAGCCCGACATAGAGCTGATATAAGCCTATCGTATATCCAATCATTTGGAATAAAATTACGCTGTAATGAGAAAAGAACTAGCTCCTTCATCTTATCAAGCTTCCCTTCTCTATATAGAGCGTCAGCCAGTATGGTAAATGTTTTCCTGCCAGGGAAATAATCTTGATCCATAGAACTCTTCAGAACACGATAAGCTTCGTTCGTGCTCTCATTACCCAATAAGGAATTAATAAGATAATTATAAGCCATGCCATTAGGTGAGAGCCCAAACTCTGACTTGGAATTGTACAATTCAAGTGCAACATCCACCATTCCGGCTTTGCAAAAGAAACACAGTGCAGCATTCATGGTAACCATGTCAGGAGGAATCTGATTTTCTATCATCTCGACCAGCAGATCAATCACATCCCCAAGTCGGTCCTCCCTCAAAAGTCTACACAACAAAGTATTATATCGGAAGACCTCAGGAACGTAATTCTCTGAAGACTTCATGCTCAGTAGAAATTCCAAAGCACCGTCAATCTTCCCAGCTTGAACAAGGTTCCTAAGCCACATGTCATAAGCAGGCTTCATAGGCACCGAACCCAACTTCCTTAATTCATCAATCAGTTGGCTAGCCTTATCAAGTTGACCATTTTTACAAAACGCATCCACGAGAATAGCCAAAGAATACCCAAAACCAAAGTCATTACCTTTTTCACCCCCATCTTTCAGCAACGCCCTGCGCAAGTAGGCCTCGGCCTGGTCGAATAGCTTCCGCTTACAAAAACTCTTTAGAATAATAGGATGCGTAGCTTCTCCCTGGCAACCCCTCAAAGCAATCTGCTTAGCAACAACATCAACGGCCTCGTAACAACTCTCCTCAACCAAGGCATTGAGAAGTATGTGGTAAGTGTAGTCATCCAAGTCAAGACCAACAAAGCGCATTTTACCAAACAGATGGAGAGCAAACATGGGCTTGCCAGCCAATGCATAACCCATCACAAGAGTGGAGTAAAACGTGAACTTATGACTCAAAAACTTGAGTCGCAACTCATTATCCAGGAACTTAAGCATGATGGGCATGAGCTTGGCCTTGGAAAGGATAGTGAAAATGACATGAAAGGTGGCACGAGTGTGGCGAAAACCATGTTGATGGCCAGCCCAATCGAAGAACTTGAGGCAAGAAAGCACGTCGTTCTTGGCCTTCCCATAGGCGAGCACTTGGAGTATAAAAGACTCGTTCAGTTGGAGACCCAATTGAGAGAGGGCGGCGCCGTGATGGTCATCGTGAAGGATCTCGAAGACCTGATCCAAAAGGTGAGACTTTCCACGTTTGAACCATTCCGAAAAGTAAACAAAAACTTGTCTGGCACTTGAGGTGTTGTTGGTCAAGGGAGTGGTGTCTTGGAGTTTACCTGTTGCAGAATGTACGGAGAACACAAATTGTTGGTGGGGAGAAGGAGAGATCAGAGGAGTGTAACTGTAGTTGTTGAGGAGAAGGAAAGCAGAAGCTTTGGGTCTCGACGATGAATGAGTTACTTTCTTGATCGATAAGACTGCTTGCATCGTTACTTCTCCTTCTCCTTCTCCTTCTTCGACCTCCTCCCTACCATTCATACATAACCAAATTAACATTGATGCCAAACATTTGTTTATGTCTGCTAATCTCATTTTACCCTTTTTCCATGGCTATGTGCTTGTGAAAATTTTCCTAAATTAAAAGTTAAGAAATTTTAGGTTTTTATTACATCGCTGATTAGGTCATGGAAATTGAGTTTATGCCCTTTTTGGATCACAAATAGAATTAAGAATGAGGTTATTTTCGATTTTAATAAAATATACAAAGTTTTTTATTTAATTTTTAATTACTTAAAATTAAAAATACTTTATAAATAAATCAATCTTAGAGTTGCTAAAAAAACTAGATGTATCCCTTCACTAAAATTATAACATTAAATAAAAGTAATTATAAGTTCGAATTTCTTAATTTTTAATTTAAATTTAAATTTATTGAATTTATATTGATTTCATAGTTTAGTTATGAATACTTAATTTTAGGTTTAATATGATTAATCTTATTAATTTTAGATCAATTTAGTGTACAACAACAACATTAACAGAGCAAAAATCCGCTAAAGCAAGATCTGGAGAAGTCCAGTGTAGTTAGCCTTATCTCTAACTAAGGGAGCGGTAGATTCACACCAGGAATGGCAATAGGAATAAGAATTAATACAATTAAAAATGAGAATGTATCATTATAATTATGATGGTTGGTTAACAGGAACGACTGATTACCATTACTATTGATAATGATTATTTTGTAAAAAATATTGAGAAATAAAAATTTATTATATTTTAATTAATTAATTGATTACAGTATTTTAATCAATGAATGAATTATATTTTAATTAATTATATTGTAATTAATTTATTATTTATTTTTAAATAATTATAATGTAATTAATTATTATTATTATTATTATTTATATTGTAATTAATTAATTAATTACAATATTTTAATTAATGAATAAATTATATTTTAATTAATTATATTGTAATTAATTAATTACTAATATTTTAGTTAATTATATTATAATTAATCAATTATTAATAATATTTTAATTAATGAATAATTATATTTTAATTAGTTATATGTTAATTAATTAATTATATTGCAATATTTGAATCAATTAATGAGTTGTAATTAATTTATTGATTATATTTAAATTAATTATAATATAATCATTTACTTATTTGTTTATTTTAATTACTTGTATTTAATTAATTAGTATTAAAAATTTATTTTAAAAAACCACTACTAAATAATGAGTTTCATTCCTCTACTAAATTGAGGGTATGAAGAACTTCTCAAAAGTGGGATATCAAACTATTGTCCCTATAATTTTAATCAACAACCAACAACTCACTTTTCATTTCTTACCCATTAACTCCTTCTCAAATCCATCAACTAAGTACCCCCTAATAAAGATGTTGTTTCTAAATGACCTACAAGAAATAAGAATAAATAAATAAATGACAATACTAAAAATAGTAATAATACTACTAATAACTAACAACAAGTAGGAAATTAATAATAATAATAATAATAATGACAATAATAAAAATAAAAACGATGAAAATAATAATAACATTCATCATCATCATCATCATCATCATCATCATCAAATAAATGAGTAGGAGAATGATTAGTACTTGTCTAAACGATTAGGCTAAATCTAAGAGAAAAATATTAACAAACCTATGAAAACAACAGGGAATTCTGTAAGAGTGACACTTTATCCGTATTTTAGTATATCAAAATTTTCTATTATGAATCATGTTTTCTGTAAATTTCGCCAGAGCTATATCATTCTTGCCCATCTCCTTCACATTTTACTTAGGACTTCATTTTCTCTTGTTATAATCTCTAAGTATAATCTTCTCGCATTTTTTTATTGGAGCGTCTAGGTATTTCTTCTTAATATATTTAAACCACCTAAACACAATCTTATGAATTTTGTTCCATACTGGCAGGTACCGGGCGGTGAGTACCTTACCAGTCAAAAAACGATACGAAATAAGGGAATGTACCGGGTGTAAATACTAGTCAATACCGATCTGTTTTTTCTGGTACTAGTCGGTATCTACAATACCGACCAGTATCGAAAATTTTGAAAAATATAGGGACTTATTAGTAAAATTTTTCAAAATTATTAATTATACATTAAATTAAACTTAAAATAAATTATTTTATTTAAATTTATTTAAATCTTTTATATAATATTTATTAATAAAGTGTTAATAAAATATTTGACTTTTAAAAATAAATAATTTAAAATTATTATTTATAAACCAATATTTATTTTATATATTTTAATTATTAAATTAAAATTTATTTGATATTTATATATTTTAAAAATATTTTAAATTTAAGTATATTTATTAATAATTATTAAATTAATTTTATAAATTAAATTAAATTAAGATATTTATAATTTTAGTAATAATTCCTTTTAATTAATTAAATATATAAAATATTTAATTGATAGTAAATTAAATAATATATGTTTTGTTTCATATTTTAATTCTACTTGGTTGTTGAACTCTTGTTGTAAATTGTAATAATTTGAAAGTTAAAGATATTTATTGTTCTTTTTATTGGATGTTTTGATGTAATTATTATTTATTAATATAATGAAAATTGTAATTGTAATATTTTAAATACTTTGAATTTTTAATTTTATATTTATATGATGATGATTATCTTTTTTTATAAAAATTATGGTTATTATTTATATGTAAAATATTGAAAATTATTATTATTTCATATTAATTATGATTATCATTTATTATTATAATTTTTGAAAAAATGGTTAATAATATACAATACAACTGTTCAATATGATAATGGATAATTTGTAAATTTTAAAAAACTTAAGGACTATTCCATAAATTTAAAAATTGCCCAAAATAATACCTGGTATTAATCAATACCGATATAATACCATATCAAAACTCAATTCGATACTAAATCTAGTACGGTATTTGCAATATTGCTTAAACATGTTCTCTTTTAATTTTTAAATCAATTTAGTGTAATTTCTTATAATTAAAATGAAAATATTTTAAATTTGATTGAATTCGGTTGATTTCGTGTGCCACCACCTCTGCGAAAAAAGTTAACAAAAAACGGCGTCATTCTGAAGCAAGAAGCATACAGATCATTAACAGAAGCGGTTTGCGGCAGCAAGCAAGCAATCCATCAGAATTCGTAAGAAACGAGAAATCTTTGACTTGATACACAGAACTGAAATGGCAGTAGCAAAAGGAGTAAGCTTGAATCATATAGCCAGAGAATCATCCGATGTCAGACGCCTTGCTGATTTCTACAAAGAGGTCGCCTTTTATTCATTTGTTCATTTATTTATGATAATTAACTGGTTTTCGAGTTTCTTCTAATCGTGATTGTTTGTGTGTGTGTGCGTGGGTGTGTATGAATTTATAGATTTTTGGTTTTGAGGAGATTGAGAGTCCTGCTTTCGGAGACTTCAAGGTTATATGGTTGAATTTGCACAACGCTTTTGTTCTCCATCTCATAGAGCGGAGCCCCTCCACCAAGCTTCCTGAAGGTCCGTACAGCGCGTCTTCCCCTGTCCGTGATCCCTCCCATCTTCCCCGAGGCCACCACGTCTGCTTCTCCGTCTCCAATTTCGACTCTTTTGTTCGTTCTCTCCAGGTTACACCCTCTTTTACATAAAATCTTGATGGCTATAACAGTCTTCCCTTGTTTATGTTGTGTGCCACATTGATTGGTCTGAAGTAATAAAGCTCATGAGTTGTTCTTGCTTGTCTATTAACAACATCGATTGAGAATTGTATAAATTGGAATTGTCATAGAAGTTTAAATTTAGCAGATTTGATGAGAATAATTAGTTCTGTGTTATTGGCTGAGTTGTGTCAGCAGTCACTCTATATCAAGGCATGTGCAAACTGATTTCTAAGATAAAGTAGTCCTGAATACTTACGCCACTTACGCCACAGAAATAGTTGCTTTCAGCATTATAAATAATTTGGTTTAGAGAGGAAGAAGGACAGACCAAATACAATTGTGGGGTTTTTGTGATCTGCCATTTCCTTCATCTCTTAGTCTCTTATTGTCTTCTCTCACGAAAGACATGACTCTTCTGACCTGTAGCATAACCCGTAACTCAAGAATGACATACCTCTTCATCAACGTAGCTAAAGTTTCTGTTAATCTTTATTTTCTTATTATCTGCTATCTAGTGTACTGATGTATTTCATACAAAATGTGAAACTAGTTAACATTGTGGTTGTTTCCTTGCAACATGGTTGTGATTTCATGAAGTTTGATTCCTGTATCATTAGTTGGAATCTCCATAATTTATGTGTTTGCATCACATGAACTAGAGAAATCCTTTTCTAGTGTGCAACTTTGTGCCTTAAGAGGATAATCAATCACATTAGGGAACCACCCATGTAATGTTTTGTAGTTGGAACTCTCGAGGGTGTTTTTGCCTCTCTCTTCTCAAGAAACTCTAATGTTACTTTAGAGTTTAGACAAGCTCCCAACATCAGGATGTGTGCCCAAACAATACTTAATGCAGCCATTGTCAACTAGCTACTAGATGAACTATGTTCTGGAAATGCAACTTGTTTTTGAGCATCATGGACAATATGCAAGTAAGGCATTGACGGTTATTATGGAGGCTTTTAAGGATTTCTTGTATGTGAAATCAACTGCCTTTGATAATCCCTGTGGGACTGCCAATTCGTTGAGGAGCTGTCGTACTTGAATGGATGACATAAAATGGGCAAATGGGCTACCCCGCCCCTTTATGGATCCCATCCTCCTCACACCCTTAACATTGTTTAGTTCTTGAAATATGCAGAGCAAGACACCAGTAAACAAGTCCTACTATTTCATCTTGAAATTTTGGAACAGAACCTTTTATGAAAGGGTGGCAAAGTAGATGATATCAGCCTGTTCATTATTATGTATTGTTGTTTATTTATCTACTCGCTGTTTTTCAAGAGTGCTTAATTAAACTATCGTAATTCAGGAAAAAGGAATAGATACTTTTCAGAAATCCCTTCCTGATGGGAAAGTTAGGCAAGTGTTCTTCTTCGATCCAGATGGTAAGTTATCTTTTAACTTGAACCTTCGTGTCTGGATAAAATTTTGTTTGACTGACACTCTTGTGTTCCTTCTTCTGCGTTCCCAGGTAATGGATTAGAGGTCGCCAGTCGTCGTGATGATTAGGCTTTGCTTGGCACTCATGACTCGTTATATGTTTAGCAACTGCAAGAATAAAACAAATGGGAATCAGTACAAATACACGTGCTTTGTTCACCGAAGATTACACGTAGTAGTGCTTGTAAATACTGTAACAATGACAATATGTAAAAACCTATTCAAATCAAATAAGACTTGAATTGGATCTTGAAATTGCAAACTCAGGCATTGGCCCGACCAAGTTCATCGTCCAGTTCTTTGGTTTGTTTTGATTCTCATCTGAAATTTCTTTTATAACATTGGACAAGACCAACTTATATAGAGATGTCTGTATTGCATATTTACTTAAATGCATTGATATGTTGCTTCATATTTGTTCCTTCTTGCATCTTTAGTCTGTATACTCTGCTTTAGATGCAACTTATTTGTGAAAGATATCAACATAAATTGACTTTTCGGCTTTTTCTATATCTCCGAAGGAGATGCATTATCCATAACGTGGAACATGATCTCATTTTTCAATCAGAGTCTAATCGTTCCAACTGCTTGTACCTACAACAGCCTTGTGCCTCTTCTCAATCAAGCTCATCCATGGTTCAAAACTTACAATCAAATTCTTTGTTATCTCAATTATGCTTTGACACCACTTGTTAAAAATTACAAAGGTAAATTTGTAAGAGTTATCTGCTAGAGGTTGATACAGTGTTGGCTGAATGTCTCTCTTTAAAAAACAATTTCCAATTTTTGTCCTTCCAATGGACTTCTTGGAATGCTAATAAGGCTGCTTATACGTTAGCAAGGGTAGCTTTATCTTCTGCAGACCGGCTTCAGTGGGATTCTATCCCACGTAGCATTGTTTCTGTTCTTTCTCTTGATTGTCCGTCATTTGTTATCAATTCAGAAGAGGTTCTAAGTTCGGGTGTTATAAGGTAAAGCCTATTGACTTTGGGTTTAGATGCTTCTTCTGGTTTGATGTTTTCGTTAGTTTAATGAATTTGCTTTTGATTCAAAAAAAAAAGAGTGATTGATTTCACTATATTAATCAATAATTTAATGAAGATTATAGGTTTCTTAAATATAAACTAGCTTTGTAAACTTAATCATGTTTCTAATAACATTTAAAATCCTTTTAGAATTCAAAATTTATGAAAAAAAATTAATAAAGTTTTACTTCACAAATAAATACATTAGACACATCTACACTTACATTTTAATGAAGTTATTCATAATAGCTTTAGAAATCAACCAAAGACTTATTTGCTAGAAACAGAGGCTTAACTTATCTAG
>JAOSBP010000120.1:107236-120871 GCA_027563825.1 Erythroxylum mucronatum
TGGTTTGTATAGAATGTGTCTTACCCCGAATTAGATATATGCTTCTTCGTATCTTGCCAAACAAGTTATGAAATGAAAAACCCTGATAAATGAGAAGTCATAGTCATACATGGTGTGGCATAAAAGTTTAAGCTACATTTACAGAGCTAGAGTTCAGAGATTGATCAAGGAAAGCATTTCTCAATTCTAGACTATGATGATCTGGGAAAATGTGTTGATTGTTACATGAGTAAGTTGAATAATAAGAATATTAAGGTCAACTCATGCTTTTGACTTATTGAGTTTGATACATAAAGATATTGATAGACCTTATACAATTACATTGTGCAATTCTAAATGTATTATGACATTTGTCGATGATTATTCTCATTACAGTTATGTTTTCTTGCTTAAAAACTGAAGGTTGAGAACCAATTGGAAAAATTCATCAAGATAGTCAGATTTGACCGTGGAGGAGAATATTATGGCAAACATTGTGTTTCAGGACTTGAAAAGGTTCATTTTCTAGATATATAGAATCAGTTAGAATAGTGACTTAATTCACTATGCCGAGTAGTTTTGAGCAAAATGGTGTGTTGTCGCAAGACATAACTGTACCCTAAAGGACTTGAAGAAGTTGATGCAAAACAAGGCTATTCTACCTGATTGTCTAGAAGTTTGAAAACTTAGCCTTCCACACATTTGTGTATGGGGCTGCTCTACTGAAGTAGTATAATCAATATAAAGATAAATTACATGCTCGTTCTGTCATAGCTATTTAGTAAGATATCTCATTCATTTTAAGACAACAACTTTTACTGTATAGAAGGGGGGCCATAATAGTGAAATAACAAACAACTAAGTTTCTGGAATACAATGTCTATGATGATGGTGGGCTCTTTGACCTTTCGGATGATAGCAGGGCAGATATTACAGTTATTATGTACCCACTACTCATATAATTAGATTCAGTGGATCTAGGTCTTTGTACCGTGACTGTACAGGAACAAAAACTCATACCTGTACATACAAAGGTTCCTGGGGGTGCAAGATCTAATACAGTTATGTAAATCCACTAGAGTGAGAAGACCTACTATCTCATCTGATTTCATACTCTATCAAGTGAACAGGACTATGCTATTAGACATGTTACGGATCCAGTTACTTTTACAGAAGCTGCTTCTAGACGTAATGCAGATATGTGGTGGGATGTAATGAATGACGAGATGCAATCTATGAAGCATAGTAAGGTCAGGGAGCTAGTTGATTTGTATTGGAACTGTAAACCCGTCAATTGTAAATGAAGTTTTAAGACCTAAAGGAATTCGGGATAAAGTTCAGCGGTTTATGGGCTCGCTCAGTTGCCTAACGGTTCACTCATTGAGAAAGGTTGACTTTATGTTATCTTTTCTCTCGTATCCTCGTAGGATACATTTTGAGTGATTAAGGCAATTATAGCTCGTGATGATATAGAGTTACATCAAATGACTGTCAAAACCACTTTCCTGAGTAAAGACCTTTATGAAGAGGTCTATATGGTACAACTTGAATGATTTCAGGATCTAAATAGAACTGACATGTTTGCGCGTTATGTAGATCAATATTTAGTTTATATCAAACCTCCTAAAAGTGAGACCTTACAGTTGATGAGGTTATGACCTCTTTCGACTTCATAGAAAATACAATTAAAAGATGTTTATACTATGAGGTCAGAGGGAGCAAAGTTATCTTCCTATTACTGCATGTGAATGATATATTACTCACATCAAATTACTTGACCATGTTGTATGAGGTTAAGCAACTTTTGGTCAAGAACTTTGTCATGAAGGACCTTGGTGTAGCATCTTCTGTCCTAAGTATTTAGATTTACCGGGACAGATCTCAACACTCATCAGGCCTCTCATAGAATGCATACATTGATTATATGTTACAAAGGTTTAATACAATTAGCTGTAAACCTGTTGTGGCATTTATCTCTTATAGTGAGAGATAATCTTTAGCACAGTATCCAAAAAATAAAGTAAAAAGAGAGGTTATGATCAATGTTCCATAATCTAGTACGGTTGATAGCTTGATGTATGCTCGGCTATGTATTAGGCAGGGCATTGCATTCACTATTTGACTGTTTGGTTAATATCTGGTTAACCCAGGTGTAGACCATTGGAATGTAGTTAAGTGAGTGTCCAGATTCTAAAGGGAATTAAGGATTATATGTTGACATATAGAAAAGTCAACAGACTAAACCTTGTAGGAAATTCAAATTCAAATTTTAGTCATGTGTCTAGATGATCGCAAGTCCACTTAAGGTTACAGTTTTAAGTTTACAGATGGTATAATATCATGGAAGTGTGTCAAGTAGACACGAGTAACTTCCTCGACTATGCATACAGAGTGTATGCTATAGGGCTGCTTCATAGACGGTTTAACTCAAAAATTTGATTTTTCAGTTATCTGTGGTTGATTCAGTGTCTAGACCCATTTGGTTGTACTATGGTAATCTTCTTACTATATTGTTTAATAACAACAAAGAATATCACAAGGTTTTAGCATTTAAAGGTCAATTATTTGGCCATAAAGGTGTTGATACAAAAAGGTGACATTAAGATTTGGAGCATTTAAAGATTGAGGAAATGTTAGTCAATCCTTTAACCAAAGGACTTCGCCCACTTATGTTTGAAATACAAGTATACAATAAGAGTGTTTTGACGTCTTTAAACAATGTTAGTTAGGGGATCGTTATGTTTGCTCCATGTACATTTATACATTTTGATGTATTATGACAGCATAATGGTTCATCAATAGAGATGATCATCGTTTATCCTCAGTAATACTTGTTATCATACATTGTCATCATACGTATAAAAGTCTTAAGATTTGTGTCGACCTTAAGCATTTAAAGGTCGTTGGACATATATACAGATTGACCTTGTACCTATGTCATTTAGACACATACAATTTTAAATTGATATCTATGAAGTTTGACATGACATAGGGAGATATAAGTTTTAATCTCATAAAGGTTCTCTAATGCAGTTTAGCATCCAGTTGGAGATCCTAAAGGTTTTCTCTAATGCAATTTAGCATTTGGTGAGATGAAACATGTTTTCTCTAATGCTGTTTAACATTTGATGAGAGAAAATAAGATTTCTCTAATGCAGCTTAGCATATACAGTTTAGCATAAAGTTAGAGAAATCGAGTCCTACAAATGAAGATGATATAATTTAGATCATAAAAGTATCATCTTAGTTTGCCACACTTCATTTTCCCATACACGTTAGTGAGGTATTAGGTTTACGTGATTATATTGAATCTGCGTCATACATGACACATGTATTTGATACTTTTCGGTATCAAAACCCTTGTAGGACGGAATGATGGACTTTTGTTATCTTTTGATCAAATGTTTTGTTTTTAAAACTTAGTCGACTAATTCAGTAGCGTGGCTTAACCGAGTTTTCTAAACTTTTTTAAATCTAGAGTCAAAACTGCAATTAATACTTGTCCAGGGGGAAAATGTTGGACAATTTTGTCCTTTCTCATAAAGTTGGATAACTATTAATTGCATTTTTTGGTTTTTTAATGACTTACCGGTTAAGTTACATAATTTGACCCAGATAAAGATAATAAAGTGGCCCAATAAATTATCTAAATCAATGGGTCAAAACTCGGGTAGAAAATGGATCCCAATCAGTGTGGACCGGACCCATATCAGTCTTGTGATGGAGAAGCCTGATATAGATGTTATATATAAAGGTTAAGGTCTCCTGCAGTTGCTGATATATCAATCGTAAGCATATGAATTTTCTTACCCGTTAGGAGAGCTTACGCTTTAAGAAAACTGTAGACAAAACTTACTCGCGTCCTGGAGAGTAGTTCTCGTAAAGACGATGGTGGATTGGCGCTCGTTTCACCTTCGAAAAACTCATTCGAAGTTACGGAGACCGAAATCAAGTATTTTTCGCATTTCTTTGTTTCTTATCCTTTCATATTTGATCCGGTATACGTAACTAAGGTACCGTTATGTGTCACACAACTAAGTAAAGAGATTCAACCATCAGGCAAGTTTGGTTATGGTGATGTATTGGGGCAAGACAAAATGGAATTCGATATCTTTCTTGACAACGACCCTCTTAATATGTTTCTATGTTGTTTCATGCCAAGTTTTGGATCATCGACGTGTTTGGTAGAGTAGCCTTTGAGGCTACTAACTCTAGGGATGGCAACCCAGTCCAATAATTTTTATCTGGCCCGAGTTCAACCCTAGACATCCGAGTTTGAACCTAATTGGGTTCAACAACACAAAGTCTGACTCAACTTAGTTCGGCTTGAATTTCTTTTGTTTTTAACGTAAAATTAGAAAATGATATTGCTTTATCTATAACTTTCGAGCTTTAGGTTGAGCTGCACTTAAATAACCCAAATCTGAGCCCAACCCAAATCTAAGCCCAACCCTAAGGTTTGACTTAAAGTCTGATCAGATTAATCTAATATGTTGACTTCAAGTAGACCTAGTTGTCATCTTTGACTAACTCTCTTGAGTTTGAATCACCGATTTCAAACAAGCAAGAATGATAATCCACATCTAATTCGAAAAGTCTCAAGTTCGATAGAGTTTTAAATATTTTATTCTTTTTAATACAATGATATTAATTTGTTATTTAATAAATACATTGTTATTTTTATTAATTTAACATTTCATTTTGTTTCATTAAAAATAAGATCATTTTTATTAATTAATTCAAATTGTTTCAGTTCGGGTTTAAACTCAACTTGAATCCTAATTAAAATAAAATTTATTCCATAATTTCAAACAAATTTTTAATAAAAAAGTCATTGTTTAACTTTTTAGTGTAGCTAACCTATTGCCTTTTAATTTTTATCAAGATCTCAGCATATAATTTCAAAATGTAAAACGTAGGATTAACTTATAATTTTTTTAATAAAAATTTATATAGAACTTAGTTAACCTTTAACATTGGTATTTACTCACAAAATAATCCTTATTTAAATATAATTAAATAATAAATTTCTTAAAATTTTTTCACAATACAAATAAATAATTATGGTTATTTTGTTAATTATGACAATATTGCTAAATTTTGTCTAGTAAGAATTGTTTTATAAAGTAATAAATTAACATATAAATATCAAATTATAAAAAATTAGCCTTAGTTTGGGATCGACCGAACCGTTCAAGTTTGAAATCTAATTAAATCGGACTTTTATCTGTTGACGATCGGAGTGGGTTCGGTTTGCCATAACTGGGCCTAACCCACCAAAGGCACATTGGGTCTGTAGTGGTACTCTCTTCTTATCCGTTGGCAGTCAGTTGGAGTACTGAGACAGAGAGGCTTAACAAAAGAAAGGAAAAAAAATGGCTTTCACTCTCTCAACCCTTAAGCCGCTGCGTACGCCACCGTCTTCAACGCCCACTTTGCCCAACAAGACTAGGGCATCATCCCCATGTCTCACCACTTCTTTCTCCCATTTCCTTCCAATCCGTAAACTGAAAACAAGAGCCCCAAACCCACGTTTTATAAATGCGGTTGAAGAGAGCCAGGAGGAGAGAGCAGAATCCGACGACACCCCAAAGGCAGACGGTAGTAAGGAGTCAGGGTTGGCGGTGGAGGAGATAAAAAAGGCGATGATAGAAAGAAAGGAGCCTGATTTCTGGAGTGGAGTGGCAGATGAGGTCCGAGAGATCGAGTGGCCGGTCTTTGGTAAGGTGTTGGGAACTACTGGCGTTGTGCTGGGAGTCATTGCTGGCTCCAGTGTCGTTTTGTTGACTGTTAATGCCGTTTTGGCCGAGCTGTCTGATCGAGTTTTTCTCGGCAAAGGTGTTCAAGACTTTTTTAGTTAGACATGCATTTTAGATATTTTTGTTTACGTTTAGTGTAAATAATGTTGATTATATATTCACATTTCGCAATGGAAATGTTCTTTCAAGTGTATGAATATGGCTTCTCTTACCAAAGAAACTCTTTTTGCACAAAACCTCAAACTCATCAAAATATCTCCATGAAGAAGCTATGCATACAACAGTACATATAAAATTAGATGATTACCATAAATGACAACAAACCGCAATACTTCAACCGCAAACTATGATCACAACACAATTCCCTTTCTCCAACTAGTAACATCTACTGGTCTACAAGTGAACATGACCAAATATGTTCCACATCCAATAACTGGGAGGGTCACCGTAAAACAGAAAATTTGAAGAAAATTCCATTGATAAGGGAAAATAAAAGGACGATGGTTCCATCATTTGCTTTAACTTGCAGGACCTACGAGGACTCCTTGAGAAGAACCTTCCTTCTTGCTGCTATCATCCTTCACCTCATTATCAGGCTTCCTTATCCTGATATTGTATTTGGCTTCAAGATCAGTAATTTCCTTTTTCTTCCTTTCCAATGCCTCGTTAAGCCTTGAAATGACCTCCTCTATTCCTTCTTTATTGCGCTGGACGGCAGGCAGGACCTCTTTGATGGTCCTTTCCACTAGTACACCTCCAATCATCCGGTAGCACCGCCTGGTTGGGTCGAGAGGTTGGATAGCATTGATGACCAAGGAGTGCTCACTTGCTTCCATCTCAAGTTCTGTGATTTTGGAGTAAATTTGATTTAGTTCGGATCTCAACGAAGCATACATATTTGCAACTGCCTGCTCATTTACTGGTTCTCTTCGATCACCTTCAGCTCTGCTGGCCATGATACTCTGTAAATGAAAGGAAAGCAACGGCAATAAAGAAAGGGACTAAACCATATATGCATTGCTATAGTTCAATGGACACTGTTATTTAACAAGTTACTCCACAAATCTCTAACTTGTATGTCTCGGTTCGTTTCAGGCTTCGTTGGAAGCAGTTAAGGTCTAAATGGCATCTTCGTAAATAACAGTGTGAGTTCAACAAAATGTTCAAAGTTAAGATTATGAAACAAAACTGATTACAAACTAGTTGTAGATATACACTTTAGCAGCAGTCCCAACTTACCAGCCAACTATTCACACAACGCATAGCAATTGTATTCATACACATTTAGAATACCAAAATTCAAGATATATAATTTCTTATCAACATAATGTCAACCATGACCATGTAGTAACCGCCGAAGGCATCATCAAACTTATTGGGGAAACAAGTTTGGTCTTGAAGTAACAAATAGGTTTATCCATGATGTACAAAAAGGGCACCGTCTTCCATAAACAGAATCAAACAGAAACATAAAATAACAATGATTCCATCTCATCAACCAGATCATACTATCAAGTTATGTTTTACCTACGGCAAGCAAAATAACATTGTTGGATCAAAGAGTTCTCCATCAACAACTCCATTTTGTGACTATCCAGATATGGTCCAAAAGTTTTGAGACAACCCACAATTTATAAATTTCATTTTGTCGATTCACTACATGGTTTGCAACCTTCAGAAAACTCGCTCTCCAAGGTTGGCTATTCCCAGAAAAACCAGCACGTGGAAAGGCCAAGTAAAGAGCTCAGTAGCTGGATCAATACACATCACTAAACACTTTGCTCTTCTCTATGTACATCTAACCTGTTAGCTCAGTAGCCAGAGATGTCTTTCCCTCTACAGCAGGAAGACAATCTAGGTAGGAGATACCTATGATCTAAAAAGTCCCTCCATGAAAAAGGTCCCTCTTTCCTTTATAACAAAACAGTAAAGACTTCTGACAGGGAATGGAATTATAATAAGTCTCACAAAACGGAAAAAAGTACATGAGCTCAATCAATCGTCACACCAAGCCCTGAAATATGTCAAAGAAAAGGAAACCAGCTACACAGAATCTAATATTCATTCGTCTAGTAAAATGAACATTCTCGCCAAAATAAATGTCATTACTTGAATCCAAAAGTCCACACTTTCTGCTGCCCACTGTATTATCCCATTCCAACTTCAACACCTCAAATGTATGAATCACGTCTTCATAAAACAATTTCAATCCATTCAAATACACTTTCCTCAATCATAAGCTCAAAGTTATACGAAGTCGGGCCGGTATTTTTGAAATATCTGTTCCCAAAATCTAAACCCTAATGGAGCAACTCAAACTCGGTTCAAATTACAAGAAACCCACATATCCAGGACTATGTTAGAGATCTTAACATGGGTTTATCGAGAACACGGAAATTATGAAACAAACATAATCAACAAAATTGGGACTAAAATCAGATGAAAGGGGAAAAACAAAAATAAGAACAGCAGAAGTAGGGGAAGGAGAAAAAGGAACTGGCAAGTTAACAAGGTAAAAGGCATACCTGATAGAGGTTTGGACTTAGAAGGCAGCAGAAAAAGAAGAAGAAGAAGCAATCCCACAGGGTTAGGGCGATGGTCTCAGCCTTGAGCCTCCTCAAGCAAAACAATCAAAGGCGATCACTTCACGCTTTAAGTCTGCTCTTCTCTACTCTCTACTCTCTAGTATTATTCTAACTTGTTTGATTTTTTGTTATTAACTCTGCTAAACAACGTAAAGTTTTAATAAATAACATAAATTAAAATTACAAAAAAAATTACAAAAATACTCATAATATAAAGTCAATTATATTTATTTCAAAATATAATAATTAATTTAAATGTTAGATATTTAAGTTACAAATAAATAAGTAATCAATTATTTTTATTTTAAAATATAATAATTAATTTATTTAAAAAATTTATATGTATATCGAATATCGATACAGAAATTAATAAAATTAATTTTTGAATTATATTTATCATAAACTAAAGTTTTTCATATTTAATTAATATTTTTATATTATAAATTCATATAATTTATACTCTTAACTCTATAAATACAATTTATTCTTTAATTAATCTTTTATAAATTAATTTTCATTTTCAAAATTTTTTACACAATAATAAAAAAGTTAAATCGCATTTTCAACTGATATATTTTTTCAATATATGTATTAATTCTTTTAATAGTCACAATTGACAAATTTTCTAATAAAACCTTTTTTGATAGAGAGCTTTTCAAAGCAGTCTCTGTGCATTTCCATACGATTTTATTTCAAGAAACACCAAAATAAGAGGAATATCACAAAGCAAGAACATATAAATTACATCATTTTGTAAAGTAAGTTCCTTCACTAGCCCATTGGCTCTACTAAATTAGAAACAAAGAGGGCTCAAGCCTCAAATGTCATGCTTTCTGCTTCCTTTCTCACTGATTCAAATAGCACAGATGACAAATACCTCTCCCCAAAGCTGGGAAATATCGCCTGCAAAAGAAAAATTAGTGTTCAGCTTCAACAGATCCTCAGACACAATAATATGAACATAAGCAGTACTTAGAAATCATTCCCAAGCTACAAGTCAATATACATTATTGGATTTTCCTGACTTTACCATGGAACCAAACACAGAAAAGCTTATAAATCAAGAAAGTGAATAAGATTGAGAAATGAAAAGAGCATTCCCAACTTACAACGATAAGCTTTCCGGCATTCTCTGGCCTCTTTGCGATGTTGATGGCAGCTGCGGCAGCAGCACCGGAAGATATTCCCACCTGTAACAGAATTCCAAACACAGAAGAGGCGAGACAGGAAGGATATCATAAGAGCAAGGTGAAGAATCTATACATGAGAACCTTTGGGAATTCGCGGGATAGTGCGATAGCTTAATTTCAAAGTTGAACAATGTAAGCAGTACAGGTTGAGAACTTACAAGCAAACCTTCTTTCAGTGCTAGAAGCTTTGCAGTTTCAATTGCTTCCTCACTTGATATCTGCAAATTGCATAAACAATGGCAGCATATGTACCGATTCAAAACAATAGTACAGTGCATGATGAAGTTCCAAATACATTACAGTTCACATTAGCTGAAACTCAACATAAGAACATAGACAGCATTTTTACACATCAAAGTTTCACTAATTTCTCATTACATTAACTGCCCAATCATTAAATTTATTTCATAAATTTTTCCAGGAAAGTCGACATAAGAATGAATGATGAATCTGATAATCAACCTGAGAATGGTTATGCAATATAAATAACTATGAAACAACAATAAAGACACAACTTTGATTAGGTCAGTTCTACTGGGAATTTACAGGCCTATGATGTATGTTTTGCCTTTATCCTAATGCTTGCTTAAATCGTATGCTTCGACTAAAATCTTATCTCTGAGCAACTTTATCTGGCAGAAATATGTGTAAATTACATTCTTCAGTTCATGAATAGAATCAAAGATGCTGCAGGTCTTACTTGAACAACTTCATCAACCAGCCCAACTTCAAGAACTCCTGGGATAAAACCAGCACCTATTCCTTGTATCTTATGTGGACCTTGACACAGAAACGTGCAAAATAAAGAAATAATTTTAACTAGAAGCTAAACCAGAGGGCGGAAAAAGGGCACCTTTTGTCTAATGGCAACAGAAACTAAAGTAGTTTTTATGCATTCAAAACAAAGAAAGTAAGCCGATACTGGTGTGAAATATGATCGTCTCTGAACAACTACAGGATGTCTATGAGCTTAAAGAGTTACAGAAACAATATAACCTGTAGACAACAATTGCTAACTCTGATAATAGTGCTCCTCGATTAGCTTACAGAAGGATTATAAAGCAAATGTTATGCATAATAAGCTGCAATTTTTTGTACGATTTGTTTCACTGAAGAGAATTGCTTCCTTCTCTACAATATAAAATGCCACAAACCATATGGTAGTATATTCATACAATTTTTATAACTATTGACTACCTGTGATAGTAAAAGCAACGGCAGATATAGATAGACTATGAACCGTTAAGCAGTTATTGCATTAAAAAAACAACTTACCAGGTTTTCCTCCAGACAACACAGGGCTTTCAACAGGTTCCAGACCGTAAAGCTACAGAAAGGCAAAAGAGACTGAGAAGCTCGCATTTGGAAAGATCAATTTGACTGCTAACTGAGTGCGCATATGACAAAAGATCACAGTAAATTAACAATCATAATAAAAGGTCAAGCATACCCTTATGTTGGGATTCTGCTCTTTTAGGTACTTTCCAGCACCTGTTATGGTTCCACCGGTACCTATTCCAGACACGAAAGCATCAATCTTTCCTCCTGTACCTTTCCATATTTCTGGACCAGTAGTCTCATAATGTATCTACATCAACAATTTACACAAATGATCAGAATTTCTGTGATTGACTGCATTCTTCAAATCACAGATTGAGAGAATACTTTTGGGTTGGCAGGATTTTCAAACTGCTGAAGCATGTAAGAATTGGGTGTCTTGGCTAAAATCTCCTCGGCTTTCTGAACAGCCCCTTTCATGCCCTTAGCTGGATCAGTGAGAACCAGTTCCGCTCCAAAGGCACGGAGAATGATTCTCCTCTCAAGACTCATTGAAGCAGGCATGGTAATGATAAGCCTGTAACCCTTAGCAGCTGCCATAAATGCTAATCCTATGCCAGTATTTCCACTTGTGGGCTCAATGAGGACACTCTACATCAACATTTGTAAAGAACAGTAAGAATTGATTGAAGACTAAATTGCATGAAACTTCTCAAAATGAAAGGTAATGATGAAATAAAACAAGTATTCCCTTCTTTCGACAGCAATATCAAAATCGATCAACCACAACAAGAAGGAAACTAATGGTGTTCTCTAATATTATCTGCACCAACACATGGATTCTTAAAAGAACAAATTTGCCTCAAGTAAATCATGTAATACTAACAGTCTCACACCACTTTTACTGAATATTTGATATGATAATTACCTGTCCGGGAGTAATAAGACCCTTGGCCTCTGCATCAGCAATCATACTGTAACCAATCCTGCATGTGAGAAGCATAAAAATCAGCGTCCGGAGAATGTTCGTCTTAAGACGAACAAAGACGAACAAAAGGAAGAGAAAAGTCCAGAATTTCAAGGAAACCATAATAAAACAGCGTACAAATAATCTTCGTGTCACGAAGTTTTGAAGAATTGAGCCTTTTGGCTCAATTCAGCCAGGGATACATGAACAAAGAAAAGCTATTTATTGAAAAGAAAACCAGAGATAAAGACAGGTACCTGTCTTTGACACTAGAGCATGGTTCCATTAATTCTAGTTTAGCAGCAATACGGGCAACACAGCCATCCACAATATTGTTGAGGTAGACCAATGGGGTGTTTCCAATCAACTGTATCACAGTAGAACAAACGTTAACCTTCCAAGCTCAAACAATTAAACCCATACAAGACAATGATTTACACCATCAATTAGATGACTACCCACCTCGGTGACATTCTTGGCAATCAGGTCTTTCTCAACTGCCATGGCTTTTATGACTGTAACTTGAGAAAACCCAAAATCAATAAACTATTACACATAACAGTATAATTACAAAATAATAGAAACATGATAATAAAACTAAACATGTTTTCAGTTTTTATTAGAAATTTCAACTAAACAAGTTTTTATTTTCAGTTTTTATATTACAAATCTCATCCAAACAGTTTTTTGTTTTTATTAAAAAACACAGAAATAAAAATCAAGAAACAGAAACCAAAAATAACATAAAAAAACAAAAGTAGACTATCTTTTTTTAAATATAGTTTTTTATATTTTCTGTACTCTCTATTACTTCAAATTTTCTGGGTTCAAGGCAGAAAAGGAAAAACTGAAAATCCCACTTCATAAACTTTACAAAACGTGGACGCACTTAGTTAAGAGACCTCAGAATCGAATAAAAATCTATACTTTATGCATACCCAGTCACGAAAACTCGTAACAATATCAGAAAGCACACTGCTTTGTCCTAAAGAAATTATATTCAATCACACCATACATACGCTAACACAATTATAGATGTAGGAAACAGGGAAAACAAAATTCGTAGGAGCAGTACCAGTGACGGAGCCAGGAATTTAAGATAGGGGGGCCCAAAAATTAATTTTTTTAAATTTTAGGGGGCCAAGTACACCACTGACCCTTTAAATAACTCTATCTTTATATATATATACATTAAAAATAATTTTTTTTAACAAAACTTGGGGGGCCCAGTGACCCCCCAACTCTATGAATAGCTCCGTCTCTGAGCAGTACAATGGGGTCAAGAAAAGGGAGTGAATACCTTGACAGTGATAACAATGAAATGAGGTATTCTGGGGAGGCTGAGTACAGTATCAACAAAAGAAGACGGTATTTATGTACTTATAGAACTTGCGTACACAGATCCTGAAATGTACTTAGGCGCTTGGTTGGAATGGGAACGAATAAAGCCAAAAATGGAACGGATATAATCATTATAATTATAATAGTTGGTTAAGATAAAGGAATGATCACCGTTATCATTATCAATTGGTTCGTTAAAAATGTTAAAAAATAAAAATTTGCTAAATTTTTGTTTTATAGCAAATTTTAAAATATATTTTAAATAATTATTTTTAATTTATGCACCCTAATTATAATAACAAAATATTTAAAATCAAATATATTGCAATTTTTTCTTTTTAATAACTCTTGAAAATAAAATACTCTAGTATTTTCTTACATCAACATATTATTAGTTACATAATATCCTCAAAATATAGATTAATCATCCAAAATATTATGCAATTTATCAACACAACTATAATATCCACCATTTCATTGCTACAGTAAAATCAAGTAACATAGTTTAATACAATTTACATTCATTTGATAATACA
>JAOSBP010000120.1:120971-144138 GCA_027563825.1 Erythroxylum mucronatum
TTGCTACAGTAAAATCAAGTAACATAGTTTAATACAATTTACATTCATTTGATAATACAAATGATGTTATATTTTAAAGAATTAATGAATAATATTTTAATGAATAATATTGTAATTAATTAATTAATTAATTAAATCTTAATTATATTTTAATTAGCATTTTAATTAATTAGATTTTAATTAATTAATTAATTAGATTTTAATTAATCATGTAATAAATTATTTGAATTAATTAATTATATGTTATGTTGATTAATTATTTTAATTAATTAATTAATTAGAATTTATCTTAATTAATTTAATTTATTGTAATTAATTATTAATTTTAAGTAATTAGATTTTAATTAATTAATTATATTTTAATGTCATTTTAATTCACTAATTAGCTAATTAGATTTTAATTAATCATGTAAGTAATTATATTTTAATTAGCTAATTAGATTTTGTATTTATTAATTATTTTAATTAATTAATTAGATTTTGTAATTATTTTAATTAACTAATTAATTAGCTTTTATCTTAATTAATTAAAGTTATTAATTAAATATATTTATATTTTAATTAAATATATTTTTATTAATTACATTTTAATTATATTTAATTAAAATATTTAATTACAAATTAAAAAATTAGTGTTGATAGGAATCAAACTCATTCCTCCCATACATGGAGGGTATGGACATTATCTAAAACTTGGGTATAAAAAAATTATTCAATCAATAATAATAATCAACCTACTATTCATTTCATTTCCATTGATTTATTCTCGTACCTCTTAACCAAGCACCCTTAGTACCATAAATTCCTGATCCTATTGATTGCTTGGGGAGGAAGAGATATTAATTTTGACTTTTATAAGGAAAAAGATTAAGTTGGATAGTGTGCCTGTTCATGTGGCCTGAATTTTTATACAAATCCATGTCAGATATGGAAATCAAAGACCTTTTTAACATATCTGAGACTAAGTTAGAAAATGCCAAAAAGTTGAGGTGATATTAGTCTGTTGCTTCTAGATATCTATATGCATTCCATACTTTTCAACGTTAATAAATAACATATCTCAATTTCTCTTTATCTAAATTAAAAAAAAGTGATTTTTCTTAATCATCTAATTTTAATTGAAAAAATATTATTAAATAAATTTTTATTTATTTATTTTAATTATAAAAATTTATTAATTAATAAAAATTTATCGATTAATTAATAAATTAATCATTTTTTACAACAAAAATTATTAAAATAAATCAAATCGAAAAGTTGAAAACTAAACCGAAAAATTAAACGATTCAAAATTTTTACGATTGAACTTTTAAAATCGGGTGATTTTTTAATTATTGCTAAAACTCGAGTTCTAGTTCAAAAAATTTTGTTTAAATACTTAATTAATTTGATATAATTGATCAATTACAAAAATATTAAATTTAAATGGTTTATTTAATTATTCTTAAAATACACACTAAAATACAATGACCTTAAAACCCCCAGCAAAAAGCGTCGTAGTAAAACCTTATCTTATCATATACCACATGTTTTCCGAGGAACAATAGTCAAAGCTTTCTTCGTTGCCCACCTCACAAAAACTATGGCAGCACTTCCTCTCACCTCTTCATTCCCTCTCACCAAACAAAAACTACCCACCAAGCTCCCTTTCTTTAATCTCAACTACAGGGCTTCCAGATCCTTGAAGACTATTGTTAAGTCTTATAAAGTGGTAATTGAGCACCAGGGTCAATCTACAGAGCTGGAAGTTGAACCTGATGAGACCATACTTGCCAAGGCATTGGACTCCGGGCTCTCTGTCCCTCATGACTGCAAGCTTGGAGTGTGCATGACTTGCCCAGCAAAGCTAGTAAGCGGCTCAGTGGATCAGAGTGAAGGTATGCTCAGTGATGATGTTGTAGAGAGAGGATATGCCCTGCTCTGTGCGTCCTATCCAAGGTCAGATTGCCGTATTAGGACCATTCCCGAAGAAGAACTGCTATCCCTGCAGCTAGCTACAGCTAATGACTGAATTCCTTCTTGATTCTTCACTTTTGAGAGTTTGATGTTGCACATTCAACTGATGTAATGTTATCCAACACCTTTTTGTTAACGAATATTGGATAGGCTTGCTTCTTTCCTCTTTCTTACTTCGAAGAGTCCTTAAAGCAGGAATAATTTTCTCATGGTAATACTAAGCTGATCACACCAATTTCATGTAAAGATCAATCATAGTAGTCGACAGTAACCTGTCCTTTCAAACAACACTTATCTTTGTAGCCATAGACTCATTGCAACAAGAACTTGTATCCCGTTTGACAACTACCAAGTTTCATCATACCATATATGGTTGAATTCTTCGAGACAGACTTTATTCTAGTTGCCCGCACCAGTTTTAACCATCAGGGCAACCTAACTAGTTTAACCAGGAAATATGAAAAGCATAAGCTGGTGTTTAACCGCAAGAATGTAGCTGGTTCCACTGTTGAGCCTGTGCAACTAGAGATTGAAAGGTGAAAACGATTTGGCTAAGCTCAATAAATCTCAGGGGCTCACACCTTCATGTTGGTCGATGCAAATCTCAGTAAGCATGCAGGCCAGCTGCCATCACAGAATGACTTCCACATTACACTTCGTGCTGCTTGCACAAAGTGGAAGACAAGATCCCTTGTATTGCTTAGGAAAGAACAGAACGAGAGTTTGCAAGCATATACTAAAAAAACTTTAAGATTTTATCGGTAGAATTAGCAGAGCCGTAAAGGAGCTTTAAAGATGATAACAAGTTGGCTTCTAAGTAGCAAGTAATAAACCAGCCTTCCTTGGTGTCTTTTGCTTAAGCTTTACCTTCACGTTAATACCACTGTCAATAATGGATTGAAGCACAATTTTAAGCTTCCCCTCCAATATCTCCCCCTTCCTTGGTGTGTAGACTGCATCATGGATATCGTCAGCTAGTGCTCTTTGCGCTAAAACCTTACCAACGGCAGCACAAGCAACTGCATTCTTCGTGGAGGACAAGTCAAATTTCATGTCTTTTGATATGGAATGAGCGACAGCCACCACCTTGCTAGTAACCCGGTGAATAATACAAGCACGGACAGAGGCTTTTGATATGTAAATGTCAAGGCAAAATGGTTCATGGTAAGGACCAGTTAGCTGATTAAAAGATGCTCTAGGTCTCTTTTTCTTCACCTTATCATAATCACTCAAACTATTAACTAAAGTGCAGACCTTTTCATCCTTCAAGATTTGTGGAAGTTTGTGAACTTCAGAACACTTCAAATCACAACCAAGGTTTTCTTTCTTTTTGTTATCCTTCTTTGGAAATGATCCCATCTCCTGATTCCCATTCTGATCGTCTCTACTAGTTGAAGATTTTCTTCTATGGAAGTCAAAACTATACTCCTCGAACTCTTTGGAACTTCTATCAAGTTTATAGAAGAGATTCCCTCGGATTCTCATATTATCAATCTCTTCAGAATCAGGATCAAAGTCCCCGAGTGAGGCAACATCATCAAATTGATCATCAACTGATTCACTTACACCTTTTGTTTCCCTTCCCTCATCTAACGCCCGCCATGCTTGAGCTAAACCCGACGAAAACTGCCAAGTGTCATTATCCACAAGCTCGATATCATAAGATTCACAAGGTCCATCGTCCTTAAAGAAACTAGATAGAGGAAACTTAGTAGAATAGTAGGCTAAAGTGTTGTGGGCATAAGCCTTAACAGCTGATGTTTCCATGGTTATGAGGTTGACCTTATCAACGATCACCGATTCTTTGGACATGAAGTGACATACCCCTGAGAGAAAACGACAGCTAGCTACTGAGCTAACACTACTGAGTCTCCTCAGGAACAGAAATGCCATTTGTTTAGCAGAAGTAGAAAGAGGAGTAAATCGGCTTCTCAAACGCGCAAATCAGCAAACACTTAACCGTCATCTACAAAACTGAAAATATGAAAGCTATAAGACTATATTTGAAGTGTGCGTGAGGATTTAAAAGCAACCAGGAACGAGCCATCCATGGCTTTTGACAGTAGAGACAGAGCAATGAAAATACGAAGACTGCTGTTCTCGGAGAATTGGTAGCTCAAGCTTAATAGAGGAAGCAATGAAGAGGAAGAGAGGCAGAGGTAGCAAAAAGATGTGGGCTTATTAGCCTGCGTAGAAAGAGTAGGCCCAATTTCTGTATCTAATGTTTAAAATATTTTTTAAAAAATAATATCTTAATTTTATTAAATTATATATATTTTGACATTTAACAAATACAAATAAAATGAAAATTTTAAATGTATGGTATATTCCTAACTCAATTCTAATTTTATGTTTCATATTCTCATCCTCCTCAACTCATATATACTAAAAAATAAAAAATTACAAAACTTAAAATTTTAAATTTTATTAAATATTTTTAAATTTTCATTTAAAATACATAACATAAAGATTAAATATGAATGAATCAAATATTATTAACATATTATATAATTTTAAAATTTTATTGAAATTTTCATAACTTTTTAAAGTTTTATTAAATAATAACTCATTAATCATTATAATTAATCTCTTAAGTCTAATTCGAATATATTTAATTATAATTAAAAGAATAATTTATTATAATTATTTTAAATTATTAATTCAAGTCATGTTTAATTAAGTTCAAATCAAATTTAAAATTAAATTAATCCATCATATCAACAACATTTAGCTAATTCATACATAATATTCATTTTACATATTTTTATAAAAAAATTAAAATTACTTAATCCACACCAAATCTCGTGTCTTCCGCTACACCAAACGTACAAAAAGTCAAGCCAGTTGTGGACAAAAAGGGAAAAGACTACGAGGCTTCGTCCTCCATTAGACCAAGGTGGACCCTCGAACCTAACCAATTAGACCACAGTTACGTCTCTATTCTAAATGGAAACAGACAAAGCGTGTGACTACTGGACACATGTCCACATCCACACACCAATCATCAAAGCGAAAGACCACAGGAACAAGAAGGTGGGTGGTGCTCAAATGGAATCCAATACCTACCTTCCTGTTTTGACTTGATGGTCTACAGTATCAATTTCATAAAACACAGAGCAGTGGCTTGATCCAGTCGGCCATCACACACACTGAACAAGTAATAATTAAAAGCAGACCAATAAGTAAACTTTTCTACAAGTAATCCTAGAAACAGACGGTGATGCTTTAGTCCATTGACATTGTTATGCTTCCATCATGATTACTTTTCACAATCACCTAGAGCTAGAGTTTGATCAACATTAGAAATACAACTTCTTACCATGGCAAAGCAAGAACAGTTATAATTAACACACATTGCTAAGATTAACAGAGTTAGTGATTACAAACAAACCAGTTGCAAGGGAAAGAGTTTCGGGTCATCATATCACATCAGTAGTTAACCATCTTCAAGAGGTAGTCAACATCTATCGGTAGTAAGCCTGCTGATAAGCTGGTGCAAAACCATTGCCATAGGCGCCATATGCAGGATAACTCAAAGGTGCTGCAGGATACGTTCCAGCAATGGCGGGGGGAGCAACCTCTGGTGAGTAGGCATATGGAGATGTTGGGCTCCTGCTTCCATAAACTGCTGGCGGGGAAGGATATGCTGGTACTCCGGTGGGATATTTGGTGTGCGAGGGAGACCTGACAAACATTGGAGGTGAAGGGAAAGATGATACGTATGCGTTTGTCAAGCGACCAGCTTTAGCAGGAGGCATTGGACCACCATTACTGGCACGTGTTCTCTTGTTTGCAGGGATCGCAGCTGGCTTTTTCTTCTCTATCTTGGCTTTTTCCAGCTGTTCAAGTCGTTTCTTCAGGTTTTCTGGGGGGAACTCAGCCTCCAATTTATACTCTTCAATGCATTTGATTACAGCCCGTAGTGCAGACTGCTCCTTCCGAACAGCTAGATGCTACATAACAAATGACAAACAATGTGTAATTAGTCGAAAAGCAGAACTAATCCCCCAACAAATTGATGATACATATGGAACTAAACTACCACTAAAGATCTTGCGTCATGAAAGCGTTGATACTGCTACAAAAAGGCAATAGATTTGTCAGCACAAGGTTCATTGACAAATCTGAATACAATTGTCCCTTTGATATGGCTGATGTCAAATATTGGAAATAGGTTTTTTCTAAAAGCATGCTTCGAATATCACAGGGTAAGCATTTTCCATTAATAAGCACTTCCAAACAAATACTAGAACTGTCTCGCTAAAATGTTAGAAATTAACTCTGCTACATCTTAAGGTACTGTCATTTGAGAAATCTTTGCGAGTGCTAAGATGGCAGATTAAAAAACCAAATTATAGATTCAATAGTTTACAAGGTTGACATCAATATATAAAATACTAACTGCAAAATGGAGTCTTTGTATATTACTATTCGTAATGCAAAATATAAATGGACTTCACCCTGGAGGAAAGTCTAACATCAAACATCTCATCAAGTCACAAGGACTCCACTCGTAACCCGAGTATCGACTATGTTTTAAAACTTCAGCATTAAGAAGACAGAAGAATTAATCAATACCGTAGCACGACAAGTATTATCAGGATCCTCTGTTATAGAAGCCGCAGCCTTCTTTGCATTCTTCAAGAAAGACTTCAGTAATGGAACAGGAGGGAACTTGTCCACAAGGCCAACCTCATATGTAAAATGCACTGCATCAAGCTGCTGTCCCTTACTAATTAATTCTTCAATCATATCTGCTCAAAGAAAAGCCTAAACCCATCAAAATAGTAATAAAAGCAGCGCTGTCATTAGAGGGATTGACCCAGATGGCAATAATACTTTTAGATGTTAATAAAATAATTAAGATACACATAGAATAGTCTTAATAACTCAATATAAAAATGGAACTCCAGTGATGCGTATGGAACAAAATATAGGCATTTTCTTGCAAAAAGTCACACAAGCTATAATATAGATCAGCAATTGTTGGTACTACATTGCGCAGTTTCACCAACAAAAAGAAATTAGGAAAAGGCCACTGTGTAAGTTCAACAAATCCTGCACATCAGTGAGGTTGTTGCCAAGCCCCAAACTATATGCTAATTTTTAAGCAGATAAACAAGTTTCTGGAAAGCAGAACTCAACATGAAAGAAATTATATTAGATAAATCCGTGTGAATTCTTCAGGCGTCTTTTAACAGGTGAAAGCAAGAAACAAACTTTTAATATTTTCTTTTAACAGGTCACAAGTGACCATTTTTCAGTCATCAAACAAGCCACCAAGTATATATCCAAAAGCATCCAAACTAACATTCTGGGATCCATTTTCCTGCACCCCTTGTACTACTTACTCGTATAAAGACTTTAACTTCACTTTCCCTCTACTCTCCAGGTTAGGGGGATAAACTAAAATGTAATCAAAACCTTCAATCTTTTTTGCAACATAAAGCAATTATGCAAGCTAGTAAACTCCAGCGAATAAATTCAGAATCATAAAGAGATTTGACTGAGTGACAGTACCAGGCATTTGATCACCAAGGCCCAGAGAGACAGCAAGTTTAGGCATCTGCTTACGCCAAGCAGACCCAACAACAAGTTTCCTATACAAATCAACATCCTCCTCCTTCACAATCCCAAAAGTAACCAAATGCTGCAGGAAAGTATGCACATCAGGAGTTTTCACATTCTCAATCCCGCCCCTCTCCTCCAAGCTCCTCTTCCACGTCTCTGCGATCTCCTTTGCTCTCTCCTTCACGTTGGGCGTCACCAACAGCCTCGCCTTCCCAATCACAGGGTCCACCATAACCGGAATCAAGCTCTCGAGCATCACAACACAGGCCCACCCGAAATCCTTCCCTTTCTCGTCTCTCTTGTCCACCGGAAACACCTCCGAGATGGATTCCAGGACAAATTTCGCAGGATCCACACACTCCACCAAAGCCAACGGAATCTGTTTCCTCAAAGAGTCAAGTTCCTTCTTCTTAGTGATCACCAGCTTCCAGAACTTCAAGGCCTCCATTTTCAAGCACAAGGATTTGAGAATCAGCAACAAGCCGTCGTCGTCGTCGACCTCGCCATCGGGGCTTTCGGAGTCCACCGCATCCTCCAGAGACTTGAGAGCTGCCTCCTTGCGGTCCTCAAGGCGGTCAATTGCGATCTCTACGCTGCCGTCGATAGTGACCTCGCGCTTCTTGAGGGTGTCGAGAGAGGCCTTGGTCTGGTGGTCTAGGGTTTGGAATTTGGCCCTCATAGCTTCAGACTTTTTCAAGAGGTTTTGCTCGAGAGAGGTGAAGTGATCAGAGAGCTCTTTCCACAGGAGAGTGCAGCTGGTCATCAGAGAGGCCTGGCGTTGGAAGTCGTCGAAACTCGGCTGAGTCAACCCAGTTAACTCGCCTGGATCGGGGATGGACCCCATCTCGCTAGTTGAACAACGATGAACACAACTCAACTCAACTCGACCCGATTCAGTAGTAGTACTACTTCAAAAACAAGAAGTATCAGAAGAAAATTGGTAAAGTGAAGGACAAGCCCTAGATAAGGAGACTTGGAGGGGAAGGGGAAAGGACAAGAGACAGTAGCCACGTGGAAGGCATAATCATAAGACACGTGTAATGGCGACTGATAATAAAGGAAACTAGAATGCGCGGGGGTGCGTAGGATAAGGGAAGGGATAAGGGGAGTGTTTGGGAACAGGAGTGGAATTGCTTTCTCGGAAACCAAAGAGAGAAGAGTAGATGGATGGTTGTGGTGGTGGGGCATACCAAACTGACCACCACATGTGGCGGAGTCAGATAAAGTAAAAGACACATATGCTCTTGTGACTTGTCTACACTACGCATCGTCCAATCAATTATGTAATTTAATAATTATTTTATATATTTTATTTGTTTATTTTGTGTGTATTTTATTTTAAATTAAAATAAATAAATAATATATATTATATGCCAGCACATGTACAAAACTGTCAAGACATTAACCATTTTTCTTTTATCTTTTTTTTTTTTGACATTGATTGCGTGCGGTGGTTGTACCAGAGATTCAGGCATGCGCATCTATACCTTTTACTTGTAAAAGAAATATAAATTTTAACAAAGGGTATTAGTGTAATATGGATAAAGTTTATACTTTGGCATACAAAATTAATTAGAAATTTAAATTTAAGTTCAAAATTCAAACTCGGCCAAATTAGTTTGAAATTTAAATAACGTTCAAAAACTTTGAAATTTCTCTTTTCAAAGATTCAAATGTGAATACATTTTGATGGAAAATTCAATACAATGCCCAATAAAAATTTCGATGAGACGATAAATTTAGAAAAGTTCGATAATATCTAATTTAATAAAGATGTTATTTTAAATTCAAATATATGAATAGCATATAATAATTCATCAGTAACTTATATTTTATTAATAAGTCTCAATCAACTATATTCATTACTCTCCTTCATATCTTTAAAAAATTCAACATCAACCATTTAAACTTTTAATCATCTTCGATTTATTTTATTAAATCTTATTATTAAAAATTAATCAATTTATTAATTAATCGATCATTTTTCTTAAATTAATATCTTCTTATAAACTAAAATAAATAAATAAATTTTTTTTAAATTAAGCTTTAAATTATTTGATAGATAAAGACAATCTCTTTCAATCCTTTTTTTTAAATTTAATTCAATCCTTAACTGGTTTTATGATGGTTAAACTTTTCAAATCTTAAAACTCTTCTCTTACGAGTTTAATTTCCCATTCGACTTTTAAAACATTGGTTATTAAGATTTAGAAATATTTTTAAAATTGAATAAAAATTAAACTGATAACATAAAAGATCAAAAATTTATACTATTATAAAATTGATATATAGTAAAATCTTAACCAAATCCTTTGCACGGGTTCACCATGCACTTGTACGGTACAGAGAGACTTATTTATCTTATAGTTTAGGTGTTTTATCCGTTTTTGTTTCATTGCTTGTTGGTTTATCTGGTTCAATAATACTGGTTATCCTAGTGAATTTGATGGGCCCACCGGACCAAAAGTTTCACAAGTTCAAGCTTTGACTTTTTCTAGTTAGAGCCTAACGTCTCGGGGCTTTAAAGAGTTTAAAATAAAATTGAAGAAATAAACTATCATTGTCCATCAAAAATTTTGAAATTTAATTAAAAAAGGAGATTATTAAATAAAAACTAAATGTTTATTCTAGTTTAATTTTTTTAGTTAATTTACAAAACTGGCTAATTAATTAATTAATTTATTAATTTTTAATAACAAGAGTTATTAAAATAAATTAAGTTAAAAAATTATCAGTTCAAGATCTTAATACTAAATTGACCAAACCATTTCGATTTTTAATCATTGACATTTAGTCATTTATTGTAATTTTTTATTGTCATTTATAACATAAAATGAAATTTAGTAAGTGAAAATATTATAGACAAAAAAACTATTTTGATATATTTTACACAAAATGATAGCATTATATTGAATATTAAAAACACAGATACTAACATTTTGTCACCATAAAAAGATAAAAGAAAATATGGGATGTAATCATCTGTACCAATTTGAGTCCACATAAATACGTAGATGAGATAAAGTGGAACAACAAAACTGATACAGATAATTTCTTTTGAGAAAATGGCCCAATCGTTAACAAATTTCTTAGTTTCTGCTGCCCAAAATGAGTTAGTTACAAAAACTGGACTTTTAATTTTTGGCAACAATATGATTATGGAAGAATTTAAAGGCAGAGGGAGGGAGATTGGAGTCAATGCATGATCGCATATGTTTTACTTTAGTGTAAAATTACCACCTAAATAATTAGTAGTTAGTAATAATTCTAATTAGTTAAAGGCAAATGAATTTTTTCCCCTAAATAAACCGGAAAAGTCCAAATTTTGATTAAATTTTTAAAGTTTTTAATCTAAATTTTTTTGGTATATAAATTTAATCAATTCAAATTTTATTTATTAACTTTAATTTGAGAATTAAGTTGAAATTTAGAAGTGTTAATATTTATTGATTTATGACATTTCGAGGGCACGAGTAGAAATATATGATGAGAGTATGATATTTTTTTTAATCTTTGAGTATAATGGTTGTATTAATAAATATGCATGATGAGCAATGTTTTAAAAATGAGATTGAAAATTAAATCGGTAAGATAAGAAATTTAAGATTTAAAAGATTCAACCAATATTAGATCGTTATAAAACTAGCAAATGATTAAATAAAATTAAAGAATTTATAATATGATTGAAAAATATTGTTCTTATAAAAAGTTTAATTAAAAAATAGATTCTTGAATTAAAATTTATTTTGGTTACACGAATTTATTGATTTACAAAAATTGACTAATTAATTAATAAACTTATCAGTTTTAACAACAAAAGTTGTTAGAGTAAATCAAATTGAAAAGTTGAAATCCGAACCTAAAAGTTGAACAAGATTTTTACGATTGGCCGATCGAACGAGTTTTTTAATATGAGAATTGGAAATAACAATCGTATCAATAAATTAATAGCTGGTTTATGAGGGGATGGTCAACCAGTAGGAAACTCCTTAAAAATACTATAGTATTAAAAAGTATAAAGTTGTGTATTCATACTGATTTTTTTAAATAGCGTTGATTAATGTGAATGTGTTATCTTTTAAATTTTATAAATAAATAATTAAATTAAATTAGATATTAAAATATATTAATAATTAATTCAATTATATTAGATAATTCTATGATTATTATTTTGAGTCATAATGTTGTTTTACTCTGTAACAAGTAAAAGGGGTGAAGGGAAAGCATAAACTAGACGTGTTTCAAATGCCATAGCTAAGATTAGATGGATGATGGGAGAATACGCGAGGAGTGGTCACCGTCACCACGCCTAGACAAGTTAAATATGATAACAAAATTGAATTAAATTAGATTTGATTCGATTTCTTTAAGTTTGAAATATGGTTAAATTTGAACTGTCCAATCTAATTTTAATTCAAAAATTAATTAAATTTAAATTATACAATATAATTTGAATTATTTAAAATAATATCTTCGAATCAACCTTTACATAATTATCATGAAATTGACCGTTAATTTTTAAGTTAGATCTAATGTTTCGATTGGTTGGATCGTTTAATAGTGAAAATTTTAAATTGACTAATTTTTTAATTCGTTTTAACCTTTTGGTTTGATTTAATTTAACAAATTTTGTTATTAAAAACTAATTTATTTATTAATTAATTGACTAATTTTTATAAACTAATTAGTTTTTATAAATCAAATAAACCAATTAATTTTTATTTGATGGTCTCATTTTTAAATTAAACTTTAAAATTTTCAGACAATTTTTTAAATTATTTTTAAAAGTTTTCAATTTTATTATGACAGTTTAATTATTAATTAAACTTTATAAACCTGAAATCTCTATTCTTATGATTTAAATCTCTAGTCTAATAGGACTAAGGTGGGTCACTATTTATAGAATGCTCAAGTACCAAAATTAAATATGCTAAGCTTTCCAAATAATTACTTAGGTATTAACGTGGATTTAATCAGTAGGTCCAATGATTTTGGGTCACTTTCAGTTTAGACCCCACCATTTTCGGTGGTCTGGACACCATACGTAATACAATGCGGGGATCCTCTGGCTCCTTCCCCTGATACCATCTGAGCTATCCATTCACGTGGCTCGGATGGGAGGGGGACATAATAAGATCAGAAAAAAGGAGACAGAGGCCACATGAATGGATGGTTCAGATGGGAGGGGGATAAAATAAGATAAGGGGAAGGGGGACAGAGAATTTGGGCCAATATAATGTGTCGCAGTTACATCATACATGACCTCAGTCAATCAGCTGCATCTCATCAGCATCAGCAGAATTGTGGGAACAAATATCTAAGCGTTAGAAGTCACATGATCACGTCCAAGGTATCGGCACCTACCAACCACACGTCACCAATCACCATCTCATTAAATCCAAGTGTCCTTTTCCTCATATACAGTCTAACCTCTAACCACTGTGATTTATAACATTTTAACCCACCCTTTTCCCTCAAAAAAAAAAAAAAAAACCCTACCCTTTAATAACTTTAAAGTATTCAAAAATTTGTCCAGATAAATAGTGCAACATTTGCAAAAAAAAAAAAAAAATTTCATGTTTTTGGAAAATGAAGCAAAAGTTAAAGCTGATAACATAAGAATATTAAGCTTTAAAAATTTTAATTATTATTATAAAATCAATCAAGTATTAAATACAATAAAACTTAAATTTTTTTGAAAGATATTATCTTAGTATAAAAAAAATTTAAAGTTTAATTGAAAAAAATTGTTAAATAAATATTTATTTATTTATTTTAGAATATAAGAACGTACTAATTTACAAGAATTAACCAATTAATTAAAAAATTGATTATTTTAACAACAAAAATTATTAAAATAAATCAAATCAGAAAATTAAAAATCAAATCTAAAAATCAAATTGTTTAAAATTTTTACAGTTTAATTGATGAAACAGTTGAATTTTTTAATTGCTAAAAATCCTAAAATTTGATGACTTTCCTTGATATAAGCATGAAGTTCTTTTTTTAAATCATTAGGAAAATTTTAAAAAATCAAGGCCACATTATATTTAAACATCATATATATATAGCTAACGTTAAATTAAAAAAATAAAAAATAAACTTAAATAAAAATATTGTCTTTACTATCAAATAAATTAAAATGTAATTAAATACAAATTAATTAATTTACAAAAACCAATTAGTTAATTAATAAATTGATCAATTTCTAATAATCAAAATTATTAAAATAAATTAAAACAAAAAGCTAAAAACTAAATTAAAAAATTGTCGAATTCCGATTTTTACTCATTAGTCATATAGAATCAAACTCAAAATCCCACTAAATTATTAAGTAGCAGATCACGTTTTCCTGTTCTCAAGTCCAAATCCACTGTAGATAGGTCAATATTAACTTATTTTTTACGTTTTTATCAATTTTTATTTTTAAAGAGGACTGTTTCTCAAAGTCTAAATAGAAAAGTTATAAACATAAATATAAATTTAATGTGACAATTTATTCAAACAACATAATTTATAAATTATTATAGGAACTTTAAATTTCATATCAGTACATGGATATCAATCGAAACTCTTTGGACACTATTGATAAGTCAATAAGGAACACAAATCCTAGACAACGAGACTGCACACAACAGATGGCTGTTTCTTAAGTAGAAAGGTCAGCTCCTACAGTTGAGAGCACACCAACAAAGTCTCGCATCTGTCCCACACTACCACTACTGCACTGCTACTTTCCAAGGATGTCTCCGTCTCTTCCTTTCAAATACAGGAGGATGCCTAACACTACTTCTTTTAACCCATACGAGCAAACATCGACATGTGGCTTTAGTAGCCAAAAAGACGTTTTAACATACATGCTGGACCATTGACAATTAAGACATTCCAATTCTTCATCTTCCAAGATATTTGTCATTTTATAGAGCAGAATACTAAGTTAGGATGTGGGATTTTGTAGAACATCTTATACAATGACATAAGAGCCCAAATCAGTAGAATCCAATGGTAGCTCGCCTGTCGTTTGAACAATCACGCTAATACATAATCTAATGATAAAGACCAAAGAGGAACATGCAAGTTGCTTTAATGGCGGGACACTTTTTTTTCTTTCTTTTATAATTTATTTATTTCATAACCTGTGAATACAGAATTAGCTCCAGCGTCTCAGACATCCTACCTCTTCAGTATAATATCCCTTTCAGCACCTGCTGCCTCACCTCTGAAGCTTTTATCATCTTCTGAAGCAGACGATGGCAAAAGGTAAAAGACCAAAATAACAATATATAACGGTAAATTGCAGTGTGCAATTTTACCTCACATGCTATCCACAATCTACTTCGATGCTGGATGATCCCTTTTGCTCTCTATCCTGACCTTCTTCCTTGTCTCAAAATCAACCTTGCAGAGATCTGCTGCTGTTCCAAGATATCCATAAAAAATCCTCTCCTTCTCCCCATTCCTGTCCACCTTGACAAGGCTTGGATTTCTATCATCATCTTTCCCCAATGTCACTGTCTGTATCCGATCCCAAGCCCTACGACCGTGATTCTCCTTCTCAAAATATTCGGCCAACCGCACAGCCTCCCGCAGGCCTGCTTGCTCATCACCATACTTGACAAGAGTAATGCCCAGATGACCATCTCTTCCATACAAGGACTTTGACTTGCCGCCAGCAAATCCTAGATCTGTTGATAACATATTAAGGAATACAGAAAAAAACATGGTGGTTAAGGCTTTGGGTACATAGATAAATCAAAATTAGAACAAGGCTCGTTTCAAATGAAAAGATCGCAATGAAAAATTTAAATCTATGGCACCAACAGATACAGGACACATTATAAGTCAAACTTTAGGTCCCCAGGTAAATGACAGCCAAACTGTCCTTCCTCACATTGTCACAATAAGTTTGCTAAACATAAACAATCCTCAAAATGCAAATGGAATGCTAAAGTTGTAAAATGGAGAGTTCCAATATTGGAGCAGAACCCTTGGTTTCAACAAGGTATTCCAACCCCAAGAGTTCCCCTAATCTCAGGAAAACTGATCGGCAGAGATTATCAGGCTTTGACATACAAGAGTTTAACAAAAGCAAACAGTTGAACCTCATAGTTCTCATCTTCTATGGGAGGTATTCAGCTTTTCAGATTTATTCTTTCAGCATCCAAAACTATCAAGAAACATTTTCAGATTACCAAAGAAAGTTGCAAAGATGATTGAATAGAAACATAGCATGGTGTTTATGAAGTGGAAAGTCAGCTTCAGCCAGACGAATCAAGGTTTCTTAGAAGCTCCTAACTATTTCTAAACAGGAGGGAAGAGTTGGTGTCGAGAACATTGGAGACCACCAATCTATATTCCCAAGTCTAAGGACTACACTATATAAAGTCAGGATTCATGTCAGTTGCTGTGGTCAAAAGGGTCTCTGAAGTCTGAACATCAAAACTGGTTGCTATTGGAGCCAGAGTAATACTCAAACTAAGGGTGAGATCTCATAACCTTTTTGTGAGATTGCTGTGAAAAATAGTCAGTCTCAAACATTTGATTGACCTGAGAAGCAGTTAAAAGCATATGATAATGATTGTTAGAAATTGCAAACCGTGTGATGTCAGGAATTAGTGAGCAGAATTATGTAGCTCCTTTTTGGAACATATTCCCTGCTCAACAACCCTGATATACTCATCCGGAAACCTATTAAGGATTGCCGTTTTCCGTTTTCCGTTTTCCGTAATATCTTCCAATGATGCAATCATGTTCATAAAAGCCCAGGGGTTCACAAGTGCTTCATACCAAGGAGCACACCATATTGAATGACTACACAATTCTTGATAATTTTGTTAGTAAAAACACACAAGTATGCATGTAATAAAAAAGGATTCATACTTCTTCTCCAAGCAAGAGGCAAGACAATGTACCTTTAAATTTGGCAATTACCTAGTCTACATTTTATAGGTTCCTCAGCTTTAAAGCTTCTCGACAATCAATAACAACATTCATCAGAAAAAGAAAAAGTTGTAGAGGTAATCCTAAAGCCACTTGGCTCTCTTCAGCAACTGCAGATGCTTGTGTTGGTGCCCACAAGTAAATAATATGAAACTAAAGATGCACACAGATAAGAGGAAGGCAGAAGTGGAATTGTGGGCATAATGGGGATGATAAAGCAAACTAATGCTAGAGGAAGGTGAAGACAAATATATTATGGCAAGCGAGTGGATTACAATTCAGATGCCCAATATGGCATGTAACTTGATAAATGTTTAATTAGTGCCTACAAGGAGTACTGAACATCATGAAGGTACAATCTATAAATAACTTGCATAAATTAGAAGAAGCATGTTTTCTCATCTCACAGGTGCACAAGGTGGATCATACAAATGTGCTAACTACTCTAGATATTCCATGTGCCCCATGCTACTCATCAGCCTTCGATAGACTATTCGGCCTGGAACAAAGGGTAAAACCCTTCCTCAATCCACACAGGATGTACACCTTGCACTTGTCTGGCAAGTCCATGAAGATCGGACACCCAAATCCCAGGTGAGGTCTCAAAGGGGTGAGGAAACACATAAGACTTAGAATTATTAGGTTTAGAAGTTTTAGTCATATTAGCCATGATGATATTGCAGAGGAATGTCTTTACAATAATATTTCACATCAGGTTTTTGCCAATTGCAAAAAATTCCTCTGCGCTGCCTCCCTAATAGTCTAGGCTGTGAGTCAAACATTGTTCAGTTCAGCATTCCCCTTTGACAAAAAGATGCTCAAAAGGCACATTCATATGCTTTTGTATTGTGAACAACGAAGAAAGTGAAGACATATGCTTCTTATAATCGCTTCCCTCTCCCGTCTCAATCTGTTCCTAATCCTAGTGAGCCGTCTCAATCTGTTCCTAATCCTAGTGAGCTGTGGATAAGTTGAGGATTTCTGGTCTTGAGTGGCTAAAGCTTCCATTAACAGCATTTTCATGGGATATATGCTTTTGGTCACTGCCAGGGTGGTTGCAGCAGTCCACTACTTCACCTAGCAATGGTAGTTCTAATCGCTTACGATCTTTACAGCAAGGAATTCTAAAGTACTTCATTGACAACCACAACGATAACATCACCAACATCACTGTATCATCAATTAATCACTTGTATGATTTCTTTTAACTTTTGTTGGAACAGCAGAGCTAAGAGCATTATTATTTACCAACTCAATTCAATTTGTTTTTTCCTGAGGCTGCCTAATTTATAGACTGAAACATTTTACCATAAACAAATACTTTAATAACAATCAAGTACAAGTACTCCTAAAATCTATTAGACAAAAAAGAGCTAGTACAAAAGTTCTCAAGAAAGAGCCAACCAAAAAAAAGAAAAAGAAAATAAGAGCAAAAAACATGAATAAAAGACATCAGAGTGAATGGTAGATCAATTTATTCGATGAGTCAAGCCTGCTTTGTACCGTGTATCAAAAATCACATAACAATAAACCATTTTGCTCCCTCACAAAAATGTTTCTGTTTATTCCACTGCAACCAGCTAAAAATCAAATAACAAAACCCACAAAAAAATAGTTTAAGTCTCTACAAACCTGCCATTACCACAGTTTCTTAGAGATGTAGTTTCAATTCAGTCACATACTCATCTAGAATCCAAAAACTAAATCTATAATTTGCTCAACATCTGCCAGCATATAGATTAGTCATAATATGATATCATAACCATATACTATTACATTCATCAGCAGAACAAGAAAAGAAAATTAGAGAAAACAAATGATTGTTCACTGATTTTTAGAGTTGTCAAAGATGGTACATAACCAATAGAACTACTTTTGATATCTTTGTGCCTGATCCACATTAAACAGAGTGGGACCTATACAATTTGACAAGCAAACACATGATGCAAGTAGGTTAAAATGGAGAAGCCAACGATCGCCTAATGTTGGAGAAATAATGGGCAAGATCATACCTAAATATGGTTAATAATCTGTACAACTACAAATGCAGTACAGGGGATAAATCTATCTAATCTGGTCCCACATAAGAATGTGTTCTTATGATTCACCCTGACCATTTCTCCTCTCCACTAGCAGATCTCAATAGAAACGCAATGTCAAATAGATTGGAAATGAAAACAATAACTAGAGTATGTAAATTCCAATCTACCTCTTCACCTGAAACAAAATCCATTTCCTTCCCCAATAAGTCAAGACAGCATGCACCAAAAGCACTATGCAAGAGAAAGTATGCAGCCATTGGCAAATGTCCTTTTTATGATCCTGGCAATCAAGTTTAACAAATGTTTTGAATTTTTCAAGTCTTACAATTGCATTTCCACTTTTCACAATCTGAGTTGGGTAAAACTTACTAGGTGTTTCTACAAAAATATAGTTTTGAACATATGAGCTCTTCAAACCATAGTTATAAAATCTGTAACCAGTTCCAGGAAAACTGCTTTTGGACTCAAACTTGCATTTGAACATCCAAAAGCAACTTCAAACATAACAACAAACAGGCACTGAATGTAATACTAAGATGGTTACAGAAGGGGAAGATTCCTAGACTAGATAAGTGTGATGTGGCAGTGTCAATCACAAAAGAGAACAAGGGGCATGACACACTATACCTCTCATTTTGTTATCCATTGCTCTGTTTCCCAAACCTTCTATGCGCCCATCTTTACCTTTTCCTGTAACTGTATTATGAATTATCACCATAGGAGGCCATATAATCAAATCATCCTGGTTTGCTGCTGCTTCATCAGCAGGTAAGAACTGATAGGCTTTTGAATTATCAGGAGGCTTTGAATAATTCCATCCCATTAAAACACAGAGAGCTTTGTGCAAACCCAAATGATCCACACGGGAATCTGCACTATCTGAGTTGTATGTGTGCAATATAAGAGCATGCATGTTTGGGAAGTCTTTGGAAGACCTGTAATGTTATATACCAATGGCATTGAAGATAGCAATTCAGGTTCACCAATTGATATCACAGGGAGTTGAGAAGTACAAACACAAAGGACATTTAAAATCACATCTATATACAAGTTAACATAAGATTAAAGGAGATACAAATGATGACAGCAAGTGCATCCTATAAAGTCAACAGAATTTCCTCATACTGGATAAAAAACTTTGAAACTGTATTTAGTGCATTTTCACTAAATGCTTCCTCCTTGAAGTCACTACAGTCCTAGTAAAACCACTTAAAGGGAACCCTTTTTCATGATTCCCATGGTGGAAGACCAAATATTACCTAGATACAACACCAGTAACAATCTAAAAGGAAGTTGGGCTGTAGTCAAGGCATATCGAGCAACTGCATATGTTCATCACACAAAGATAGCCATGAATGTGATCATGACTGGGAATATATGCGCATATCGGCAAATTTAAACAACCCTCCACTTCTCAAACATCGTCACATGGTTTTTGAGCTACATTCAAGTATTAAAATAATCCACACCAATTGAGGTTCTTCTCGGATCTGCTATCTTTCTATGTCGACATACTAACAAAACAGGTTACTAGATTCATCACCTACAAGACAATTATACACAGCTTCACAAATTACAGCAAATGAGGAAAATACCTCAGCTGCATTTAGATTGAAAGCGAGAAGGGAAAAAGGTAATATGCAAATGTTCAAACAATATTCCACTTTCACTTCAGTAGTCACTGAAGATCATCATTGCCTCACAGAATCTACCACTGAAATACGCTGATAGAATTCCTAGTCCCCTAAAAATTTATTCTCGTAAAGGCAAATATGGGAAGTGGATGCTGAATTAGCTGGAATAGGAGCTTTAGTGGATGAATATTTCGAGGCACACATCTTGAGTGGTTATTCCCACTCCTCCAGTATTGAGTGGTTATTCCCCACTCCTCCACTCTTGGGTGGTTATTTCCCACTCTTCCATTACCCTAATATTCAGAAGGTAGTTTTCCTTAACATCAGTATAAATACTTAGAAAATAGGCCAGGTAGAGTAGCTAAAAAATTCATTCTGAACTATTGTAAGGAGTCTGGTCCTCTCCATACGGACTGTTTTCTTTTTCAACACAGATCCCCACTTCATTTTCCTTTTTTTTTTCCCTGCTTCTACCATACGCAATATTGAAAAACCTAAGGTTTGGCTAGGTTTCAGGATGGAAGAGGAGATAGGGAGGGGAGAGGAGAAAGTTAATCTGGAGAGCATACTACAAAAATTGGAGCTAAGAATATGCAATAATAGACTAACATCAACTAAAATTGCTTTTTGTTCATTTTACAACTATCTTTGTAAATACAGAAAGTAATTAAACATATAATTGAGCAATCCAATAATCCTATAATTGAAACAGCATGTTAATTGACTCCAATCCAAAAGTCAAATCTTTACAACTACTAGGGAGAGCCAGAGATGCACTACATAAAAAACTGAACAATTTGAGCCAGTCCACAACTGAAGTGGGAATAAATCGCATACAAATAACTAATCAGAATCCTATGCGGAACAAGATCATAGAATAGGGAAAGAAATGAAGTACTCTGTACTGAACTAACTAAAGTTAGGCACGGGGGAATACAATTTCTACACTTTGGGTTGTGAAAAACATACAAGCTATAAACTGCTTTAATATAAAGAGGGTGATCAAAGAACGACTGTTCAGGTTTAGCTAGAGACCTTATCTAGCTTCAAATTATACTATGTGAGATGAAAATGTTAAGAGACCAACAAAGGTAATACATTTCATCCTAATTGATAATAGTGATATCAACTTAACTGAAACAGATTTGAACAAGGTGTCAGGTTCAGAAGATAAAATAAAGAAGAAAAAGCTGATTATAAAAAAGAGAGATTCCTGCTGCAGAGCCTTAAAATTCTAACATAAGTCCATGGTCTGGGCCCAGCAGAAAACTGCAGGAATTGAAAAATAAGCTTGAAATAGCAGGAACAAGTATCTAAATAAAATCCTAACCAATAAGTGATAGGACCTAGTTAATAAGGAGCTTCGAATGAAACCAACGACTGCAAACAATAAAAGCTATGAAGAAGAAAATATGCAAAGAGTTTGAAGAGCTATATATACTATTTATCAAGAATAACTACCTCTAATTCCAAAGCAATAAAAACACACCTAATGATTCTCCAAACAGTTAGATCATTTGATGAAGAACAACTAAAAATTTAAAACAAGAACAGCAGAATATAGAAATGGGAAAGGACAGAAAAAGAAGAGTGAGAAAGCAAGAGAGAGAAACTAACATTTAGAGATTAAATGGGAAACAGATATAAAGTTTTCAAATTCAATACTCAAACCCACCATAACCGTCACTCTAGGTGCTTAAAATAGAGACTTTAACTAGACTGTGAATGGACCAACTATTAAATCTCCTTTTAGGTTTAAGCCTGACAAGAATAACATTCTACGACTAGGAATACATTTATTTTCAAGCCGAAACCTTTATTGTCTAGTATTTGATTACCAATCCCTTATATTGGATTGGGTTACCGTCACTAAAACCAAAAACAATAAAGATAAACCAAGCTAACAGACTTAAAAGGAAAAATAACTTCAACTAAAAAGCTAGCATTACTGCATCAACACTATCTAGACATATTTCATGATATAGTTTAATACCATTCGTAAATAGTCTAGGAAACAAGATTACAAGTTATAGGAACGAAACTTCCAATCATCTCCAATTTACAAGCAACTAAATAATGCTACAAATGCAATATGATCTTCAGTAAGCAGAAAACCACAAATGTTTCCATAATGAAAAGCCACAATAATAGTAACATAATTGCGGAAATACTGAACAGTTGTATTTCTTTTCTTATTTTCATCAGTACATAGTTACATGTATGTATAGAAATAGAGCTAGCTAATTTAGGAAACTAGTATCTGTACATAATCTTCTAATAACTATACATAATCTCCTAATATTTGTACACAATATCAGATCTGATACATGTTATTTGATCTGATATTATTACCTTTTAAGAGTCAATAATATCTTAGGAAATATTCAGCTGAATATTTCCCAACATAGACACCGCTAGTTAAGGACTTAACATAGACATTGCAGATCTGATTGGGCAACAGTAGCAAGCCGTGCAACACGCTAAAGTTGGTGCCAAGTTTCCTATTGTGTAGCTCACAGGATGACAACATGCCATGCTGCCTATGGCTTAGACCTGGACTGATTTTTTCAACCCAAGGCCTGATCGGTTGGGCTCAACCAGCCTAAAATCCAATCCAATCCAAGGCTAGAACATTGTTTTGGTAAACAAAACGATATCATTCTAGTCAATTGGTTCTTCATAACAAAACGACATTATTTCACCTAAATTAGTTAGGCACGAGCTAAGCTAAACCTACCAAGGCCAAGTCCATACCAAAATCTGGTCAACTCGAGCTGAACCTATTGACTTCAAGCCAAGCCGGCTGAAACAAAATTGCAATCAAACACCTCACTGTCTCCAATTTTTGTTATGTTCCGTCTTCAAATTTTTGTCTCATTTCGTCTTTGCATATTAAAGACGCTAACCAAACGCAGCGCAAGTGATGAGCCACCGCTAGTTAAGGACCTAACATAGACATTGCAGATCTGATTGGGCAACAGTAGCAAGCCGTGCAACACGCTAAAGTTGGTGCCAAGTTTCCTA
>JAOSBP010000120.1:144238-159550 GCA_027563825.1 Erythroxylum mucronatum
CTACTTATATGTGAATATGATTGACTACTTGCTTTGCACATAAAATGTCTGAAATGACTTTGTTTTGCTTTAAAACTATTGAGTCCTAGTTGTGGGTAAATAGGCATGTCTAGAAGGGTCTGTAGTTGCTTCTGTGACACTTCGGTGTCTTTTGTTAGTGACACTTCAGTGTCGAGACTTTGGTCTCTTCTGTGACACTTCGTGTTCTGATTCTGAAGAGTTTATAACCTCCTATGTTATGCAGTTCTGTTAATTATAAAATCTATTCTGAAATGCATTATGTCTAATTTATTGTTAAAGAAATCATTTAATGTAGATTAGTTATTACTCACTAAGCTATATGCTTAGCACGGTAGATTTGCCCCGTGTAAGTTCATAGTGAAGATTATAAGGACTAGGACGAGTTAACCGCAATGGCCAATGGAGTCTAAGTCTTATTTTGATAAAAATGTATTTGGAGTTTGTTTTGGGCTTGTATATAAAGTGTATGATTCTAAATTGTTGTAAGTTTTTGTAATAACTATGTTTCAGGCTGGTTTCGATTTTTGGAACAAATTTGTATTAAGCTCTTGTGATATATTGTATGTTTGTTTAAGATTCTGGAAATGAATGTATGAAATGTTGCGTACATTTTGGAATGTTTATTTTGGAATGCTATGCTTTCACGAAATATTTTGTATTCTATATGTTCTGTGTGTGTGGCACTTGCAATATCCTCTCAGGGGGTATTAGGGCGTCACAGGGGCCGTCTAGACCTACGTAGTGTAAGGTTAGACTAGTGTGGTCCGACGTGTTATGTGAACAAGACTCTACATATTTGCTTCCGATGCATATTTGCTTCTGATGTGGCCATATAGGATTAGGATTTCTTATTGTTAAGTTTAATATGAATAGGTCAAGGATCGTTGAGTTTTATTAAGAAACTGATGCCTTAAGTTATGGTGATTTGTTTTGATTCCATTGTGGTGGAGTGGTCCACTAATTTCTAGGTTGTTATTTCCTTGTAGGTTTCCTTGTTTCATGTGAGTGAGTTTTATAAATTAGCACCAGATAATTTAATAAAGAGCATGCTGAATTGTTTAAATCTAATATTCTTCTTTCTGACTTCTTTCTTTTTTTCCTCATCTAAAATATTCTATAAGCAATCTAACAATTGGTATCAGAGACGGTTATGATGGAAACTAGAATTAAGGCAACAACCTTTCTTCGCAATGAAGTTATTGAGATACTCCAAAAACAAGAGGTTGTCCTAACTTAGGTCAATGACAATTACGATCATCTGAAGTCGAAGGTGGATACTAATTATGACCAGCTTAGTGCAATGATGTAGAACCTCACAAATGAGTTCATGACATTCAGAATGGTGGCCATACCAACCCGACAGAACTCAGAAGACCATCCTTTTTCAGGAGTTGGAAGTTCAAGAACCAACCAAGACAATCTTAAAGCACCTCATATAGAGATTCCTAAGCATCAACCCAAGTTACAATTTCCACGCTTTGAGGGAGATAACCCTCAAGGCTGGTTATTCTGTTCTGAGCAATATTTCGGATATCATGCCCACAAGGCTGGTTATTATGTTCTAAGCAATATTTTGGATATCATAGAGTACTAGAAAATTAGAGGTTGTCTATTGCATCATTCCATTTAGATAATTTAGTTCTACAGTGGTACGAATGGTACACAAAAATCAGGGGACCCCTGTCCTGGTCAGAATTTAGCCAAGCACTCCTAAAGAGGTTTGGGCCAATGGACTATAAAGATCCAGGTGAAGCTCTCAAAAGACTAAAACAACATACTATCGTAGACGTCTTTCAAGAGGCGTTTGAGCGACTGTCCAATAGAGTGGATGGGTTGCCAGAGAGCTTCCTTGTTAGCAATTTCAGTGGAGGCCTAAAAGATGACCTATGCATGGATGTAAGGATGAACAAGCCACGAACTCTTCCCGACGTAATTGGACTAGCACGATTGGCTAAAGAAAGATACCAGAGTCATCGACGACCGAACGTAGGCTTCTGGAGCACAACGAATTCTACACAAAAGCCAGTAGGAACTCCAGGGGTTTTGGGACCTATGCCAAGCGAAAGGAATGGGGTACCAAACTTTCGAAGGCTATCAGCATAAGAAGCAAAGGACCTAAAGGATAAAGGACTTTACTACTATTGTGATGAAAAATTTGTGCCTGGTCACAAGTGTGCTAGTCCACAACTGTTCATGATTGAAGGTTCCGATGACGGAATAAATGAACCACATGATGAGGAAGAAGAGGAAGATGAGGAATCTATTAGGGTGCTTGAAATCTGTTTCCATGCCATCACTGGTTCTCAACACCTACAAACAATTCTGATGATGGGAAAATTCAGAAACAAGGATTGTTTGGTGCTCATTGATGGTGGAAGCACACACAACTTCATTAATCAGAAGATTGTTTCGAAATATTGGCTTTCGGTGGACAACAGCAAAAAGTGGGTAATTGAAGTAGTCAACACACAGCGTGTTGAATGTGCATGAATATGCCGCAAACTGAAGATGGTGATACAGGGGTGCACAGTGGAAGCAGATTTCTTGGTGATGCCGACTTTGACCAATCTGTTCGTGTTGGGAATATAATGGATCGAAACACTAGGAATAATACAGGCGGATTATAAGAAGTTGACTATGACATTTAATCTAAATGGACATCAATACACGCTTTAGGGAATGCAAAGGAAGGAGATAAAGGCTCTTTTAGATAAAGATGTCCAACACCTATTTTCTAGCAACTTGGTGGTGACGGATTTTCTGATCCAAATGGTCCCATATGAATGCCAATCCATAGAGGCTGAAAACACGCAAAAAAATCTCAATCAAATCCTTAAGGATAATGAGAGAATTTTTCAGAAACCAACTGCCTTACCTCCAAACAGGTCTCAAAATCATCGAATCCCATTAATACTGAATGGAAAGCCAATTTCAGTCAAACTTTATCGATACCTATATTGTTTCTGATGCATATTTGCTTCTGATGTAGCCAGATAGGATTAGGATTTCTTATTGTTAAGTTTAATACAAATAGGTCAAGGATTGTTGAGTTTCATTAGGAGACCGATGCCTTAAATTTTGGTGATTTGTTTTGATTCCATCGGATAGGTGGAGTGGTCTACTAATTTCTAGGTTGTTATTTCCTCGTAAGTTTCTTTGTTTCATTGTAAGTGAGTTCTATAAATAATTTAATAAAGAGCATGCTGAATTGTTCAAGTCTAATACCCTCCTTTCTGACGTCTTTCTTTCCTTCCTCATCTGAAATATTCTTCAAGCAATCTAACACGACATTTTGTAGGAGCTTTGTGTTATGGCTTTGACCAGGGAAAACTCGGTTGGTGTTAGAATGTCAAGTGGATGATGGTTCTGGTGTATTTAATTTTTCATGCAATGTCAATTAAAGTATACAATGAATAAATATATTTAATAATAAAATTTGATTTTTCCTTATATTATGGTTAGAAATTTTAAAATCTAAGGAACATATTTTCCTAAAGAATACAGACAACCTGCAAACATTGTAAATTCCGACGATTATATAGAGCATCTTGTTTCATTGTAAAGTACGTTTTGTAATACCAAAGTCATTACAATTTGCCTAATCGAACAATACTTGCGTAAGCGTCAAGCCGAAGTGCAATAACGACAGTGGGTCATCTACCTGTAATTTTAAAATTGTACCATATTATAATATATAAAATTATAATACTCACTTAATACAAAAATGCATATATTTAAATTCTGTTCCGTACTGACCGGTACGGTACCAGAGGTCAGCAGTACCAGATTTGAATACTGGTCGGCACCGTCGGTATTTAAAATACCGGCCAAATATCAGCTGATATCAAAAATTTTAAAAAATTTGAGGGTTTTTTTGCAAAATTTTTAAAAATTTTAAAAAATTCCCTCCTTCCCTCCTACCTCTCATTTCCCTCCTTTTTTTTTTCAAAATTTTGAAAATAAAGTATTAATAAAAATATTTTATTATTTAAAATAAATAGTTTAAAAATTATTATTTATAAACTAATATTTATTTTATACATTTATAATTATTAAATCAAAATTTATTTCAAATTTATATATTTTAAAAATATATTTTAATTTAATTATATTTAATAATAATTATTAAATTAATTTTATATATTACATTAAAATTGTAATTATTTCTAATTAAACATAATATGAAATAAAATGTGAAAAACAACTATTCTAAAAAATAATTCAAATTTTGATAAAATAAAACATAATTAATAATTCAAAATTTTAAATTATTTTTATTATTTTACACTAAATTATTATATTTAGATAATTATGTATAATTATTATATATAGATAATTATTGTATATTGAAATAATTAGAATATAATAAAGATATATATATATATATAATAATAATATGATAATTAACTATTTTGTATTTTTAAAAAAAATTAAGGATTATTTTATAAATTTTAAAAATTACTTAAAATAATATTTAGTATTAATTAATTCAGTGCAATACCACACCAAAATTTAATCCCATACGATATTTATAACATTGCAAAAGTGTCAGTCCACTTAATTTCGCATCTAAACACTTGATAGTGATAGTCCACTTCTTATTCTACAAAGCCCAAGCACCCAACTTTGACTGGGTACTCCGATTACATCTAGGTGAAATTGTTCCTGTGAACCTATGGCTCCTCAAATAGAACACAGAACTCATCTCCTACTTGTCCTTCTTCTTTACAGTCTATTCATTTCCACTACACACCAGAACCATCATCCACTTGACTCTCTAACACCAACTGAGTTTTCACTGGTCAAAGCCATAGTTGAAAGCTCCTACACTACCACCAACCACAATCTTACATTTCACTACGTAGGTCTAGAAGACCCCTCCAAACACGCGGTACTTTCCTGGGTGAAAAGCATAACCAAGAAAACCCCTCCGCGCCAGTCTCTTGTTGTTGCACGTATTGATCATAAAACCCACGAAATCGTCGTTGACTTGTCACTGGAGAGGATCACTTCGGACAAAGTTTACGATGGCTATGGCTATCCTACACTCACTTATGAAGAGCAAACTTTCGCTAACTCTTTGCCGTTCAAGCATGCACCGTTTTTGGAGTCAATTAGGAAGAGGAGGCTTAAGGTTGAAGAGGTTGTGTGTGGGAGTTTTACCGTGGGATGGTACGGAGAGAAGACACGGAGCAAAAGAGTGGTCAAGGTAATGTGTTACTACTTGGACGGTACTGTCAATTTGTACATGAGGCCAATTGAGGGAGTAACTGTGATCGTTGATCTCGATAAGATGAAGATCATTGAGTTTAAAGATAGGCTAACGGTTCCGATTCCGAAGGCAGATGGAACGGATTACAGGGGATCACAGCAGAAGCCACCATTTGCGCTAGGTCTCAAGGAGATTAAAGTTGTGCAACCTGACGGCCCTAGTTTTACAATTGATGGCAGTAAAATCAGGTATGTAAAGATTCTGATGTTTATGTTATATAAATATCAACAATTTTGATGAATTTCCCAATTCTTTTATTTTCTGTAAATATTTCTCAGATGGGCCAATTGGGATTTCCATCTTAGTTTCGATGCTCGAGCAGGTGCAATTATATCATTGGCATCGATATTGGATGTTGAGAAACAGGAGTACAGGCAAGTCTTGTACAGAGGGTTCGTCTCAGAGCTCTTTATACCGTACATGGACCTAACTGAAGAATGGTACTATAGAACATTCTTTGATTCTGGTGAATACGGATATGGTGTATGTGCCGTGCCACTTGAGCCACTTGCCGACTGTCCTGAAAACGCAGTTTTCCTAGACGCTTACATTGCTGGACAAGATGGGATGGCTACAAAAATGCCTAACGCGTTCTGCATATTTGAGAAGTATGGTGGCGACATAATGTGGCGTCACACTGAGTTTGGAATCCCAGATCGAGTGGTAAGTGAAACTTTTGTAGAGTTTATTTTTTTTTTTCAAGATCATACAAGAAATGTGAATGCAGGTAACTGAAGTGAGGCCGGACGTGAGCCTGGTTGTGAGGATGGTTTCAGCTGTAGGCAACTATGACTATATCAATGACTGGGAATTCAAGCAGAGCGGTTCAATCAAAGTCACGGTAGATCAAAACTTAGTGAAGCTCTTTGAATTCTATTACTTCATCGTAATATCTGATTCCTCTTGCAGGTTGGGTTAACTGGTTTGTTAGAAGTAAGGGGATCAGTATACACCCACAATGACCAAATAAACGAGGAAATCTACGGTACACTCTTGGCAGAAAATACGATAGGTGTACACCACGATCACTTCCTTACCTACCATCTTGATCTTGACGTGGATGGGGATCAAAACTCCTTTGTCAAGTCCAATTTACAAATGACTCCAGTCACCGATCCTACCTCACCGAGGAAGTCTTATTGGAAAGTTGTTAGCGAGACAGCTAAAACTGAGTCTGAAGCGAAGGTCAAGCTTGGTTTAGGAGAAGCTGATCTGTTAGTTGTCAATCCCAACAAAAAGACTAGCATGGGGAACTTCATTGGCTACCGTTTGATCCCAGGATCAGTTTCTGGTTCTCTTTTATCAGACGATGATTATTCCAAGATACGAGGAGCCTTCACCAAGTATAATCTGTGGGTTACGCCATATAATAAGTCTGAAAAATGGGCAGGTGGATTGTTTGTTGATCAGAGCCGAGGAGAAGATACTCTGGATAGGTGGAGCCTCAGGTAAGTTCATATGAACATTAAAACATTTTTAAGGTGCTAATTTTCCTTAATGTGAAAATCTGTAAATGCAGAAACAGAGAGATAGAGAATCAGGACATTGTCTTGTGGTACACATTGGGTTTTCACCATATACCATACCAAGAAGATTTTCCACTCATGCCAACACTAAGCAGTGGATTTGAGCTTCGTCCTGCAAATTTTTTCGAGAGCAACCCTGTACTCAAAGCAAAGCCCCCTCCCTGTGCCAATTCGCCAACTTGCTCTTCCTACCAATCCTGTACTCAAAGCAAAGCCCCCTCCCTGTCTCAATTTACCAACTTGCTCTTCCTGCTAATGGGTTGTTGATTTTCATTCAAGATCAAAGTCGATGGTCGAGTTGAGTCGACGATTGGGCATCTGTTTAGATTCGGTCTTTCAATTTGTCAGTCTGATCGAATCCCAGAAAATGTTAGATAAAATAATGATGTTTTCAAATTTTAAATAAAAAAGTAATTAAACAAGATTGGTACGAACCTGGTTGGGTTCGAGTTTATATTGCAAATTTGGGGTATGATCGAATTTCAAACTAAGCCCAAGTTTAAATGTAAATGAAAAACTTTCAGGCCTAGGCCTACCTAATGCCAAATCTATCCATAACCATAAGGAAGGAGTTTGTCGCTCTAATGGGCTAGATTTGCTTCTCTACGAAATAGTCTTATTTGCTAACAAGTAATGTAATGGTGGACATAGGAATGCAACATTTATTTCTTTTTTTTTTGTTACAAGGGAAAGAAAAACAAAACAACTAGCGCGTAACGCTTAGACCCCTATAAAGGATTCGATTGTACAGGGTTCCAGTGAGGTCTCGGAAAAGTACACCCAAAATGTTCAATAGTGGCTCCTGAAGGTTATGTGTGCCCGGTTTAGCGAAAAAGGCCAAATGGGCCAAGTGATCTGCACACTGATTCCCTTTGCGAAGTGTATGCTTAAGTTGCACCTCCCATGCTTGTAGAATCAAGGCTTGGATACCTGTCACCAAAAAATAATTCCCCGTTAGATCACGTTGGGAAGAAGAAAGAATATTAATTACCTCCAACGAGTCCACTTCCACGATCACGCGCGTATACCCCCAATCTCAAGCCAACATTCTGTAATAGATAAAATAGGGAACTTTTAGTTGTGCGAATATAATAAGAGATAAGAGATATTAAATTAATCAGTTTATTAAAATTTTTTATGTGTAAAGATGATCTCTTTCTTTAATTATATTTTAAATTTTTTGTTTGATCTTTATTATATACTAGTTTTTTGACGATTGAATATTAATCGAACGTTTAAATGTTAAATATCTTTTTTATCAATTTAATTTTTAATGTAAAATTTAAAATATTAGTATTTTTTGTCAAGAGTACTCGTAAAAACTTATTGGTTTAATTTCTGACCTAAATTTTAAAACATTAGTATTTAGAAAAACTCACAAAAAAAGTCATGATAAATGATAATTCCCCTGCATTATATAGAGATCTTTTTTATTGAAAAATATGTTTTGTAGCCTATAAGTAATATTTAGGTTTTAAAAATTAAAATTTCAAATAGATATTATAATTAATGTTTAAATTAAATATAATAATTAATTAAAATGAGTATATAATTTATAAATTATTATAAATATTTAGTTGATTCCACCCGTATTCATTGCTGGGATTAAATCTTCTTCTTTTTTTCCACGAGATGTCCTAGGAAGGTCCCAACTATAGGAAGATACCTTTAAGTCATCCACTCCCAGATTAATCTCCGCTTGAGACGGATAGGTCCTTTGTGGGAGACAAAGCTCTGGCCCCAAGTTTTAAACGGCTGTATACATGAGGACGGTTCAAACCCGCAACCTCACTTAAGCCAGAAGAGCCCCTTACTAACTCACCTGCGTCCTGGGGTTTCAGATTTTCTGTTTTAATAACTCTATTACAACCCTGTTCCGGGCCTAATACGACGTCATGTTGTAGGTTATGCACATAATACGATGTAATTTTTTACTACAAAACAACATCGTACTGAGCGCGGAATAGAGTTGGAACAAAATAATGAAAGGATTTTAACCCTTCATTGCTAGTCATAACAATTTTGCTGATCGAATCAATTCCTACATATTACTATTCCATTGGCATCTAGCCGTCAACTAAGGCCATAGGGTGATAGGGACGACGATGTTGGCTAAAACAGCGATGAAAGAAGAGATAAATATATTGCTGAGGAAAACAGTGATGAAAGAAAAGGAATGATATTGCTAATCGTTCGTATTAATGAAGGTGAAGAGGAGCCTATTAAATAGGCTTTACAACCTAGCAGAGATAGAAACGTGATGGTAACAAAAAACAAAAGCGTGCATAAAAATAGAAAGATTGTTGAGCAAAAATCTCAATATTATCTCAATGTTTTACCTATCTTTAAAAAATTTGACGCTATCATCTACTTTATTTGACAACTGAATAACAAATCAAATCCTTAAAATTTTGAATTAACTACTTCTTCCAACACTTCCCCTACATTCGAATTTTGGAGAGACCCAACTGAGCACAGAATTCTTCATGCTTCTTTTGTGGTAGATTCTTTGTGAGAAGATCTGCAGCTTGTTCATCTGTCTAGCAACTTGATAATTGACCTTCCCCTTTACCCATTAGATCCCTAATAAAATGATGTTTAACCTCAATGTGTTTGGTCCTGTTGTGACAAATAGGATTCTTTGCTGGTTTGCTGCCACATAATAAGTTAGTAGTTTCCTTTTGCTCATAACCCAAGTCACATAGAATTCTCCTTAGCCATAGTACCTGACATGCTGCTGAAGTTATTGCAACGTATTCAGTTTCTGTGGATGAAAGAGCTACAGTAGTTCGTTTTTTGGAACTCCATGAAACAATTCCTGACCTTAGAGTGAAGTAGCTTCCTAACTTGCTTCTTCAATCGTCAACAACTCCTGCCTAGTCACTGTCACAATATCCGTTGAGGCTAAACGAAATTGCTTTCTGATACCATATCCTCGTATCCTTTGTTCTAGCCAAGTATCAAAGTACTCTCTTAGCTGCACCAAAATGATGCTTAGTAGGATGAAGCATAAATCTAGAGAGTACACTTACCAAGAAGCTGATGTTTGGATGTGAATGTGTCTCATATATAAGACGACCAATTAGACTTTGATACTGACCACAGTCAACTTGCTCGGTTCCATCGTCTGCTTGTAGTTTCTCATTGATATTCATGGGTGTAATGGCTTCTTTGCAATCCTTCATGTTTTATTTCTTCAGAGTATTATTAATGTACTTCTTTTAAGAGATAAATATTCCCTCCTTGCTTTGAATAACTTCTAATCTCAACAAATAATGCAATTCACCCAAATCTGTCGACTTGAACATTAACTTCATGGAGCTTTTAAATTCAAATATAAGCTGATTTGATGAACTAATGTAGATCATGTCATCAATATATAAATTTACTATCAACAAATCACTCATACCTTGCTTTTTAACTTACTAGTTTGGTTCATGCATACTCCTCTCGATAGCCCTTTACATGAAAGAAATCATCAATTTTACTGTATCATACTCTTAGGGTCTGTTTAAGCCCAGAGCGCACCTTTTTCAACCGGAGCACTTTGTCTGGTTTGTTTGAACTATTGAGTTCAGGAAGCCGACTTACATACACTTCATCATGTAATTCTCTGTTTAAGAAGGATGACTTAACGTCATACTGATAAACTTTCCATTGCTTTTGAGCTGCTAGTGCCATAATAAGTCGAATAGTTTTAAATCGAGTTACTAGTAAGATGGTTTCCTCATAGTCCACCCTTGTTGTTGGGCATATACCCTTGCTACTAGTCGTGCTTTATACTTTTGAATACTGCCATCAACTAAGAACTTTGTTTTAAAAATCCATTTCAATCCAATGCAATTTTTACCTTTAGGAAGATCAATTAGCTCCCATGTCTTATTGCGTTGTATGGACATCAGTTCATCTTCTATTGCATCTCTCTATTCCTGCTTTTCCATATCTTTGTCCACTGTGATCAGGTCCCTATTAAATATAACCAATTGTGATGTAGCCTCTCCCTCAATTCAAATCGACGTCGAGGAATTCTGTCAGGCGCACTTATGCGTTGCTGAGTTAACTCCATTGGAATTGATTCATTGGGATGAAACTCTTTAGTTAAAGAGATCGCGCTTGATGATGGACTTATTCTTGCTGGTGTCAAGTTTTGTGAATTGATCGGAGTTGCTACCTCTTTTTCGACTTCAAGTGCACATTTCTCTTCTTCAATTGAAGTCTTTTGATTCTTATCTTTGCTTTCTCATTTCCAGGTTGCCTGCTTATCAAACATTACATTTTTGGTAATGGCTATGCACTCCTTTACAGGGTCATAAAGGCGGTAAGCTTTACAATTAGTACAATAACCCACAAATATAAATTTTTGTGATTTATCTTCTAACTTATGCTTATCTCATGTTTTTAAAGCATACTATACACAGTCAAAGATATGTAAATGACTTACTGATGGCTTATTACTGCTTTAAGCTTCATAAGGAGTTTGATTCCTCACAGCTTTTATGGGTGAGATATTTAGAAGATACAGAGTTGTTGCCACATCTTCTGCCCAGAAACTATTAAGAAGCCCTTTAGATTTCATTGTTGCAATAGCAATTTTAACTACTGTCCGATTCTTCCGCTTAGCTACTCCATTTTGCTCCGGAGTATAAGGTACTGTCAGTTCCCTTTTAATGCCTTGCTCCTCACAAATTTTAAGAACTCCTCTGAGAGGAATTCTCCACCTCGGTCTGTATGTAAAGCCTTCAGTTCTTTTCACTTTGCTTTTCTGCCAAAGCTTTGAATTTTTTGAAATGCTCAAAATTTTCTGATTTGAATTTTAAAAAATGCACCCAATTCATTTGACTGTAATCATTAGTAAACAAAAAGTACTTACTTCCTGAGAGAGACTCACGCTTCATAAGTCCACATAAATCAACATGAACTAGTTCTAGAAGTTCAGTCGCTTGCCTAGATTTTCCAACTAGAAAAACCTTCTTTGCTTGTTTCCCAAGCACACATCCTTCATATAGCTTCCTTTGTGTAGAGATCGAGGGGAGGCGACTAACCATATGCTTATTTCTTAGCAGTTGTAAACCCTTGTTGTTTAAGTGGCCATACCTCAATTGTCATAGCTCACTGCCATCTAACTCCTTATTAACCAAAGCCACCTTTGTTTTCACAAAAAAATCCAGAGGAAACATTATATTTGAAGACATATTAGCATGAGCAAGCACTTTTTCAAATTTCCCATTCTTTATCACACAACGCGATCCATTAAATATCACATAGTATCCACATTCAACTAGTTGACCCATACTTAACAAATTGTGAGCTAGACAGGGAGCATAATGCACATCTTTAACAAAATTTGCTTGGTTACCTATCATTACCATGGTTGTCCCAACTCCTTCTATCTGAAGTTGCTTGTCATCTCCCAACTGCTCTTGAGCTTTGATTGACTCGTCTAGCTCCTTAAACTTCGATCTATCTCCAGTCACACCCACTGTTAAGATACCAAACATCATTGATCAATCCATCTTTAGAAGTGTAAGCCATGAACAAGTAGTCATCTTATTCCTCTTTTTCTTCTACGTAATTGACTTCTTCATCTTGCTTGGACCAATAAAACTTCTTTATATGCCCAAATTTTTTGCAATAAGAGCATTGGACTAAGGTATTACGACCTCTCCCCCTTCCTCAGAATCCACCACGACCTCTACCTCTTCCTCGTTGATTGGAGGATTTTGCTTCTCATTTGGTTTTAAAGGCTTTTTCTTCTTCCTTCATTGTTGTCCTATTAATCCTAACCTCATGTGCCTGCAATAAACCCATTATCATCAAACAAAATAATAGACAGATCTTTAGACTCCTTGATTGTTGCTACAATATGATCAAACTTAGACATTAAACTTCTTAAACTTTTGGCAACTAGCAACTACTACTACTTCATTAGTAATTTTTCTTCATAAGATCTCATTTGGCTCACAATAGCATAAATATGTGCCAAATACTCTTGTACAGACCCATCAGCTTTCATGCTAGAAGTTACAAAATCATATCCAAAGGCTTGGAGCTTAACGGTGATTACCTTTGTTGACCCTTGAAATTTTGTTTTCAGGATAGACCATGCTTGGTTGGTGGTAGTTGCTGCAGCTATTCGTGAGAAAATTGCTTCATCTACTGCTTGGTGGATAAATAACAACACTTTGGTGTCTCGCTTTTTATTCTCCTTCTTTCTTGTCTCATCATCACTACTTAATTTTTCACATTCGTTCTCCGCATAATCCTAAAGATCTTGAGATTTGAACAACATTTTCATTTTTAAGCTCCAATACTCATGAATCTCCTTTGAAGATTGAAATTTGTGGTACGAAGAAGAACCTGACTTTGATACCAAAATTGTTGGAGAAAACAGCGATGAAAGAAAAGATTAATATATTGCTGATAAAAACAGTGAAGAAAGAAAAGAAACGATACTGCTAATCGTTCATATTGTTGAAGGTGAAGAGGAGTCTGTTAAATAGGCTTACAACCTCACAGAGATAAACATGCGGAGACAAAAAAAACAAAAGCGTAAAGATTGTTGAGCAAAAATCTCAACGTTAACGTTCTACCTGTCTCTAAAAAATTCGACGTTGTTGTCTACCTTATTTGACATCTGAATAACATAACAAATCCCTAAAAATTTGAATTAACTACTTCTTCCAGTAGGCGACAAAATAATGATAGCACTTGCATTTCGGTTTTTCTAACATAATGTTCATGGCTAAACCCAAATCTTGTCACAACTAATTTAAGCACTTAAACAGTCCACTTGCTTCTTAATTTACAAAACCCTTGATTGGTCTCCACTTACATTTTGGATTAAGTGTTCTTGTGATCGCCTATGGCTTTTGAGATGGAACACATAACTCGTCTCCTACTTATCCTGTTAGTAAAGGAGAACGAGAATGCAAGATTTGAGAGACAAGAAAGAACAAAGAGGAAACTGAATTTTTTCTTATTCCAGCTTGAAAGCGACGGACTCCAGTACAACACTTAAATAACCTTAAGAATAACAATAAAGCTAAAAAACAGGGACTCAATCCCACGATCTGCTAAACTATTTAGCTACTGTTATTGTCCACTAACCACTAACATAATAACAACTAGGACCTACTAAATAAATGTGTTGCAATAAAGTAGCAATAACTTTTGAATTAGTCAATTATATTTATTTAACACTCCCCCTTGATTCAAAATCGCATACTCCTAACTGTAGCTTGAAAAGGTCAAACTTGGCCTGTGTCGGAGATTTTGTAAAAATGTCAGTTGTCTGCTCATTAGTGCTGCAAAATTTTAGCACTATTTTGCCATCAGATATCAATTTCCAAATGAAATGATGATGCACATCGATATGTTTCGTTCTTCCATGAAAAGCAGGATTCTTAGCCATTGCAATTATGGATTGATTATCACAAAATATCTCTGTAGCTTTCTTTTGCTCAAGGTTGAAATCAGTAAGAAGTTTTCTAATCCATAAAGCTTTTCATGCTGCTAAAGTTACTGCTGCATACTTTGCTTCGGATGATGACAACGCTACTGTTTCTTGTTTTTTTGAACTCCATGTCACTACTCCAGAACCAAAGCTGAAAACATTACCAGAAGTGCTTTTTCGATCATCTAAACATCCTGCCCAGTCACTATCAGTGAAACCAATCAATATGAAATTTGGTACTTTGCAATACCATATGCCAAAATTCACAGTCCCTGCAATATAACGAAGAATCCTTTTTGCTGCTCCAAAGTGTTGTTTTGTAGGATTATGCATAAATCTAGACATAACATTGACAGAGAAAGCAATGTCAGGCCTAGTCTGTGTTAGATAGTTTAAACCACCAACTAAACTTTTAAACAATGTAGAATTTATTCTTCTCAGTCCCATCTTCACGTTGTAGCTTCTCATTGATGTTTATTGGTGTGGCTGCCACCTCACAATTTGCCATGTTAAACCTCTTCAAAAGACCTGCAACATATTTCTTTTGACACACAAAAATTCCATCATTACTTTGCATGACCTCAAGTCCCAAAAAATATTGTCACAAGCCCAAATCTGTAATCTCAAAATTTCTTACCATACAGGACTTGAAATGATCAATTAAAGACTTTGAGGAACTCATATAGATCAAGTCATCCACATAAACACAAACCAGCAAAAAATTCCATTACCTTGCTTCTTCAAATACGAAGTGGGCTCATTGTAACACCCAAATACCCCATGGGAGGATATGTGAATGCCACCCAAGACAGGACAAACAAATCAAAACATTCCACACTTACATTTTTAGAATCTCAAACACACATATAATATATCTCATAATTCCAACAACAGAAATTCAAAAAATATTTACAGGCCCAACAAAACACATTTTCAAGCAAAATAAAACAGACTCCTTTGGCCAATGCAGTTGACTTGTCCCAGTCTTTAAACTCTTCGCTCTGAACCTACACGGGACAAATCCACCGTGCTAAGCATAT
>JAOSBP010000121.1:4058-35063 GCA_027563825.1 Erythroxylum mucronatum
ATCTTTATTATATTTTAATTATTTCTATATATAATAATTATCTATATATAATAATTATCTAAATATAATAATTAATTTTAAAATAATGAAAATAATTCAAAATTTTGAATTTTGAATTATTTTCTATTTTTTCAAATTTTTGAATAAATTTTTTAGAATTGTTGTTTTTTCACATTCTATTTCATTTTACACTTAATTAGACATTCCATTTTAGAATTGTTGTTTTTCCAAATTAAATGTGATTAAATTTAAGGTATAGATTTAAGTTTTATAAATTTTAATTTTATTAAAATTATTTTTAATTAAGCGCAATATATCACAAAATATATATGTTATTGTCTGCATTTTTATTATTAAATAAATACTAAATAGAAAATATTAAAATATAATAATAAAATTAAACAAAAAGCTATGGAAAGAGATTGGCGGCAACAGCAATGTTTTAATAGCAAAAAGCTATGTATAGAGATTGGCGGCAATACCAAAAAGGGAATGATTTAATAGCAACAAGGTATGGATAGAGATTGGCGGCAACAACAAAAATGTTAAAATAGAAAATGTTTAGGTTTTAAAATTAGAAATCACGCACAACAGCAAAAAGGAGACAGAAAACGTTCTGTTATTGGCGGCAAAAATTATATAATAAATAATAACCACAATTTTAATTTAATTTATAAAATTAATTTAATAATTTTTAATAAATATAATGAAATTTATAATATATTTTTAAAATATATAAATTTTAAATAAATTTTGATTTAATAATTAAAAAATATATAAAAAATATTAGTTTATAAATAATAATTTGTAAATTATTTATTTTAAAAAATAAATTTTTTTATTAATAAATATTATATAAAATATTAAAATAAATTTAAATAAAAATAATTTATTTTAAAGTTCTATTTAATTTGTAATTATTATTAGTAATAAAAATATTTATTTTTATTTTAAAAATTAAAAATTTATAATAATTATAAAAGTTGAAGTAAATAAAATAACTAATTAAAAATTTTTGAAAAAAGAGGGGGAAGGAGAGGCAGGAGGGAGGAAGGGAGAGTTTAATTTTTTTTAATTTTACAAAAAAGTTTTCATATTTTTTAAAATTTTTGGTACTGGCCGATATTTTAAATGTCGATCGGTATTTAAACTCGGTACAATTGACCATCCGTTTTGTACTTCTCACTAAAGAAAGGTTTTAAGTTTTAACATTCTTGTAATGCTCATTTTGTTGCTATAAATGCTTCTTTAGCAATCATATAATGTGGTTGTTGTAAAGATGTCATATAAATTTAGCAACTAAATTTATTGGTTGCTAATGAAAAATTTGAAATACTTGTAGTGACCACTCAATAGTTGGTTGTTAATTTGGTTGTTATTAATAATTTTCTATAGCGACCATTAAAGTTGTCGCTAAAATTGTTAAGTTTGGTCGTTATATTATTATCCATGAATTGTAAGTTTTAGTGACCATCTATAGCCACCAAGTATTGATTGGTCAGTAAAAAATATACGTAACTTATATATTGCAACCAAATAATTTTTGGTTGTAAAATATATATAATTAGCAACCATTTTTTTATGGTTGTTGAGAATTTGATTGCTGAAACCAAATTTTCTTGTAGTGTCAAGAGCCTTTCCAAAGGTTTCTACATCTATCCTAACCTTACATTCACTCTAAATTGTCCCAAATTCACTTCCTCTAATGCAACATCATTTCATAACAATTCAATCACCAACTTTATTTCATTAAACTCTTTCATCATTTACAACTAATTCTCATCATTCACAAAATCCTATCTTTCTTTTCTATAACATCTCACTTATATGTAACAACAATCCATGTTCAAAATTCATCATCTCAAGTTGATAACTTCTTCAAGTATACCTAATTTCATCTCAACATCATCCATACACAATTTATATTTCATTAACATCAAAAGGAAAGAGTTCTACAAAGCTTTAATAGACATTTTAAGCCACAATAAATCATTGGTCTAATAACCCAAAAATACGAAATATACACATGAACGAGTAATACTTGAAATGTGGCAAAAGTCTTGTGTTTTCTATAAACTAACTTAAAATACAAAAATATGCAGATTTGGAATGACGCCTTGACTCTCGATCATTCGATCTCTGACTCATCACCTAGAGATGGGGAGGAATGGGCGTGAGCTTAAAAGCTCGTGAGCAACAAGTTTATAACGGAGAAACAAGCAAAACCATTGAAAAATATTCATTGTTATAGTAAATTTGCATTGAATCCATAAAATACGTATTTCTCAAATTTTCAACTTGTCAAACAATTCATAAATAACATAAGTCATGTATGTTAAGTTAAGAAGACTTCACTTGTATTAATTTTGGTGACAATTAAATAATAATCATCTTAGAAATGTATGAACTATTTTGATAAGTTTGTTAAGTGTGTAGAAAAATGTAAGTAACACTTAGTCATCTCAGACGATACGTTAGCAATAGACGATACACGTCATCGTAGACGAAGCACAACAACAAGCGTAAATAACAGACTAAGCGCAAACAACAGACAAAGCGCAATGAACAGACAAAACGCAAATAACAGACGAAGCGTAAATAATAGATGAAGCGCAAACAATAAACGAAGCGCAAGCAATAGACGAAGTGCAAATAATAGACGAAGCGCAATACCAGACGAAGCGACAATATTAGACGATACAAAAAAGAAGATATTCTAGAACATTAGACAGTTAGTTAGTTGAAGTCAGTTACAGGACTCAACTAAATAACAGTTTCTGGAAGATTAAAGAAGCAGTTTCTCAAGAAGAAAGTTGGAGACTTTGGCTATAAAAAACTAGTCCTAGCCGAAAACTAAAATAACATTTTTATAAGAGAGAAAATTCTGATTGTACAATACTTAGAGAAATTCTGTATTCAAAGTGCGAAACAAGAGAGTGAATACTACTGTAACGAAAAGCACAAAATATCTTTCTTAGAGAGAGAAAGAAAAGGCTAGAGCCTGGAGAGGCTAAGATAGCAAAAAAAATACTTTGTGAAAGAGACCTGAAGAGGCTCTGGAAGGATAGAAAGAATACTTTTAAAGTTGAAGAGTATAGTGAAATCTCGGACAAACTCTAAGGACTGGACGTAGCCCAAAATTTGGGGTGAACCGGTATAAAATCGCGGCGTCTATTCTATAACCCTTATACTTTAGTTTTCTTGATGTTAGACGAGTAAATAAAATTACTTACGATTCCAATACTTATCAACTCTAGTAAAGTACTCTTGGTATTCATCTGATAGTTGTAAAGATATTCAAGAAATCTCAAAAGATTAATAATTTCGAAAAGGTTACACAATTCAACCCCCCATCTTGTGTATTTTATATACTTTACGTGATTCCTATATTAACAAGTGATTTACTTTAATGTATTCATCAAACTTGTCAACAAATCATAAACACATAAACAATCAAAATAGTTCGGGTAGGTCCATAAACATGAGGGAGTTCTTGCGAATCTCTAGTAATAACAGAATGGACTATCACAAACCCACATAATGGTTTTACGTAGTTCATAAACATAAGGGAGTCTGTAAAGGAGCTCCATGTCACTAGTGGGCAGGCGAGAGAAGCCTTTAACATAGTTAACATGCACGTGACATAATAGAATAAACCACCACAAACCCATACAAAACATGAATTTCATGACTTGTAAACATATTGCCCAAAGGCACATTTTGGAAAAATGATTTCCATAAGCATAATATATTTCAAATACCATTTCCATCTTTATTTCATAAATCATCAACAAGATTCATATACCAAACATGTAGCAATTTCTTAAATCATTTAAGGAGCAATAAATGCAACATTTATAAAGCGGTTGAAATTATTTAACTCAGTTGATTTGGAAAAATATTCATGGCTCATTAACACAACTATAAACATGTAACCTACCTTGAATTCCTTGCTTAAAAACTTGCTTAATGGTGCCTCCCCTCTTGCTCCTCTTACCTTTCTTGATTCCCTTTAACATTGGCAAAAATTCCAATTCAATAGGAATACAAATTGAGAACCCACAAAGCATATTCACTAAAATTGATTTTAGAATACTTAAACCCATGCATTTCCTAAGCTTCATGAACTAAAACCCTTCCAAAAATCCAAAGGATTAAAAATGAACTTACCTTGAACCTTCACTAAATAAAGATATTTTTGGCTCAAATGGAAGCTCTTCTCTTCCTCTTTCTTTTTCACTTCTTAAACAACCTCAAACTCACTCTTAAAAGCTAAGAAAAGATGAACCCTAACTTGATCTTCCTTCTTTTCTCTCAAGAACACAACTCTCTCTCCTTTCCCTCTTCATTTTCATTGTTCTCTTCTTTCTCTCGATTATTCATGTTTTTCTCTCCTTCTTAAGAGCAAGACTACCCTTTCTTCTTCCAATTATACCCTTAATGAGTGTGAAATGTCAACTTTGCCCTTCCTTTATGGTTTATGGCTTTTATACTTAAGTGACATGCCAAAATTGCTCTTTATTCACTCTTACTACTTTAATTCAACTAACCAATGTAATAAAATCCTACTAACATTGACATAATAATTAACTAAAAAAATTAATATATTAAGACCTCATAATTTATTTAAAATCATGCTTAACTCAACAAGAAAAAAAATTCAGGGGCCAACAAATTAAATCCCTTGCTATTCCATGGTGCTATAATCACATTTCCATATTAGAAGACTATTTTTTCTTTCTTCTTTCTGGATTTCTTTTTGTTAGACGTTGCAAAATCTTCCTCCTTATTCTTTGTGTTCATTTCCTCCATACTACCTATATTGTAAGATATGTAGTCCCCCATATTCTGCACTTTCCCTTTTTCTTCAGTACTTTTCCTGCTCTCCTTACCCTTTTCCTGATTATGAACTATGTCCAGGGTTGACTTATTTTTGGTGTTCTCTCTTTTATCCTTCTCTCCGGATATATTCTCTACACTTTCTTGAAACAATCCAGTAGTAAATTCTTCATATTCTTTAGTTTTGAAGGTTCCCCTTGTAGGTTTCCAGGCTTTTTAAAATTGTGTTTAAGGTTTCTAGGCATATGATGCCTTCACAATATCTTCAACTAATTCCATGTCTTCATTGGGGCTCATTATTGGGATCTCTACAAGATGATCTCTCATGGCCTCCACCACACTCTTGCATAATTGATTATTTTAATTTTTGCGGTCGCCTGGTTTAGACAAATGGGTTTGCCTACAAAACTAGCTAGATAATTTAGCCCTTCTATTGTCAAATATTCAAGCAGTACTCTATGAATACACATCCATATAGGTACACTAGAGGTTCGAATTTCATCCACTGTTAACCCAAGCCTCCTTTTTTGCAAAAAGATAGGTTTGTTGTAAATATGTTATGGACCAACTTCAATTACCTTCAAAGCAGCTTCCTTGCTGGTGAAACTGAAGAAGAAAATGTCTTTATCATTCACTAGTACTTCATTGAGATCAAGTTGTCTCTAATTTGAAAAGGCCTATGCCCTCATAGTAGGGAAGGGAACTGTTTTATCCATAAAATGACTATCACTATTGTGTTCCATCTTGCAGCTCCAGCTCTCAAGACTTCTATTGGTGGGGTTACCACTTCATGCTCCCAGGATTTCGAAACTAGAGAGTATTGTAGCTTTATGTGTCCAAGTTCTATGGTAAAGGTTTTTTTTAAATGTATTCTGGTTCTGGTTTTAAATAATGTCTGAGGGTTATGGTAATGATTTTTCTATACGAGGAGAGTTAATTGATTGGAGGAAACTCATTTGAGTTCAGGGTAAGTGGGGTGGAGGGAAGGTTGAGTGGATTAAGGTCCATTTTGTCTTTGGTTAGGATGTGGTTAAGAAGATGGATCCATGGTGTAGAAGACAAGGGTTAAGGCAATGGGTCCTTTTGTAAGAGCTTGTTTATGTGTAGAAAAAATATTGAGGATGTATTATTAATTTTAATATGTTTAAATTCAATGTTTTTGCCTACTAAAAGTTTATCTCTTAAAAAGTTATTTTTTTTCACTTTATCTCTTAAAATAGTTTTTTTAAATCTAAAATAGTTTCTTTTAAAAATTTTAATCACATTTCCTTATCATATTTATTTAAATCTTTCAAAATATATATGTTTATCAAATTTTTATTCTCTATTGAAATTAAACATTCAACCATCTTGTTTGACACTCACATTTTACTTATCTTAGTTATTTTATTATATGGATAAAGTGAAGAAACTAACATCTTTATTATTTTATAGCCAACTAAAAATTTTTGCTCTTGAATCAATCTTTTCCTATATGTTTTTCTTTTATTTTTAAATTAACTATTAGTCAATCCTTTAGGTCTTGTTTGGTAGCGAGTAATGAAAGATTTGGAATAAACAAATGGGAATGAAAATGGAAAGTGAAAATCGGAATAGAAATGAAATTACTTATTATATGTGTTTAATATGGCATTAAACAAAGTTAATAATTATGCTAATGTTTAATATTAAATATTAAAAATAATAATGAAGATTTTTTACTCATACTTAGTTATTATATGATATTATTTTTTAAATAAATAATTAAAATATTTTTATTTTATAAACAATTAATAATTTTAAATATTTTATACATTTAATAATTTTTAAATAATTATAAATAATTTTTATGATAAAATGTAATATCTTGATAAAATTTTAATAATAACTTAATAGTATTCTAATAATATCTGTTATTTTTTATTTCCGATATTTGATTCCACCTTATACCCGTTAAAATAATTTTTATGATAAAAATAAAAAACTTAATAATATCTTAATATAACTTAATAATAGTTTGATAATATCTCTTATTTTTTATTCCCAATATTTAATTCCAGCTTATCCCCCACCCTTGTTAAGAATAAAAATCTATAATTATTTAGAATTTATTAAAATTTTTTCATTATCTATTTTATCTATTACCAATAACCAAACCTGCCTCTCTATTATTTGTTACCTAATAAGAAATGTTAAAAGTGTGCTAGAAACTTCGTTATATGCATCTTTTAAAATTTCGTCTGTTTGAAAAGAAATCTTAGATCCTTACAATTCAAAGAGGTATATAGGTTTAAAACCAAAACTTGGGATTAGGTACAAACTTATCGTAGAATGTTTGAGGCGTTGATTTTAAAACTAGACCCTCGTGTAGGTGCATATGATTTATATGTATGACTTGACTAGTTTTGGTCCGGTCAACCTGCGACCTTAGAGATAGGGTCATTCCTCATTAGTCGAGGCCGAGTGAACCAATACACCAGGGCATCAAGATCTGACCGGGTTTTGCCAGTCCCCTAGGTGTATTGGATCAAGCCCAATTAAATGGTCCTAGCCATTTCATCAGATCCAGTGATCAAGTACGTCGAAACTCACAGAGAAGCCCCAATTCTTCTAGATCCACTTCTTTAATACCATTTTACGCCTCTCTCTTATCTCCGGGGTCTGGTGTTCGCATCTTTGTGATGGCCGCAGTCACCGTGGAAACCACCTCGCCGGATCAAGAGACGAGCCGTCTCCGTGCAGAATCTATCCCCGTTGTCGATCTCCGCCTTCTTTCCCAGTCAGAGCTTCTCTCACTCTCTCTCTGCTCCTCCTCCTCCTCCTCCGTCGCCTCCTCTCTTCTCAACGACTCCGATGTGGCTACCCCTAAAATCGATCGCTCCGTCTTCAATGAATCCGCGGGAAGCCGAAAGCAAACATTCTCTCGTCTCCGACTCGCTTCTCGTTCTTCTAGTTCGCAATTTGCTCCTTCTTCTTCCAATCATAACTTCACGTCTCCCATTCCCCGCCAAAGTATAGAACAGTCTCTGTACGAAGAGGACATGCAAATCGTTTCTCTTCTCAAGTCTCTATTCGGTGACAATTCTAAGGAGAACGAGAATGTAGACGATAGTGATCTTGTTCCGGTTCCGATTCAAGAGTATCTTGGTTTCTCGTCAGTGAAGGAACAAGAATTGCAAGATGTTCCGGTTAGTTTTGACGGAACTGAAGTTAGCGATGCGATTCCGATACCTACCGGCATTATTGATGCTGTTTCCAAGAAACGGAAGCGAGGTCGGCCGCGGAAGAATGAGAATAATGTCGATAATAATAATGACAACAAAACTAATCAAGTGGTTATAGAGACTGAGAATTGGGACAGTGACAGTCAGGATATTGATGTGAATGAGAATGAAGTAGAGGTGATGGAGAACAAAGATAGAGAACAGATGATGATGGTGAACAAGAATGGAGTGGTGGTGGACCTGACGGCTCTGAGGGGAGCGGAGGAACTCTATGGAGAGGAGCTGAGGAGGAGAACGACGGGGCTGTCAACGGAGGCGGAGGTTTTAGGGTTTTTGCAGGGTTTGCCCGGAGAGTGGGGGAGTAGGAGAAATAAGAGGAAAGTTGTGGATGCTGATTTGTTTGGAGATGCATTGCCTATTGGATGGAAGCTCATGCTTTGTCTCAAGAGGAAGGCCGGCCAGGTCCGGTTGGGTTGTAGAAGATACATAAGGTTTTAAACTGATTTTTGGCTTTCCTGGTTTGTTTTCGTTGCTATCACTATACGAAATATAATGATTTACTGTGGTTCATCTTCTTTTTAATTGTTTGGAGAAAATGACGAAAAGTGGGGCTTGAAATCTATGTTTCTAGGTAGTCACAGGTGGGAAAATATTCTTGGAACCTAATGTTGCTGAAAAATTCTGGATTTGAGTCATGAGATATATGATAATGCTGTTTCTAGCATGATTAAATTTCGGGAAGACTTGAATATGTGAACTTCTGATTGTGGCTTGTGTTGTATGAGGGTAGTTGACTAGCGAAGAATAGTGATTGATATTGGACATATTAAGATAGGATTCAGGAGCTTCTGATTGTGCTTTGTGTTGTGTGGCTCAGATGCATGTTAGCTTCTGATTGTGCTTTGTGTTGTGTAGCTCAGATGCATAATATGTCCAATATAAATCATTATTCTTCTGCTAGTCAACTACCCTCATTTCTGTTGCTGTGAATTCATATTTCTTCCTTTTGACTATTCTTTTGTTCTTTCTGTTTTCTTGTACTGCCACAATTTTAACCAGAAATTATCATATTGGTTGCTTTATTGTTCTGGTAATATATATTGTAAGCATATTATTTTTACACACACATGCACGCACACATGTATATATTTTATGTGCCTTTAGATGTCACATTGTTTGAAGGCATGGTAGATATTCACTCATTTATCTTGTATAATTTCACTTAAACTTCATAGGTTATTTTAACAACAATCTCTCCGTTGGTAAGGTTATTTAAGTCTTCTTACAGTTGATGAATAAGTGTCTTGTGAGTTGACCTGGTCTCATTAATAATGTGACATGCCCCTACTTGTTTAGTGGTTTGATTGGGAGGCAACTTTTATAGACTGATAGGATTGAAGTTATTTTGTTGAAGTTGATTGACTTGGGCTGTTCATAACAATTTCAGGAATTATTTTACATATTTGGTGTACATCTTATGTGGCAGTATTTTGCTATTCTTTTTGGATGTCCTTTTACTGTTGGTGCTATAGTGATAGACCAAAGGTAACTCAAGTCTATGTTAGGAAAAATAGAAAGAAGGCAGGGGAGTAAAAGAGCAGAGGGGTAGTTTTGGCTTTTAATTCTCTATATTCAGTTAGTTAGTTAGTAGTGCTGGCAAACAATCATCAGGTTGTCAGCTAACCGAATATGTTAGTAGCTACAGATTCTCAGCATAAATAAGAACATAGGAAGGAGGAGAGAGGTTATCGTGAAGTGTCATATGTATGAGCCTTAGGCTGGAGGTACTGGACCTCGAAAACCAGTTTATCATTTATATTATGTTATAGAATCAATACCAGAATATACATTTTTCATACCTTGTTTCTGGATCCTATCAACTGGTATCAGAGTAGTTGATCCTGAGTAATGGCTGCTAAGAAAGCTAATAATGGGATAGAAGGGATTGAGAAGGACTTGGAACTTCTTCGGGAAGAGGGACGAAAAGATGGGGAGGAGATTCAGAAATCAATTAGTTAGGCTCACTAGGAGTTTCAGAGGCAACTAAGTGATTCCAACCAAAAATGGCAGAGACAAATTAAAGATCACAACTCAGAGCTTCAAAACAAGATGGAGAGTGTTAATCAGGAAATGGGAGATTGATTGATGTAAGAAATTAAAAGTATGATGATGTCGGTTCTGCAGATGTGGAAAAAAAATGATGGCGTGGTCGGCACTGTAGAAACTCGACCCGAAGAACACCCACCCGAAGGAGAGAGCTGCGAAAAGAACTGGTTGTGCCAGAGGAGCACGACGAGAGCAACGATCTGCAAAATGAGGCCAGCTACCATGTTGAACCACCTCCAGGGTCCGGGCGCCATTGCGATGGACCCGAAGGATCGAGATGCCCATTTTCGAGGGCGACGATCCCGATGGGTGGATCTACAAGGCTGAGCGGTTCTTCTCAGTGGGGAGGTTCACGGAAGCGGAGAAGATGGAGCTCGTGGGGATGAGTCTGGAAAATGATGCGTTGACATGGTTCCGATGGGTGGAGAGCCGTCAACCCATCGTGGATTGGCAGGAGTGTAAGAAGCTGGTGATGTAGAAGTTTTGTCTAGCTCACGAAGGAACGCAATGTCAACATCTGTTATCGGTGAAGTAGGTCAGAACAGTGGCGGAGTATACTAGTAAGTTTCTCGAACTAGCAGCCCCTCTTCCTGAACTACCTGATTTTGTACTGGAGAGTACCTTCATAAATGGGTTAATAGAAGAAATTCAATTGGAAGTACAGATCCTTAAACCAAGGAATTTGGCTGAGATGATGGAGTTATCCCAGCAAGTGGAGGAAAAATTAAGGCGAATGAGTGTGTTAAGGTGGAATCGTTGGGGTGCAAGCATGAGGTGGGGAAATATGGGTACACAAGTGGAACCTACATGACTGGAAAAAAAGAGGGAGGAACTAGGAAATAATAGGAGTCGTCCCACTACTTATACAAGACACAAAAATATAGAAGGAAGTAGGAGCCAGAATACGGGAGGATTCAAAAGGCTGACGGTGAGTGAGCTACAAGATAAGAAGGCTAGGGGACTTTGTTTCAGGTGTGATGGGAAATTTAGCTCAGGTCATCGGTGCGATAAAATGGAGCTCCAGGTTCTGGCCGCCATGGATGAAGAAACCGAACCAGAGGAGGAGTTGGAAGGAGAGGAAGTGGAGGAGACATTACAAACAGTAGAATTAGCTGCGGGGTCAGTGTTGGGATTCACTTTTCCGAAAACTATGAAGGTGCAGGGGAACTTGGAAGGGAGAGAAGTGATAATACCTATAGACAGCGGAGCTTTGCACAATTTCATTTCATGGGAATTGGTGAGATCACTAAATTGTAAGTTAGAAGAAACCAAGAAGTATGTGATAGCTATGGGTAATGGGCTGGAGATTAAGGGGGGAGAGATTTGCAAGGGTATAGTTGTATCAGTACAAGGGTTGGTGATCACTGAGGAATATTTACCAATGGAGTTGGGCAGCTGTGATGTTATACTGGGAATTAAATGGCCGCAAACTCTAGGCAAAGTGGTGATTGATTGGAGTAAGATGACAATAGAGATTAGACAAGGAGACCAGACCCTTACAATTGTAGGAGACCCAACACTCTCAAAAACACCGAGTAATTTGAAGAGTTTGGTGCATACTATAGCAAATGAAGACTCGGTATATCTGTTACAATTGGGCTTCTCGGAGTTAGAAGAGCTGAAGGGTACCAACCCAATTAAACCCGAACTCCAGGATGTGTTGGAAGAGTTCAGGGCGGTCTTCAACATGCCTCAGAAATTACCTCCCGAAAGAGTAAGAACCATGCCATTGTACTCCAAGAAGGAGCCAATCCAGTCATGGTTAGACCTTATAAATATCCACAGTTCCAGAAGAATGAGATTGAGAAGTTAGTAAAGGAAATGTTGGATTCAAGAATCATTCAACCAATTGTGAGTTTGTATGCTAGTCCGGTGTTGTTGGTTAAAAAAAAGGATTGGGGTGGCGTTTTGTGTAGACCACCGTGCCTTAAATAAGTTGTCAGTAGTGGACAAATTCCCTATTCCTATCACAGACGAGCTACTTGATGAATTGAAGGGGGCTACCATCTTTTCGAAGATTGATTTAAAGGCATTGTATCACCAAATCCGAATGAGAATAGAGGACATAGAAAAGACAGCATTTAGGACTAATGAAGGGCATTACGAATTCCTTGTCATGCCCTTCGGATTGACTAACGCACCAGCCACGTTTCAATCCCTCATGAATCAGGTTTTTAAACCTTATCTCCGAAAGTTTGTATTGGTTTTTTTTTATGACATCGTGGTTTACAGTACCAACAATGAAGATCATGTTTGTCACTTGAGGGCAGTCCTAAATGTGCTCCTATCCCAGCACTTGTATGCGAATTGGAAAAAGTGCATTTTTGGACAGGAAACATTGGAATATCTAGGGCACATTATATCAAGAGATGGGGTGGTGGCTGACATGAGAAAAATTCAGGTTATAGTCAATTGGCCAAAGACCTGGGAATGTGAGGGAGTTGAGGAGTTTTTTGGGACTGACAGGATATTATAGGAAATTTGTGAAGAACTATGGAGATATTTCCTGGCCTTTGACACAATTATTAAAAAAGGAAGGGTTCAAGTGGACTAGGGAGAGTGAGGCTTCCTTCCAACAGCTCAAGCAAGCCATGATTTCAGCACCGGTGTTGACACTATCGGATTTCACTAAACCATTCATAGTGGAAATCGATGCTTCAGCAAATGCCATAGGAGTTGTCCTGATGCAAGAGAACCAACCTATTGCTTATTACAGCTAGGTTCTGTCAACTTCTAGCCGACATAAATCAGCCTATGAGCGTGAACTGTTGGCCATTGTTCTGGCGGTGTAGAAATGGCATTCATACCTTTTAGGCCATCAATTTATCATCAAAACCGACCAGTAGCCACTTAAATTTTTGCTGGAACAATGTGAGGTACACCCTGAGTATCAGAAATGGCTGTCCAAACTGTTGGGGTACACTTTCAGCATTGAGTATAAAGCGGGAAGAGAGAATAGAGTAGCAGATGCCTTGTCAAGAATTCCTAATCAGGCGGAATTAATGGCAGTAGTAGCAATCAGGGCGTTGGATATGGAGCAAATACTCAAGGATATTGAGGCTGATCCCAAATTGTCCAAATTAAGGTGAGAGCTCCTAGAAGATGGTGGGTTGCATCCTCCCTACACCATAATCCAGGATCGCTTGTTTTACAAGGATCGGTTAGTAATTCTGAAAACTTCAGCCTCAATACCAGCACTGATCACGGACAGCCACCAGAGTAACGTAGGAGGGCATGGGGGTGCTCTAAAAACTTATAAGAGGCTAGCAAATGAACTGTTTTGGAAAGGGATGAAAAATGATATCTATAGGTTTGTGGCTGAATGCTTCATCTGTCAGCAAAACAAGTATTTGTCGCTGTCTCCGGTTGGGCTTATGCAACCTTTACCAGTGCCACAAGAAGTTTGGGAAGATGTTTCTATGGATTTCATAGAAGGGCTGGCAAAATCAAAAGGATTTTCGGCTATCCTAGTAGTGGTGGACAGACTTAGTAAGTACGTTCATTTCATTCCACTAAAACATCCATATACTGCACAATCTGTTACTTATATCTTTGTACAAGAGGTGGTGCGTTTGCATGGATACCCTAATTTGATTGTGTCCGATAGGGATAAAATATTTCTGAGCAAATTTGTTACAGGGTACAAGGTTGAGATACAGTTCAACCTACCATCCACAAACGGATGGGCAAACCGAGGTTGTCAATAGGTGTCTAGAGGCATATCTAAGATGTTTTACTAGCAAGCAACCTCAACATTGGGCACGTTGGGTGGGATGGGCTGAATATTGCTATAACACGTCTTTTCACTCAACTTTGAGCACTACACCGTTCAAAGTCCTCTATGGACGAGATCCTCCCACTATCACCAGGTACAGAATTCAATACTTTGCTGGACACCATTGACGCACTGCTGCAGGAAAGGGACCAGAATTTATTCGAGTTACGTCAACACTTGATGTTAGCTCAGCAGAGGATAAAGTTGGCAGCAGATGGGAAACGAAGAGATGTGAAGTTTCAGGTGGGGGATAGGGTCTTTGTCAAGTTGGCACCTTATCGCCAACAATCTGTGGAGACAAGGAGTAACACCAAGTTGGCTCTGCGTTATTTTGGTCCCTTTGAGATTCTACAACGCATCAGGCCAGTTGCTTATCAGTTAAAGTTGGCCCTGACAGCTAAAATCCACTCTGTTTTCCATGTTTCTTGGCTGAGGAAGGTCTTGGGTATGGATGATTCAGTCATAAGCATGCCAGATCATTTACTCATTCCTGAAGCTACCCCAGATTATCCAGCTGCACTTTTGGCCATCAGAAACCTCACTTCTAGCCCAGATTTAGAAGTGCTTATTCAGTGGACAGACCATCCAATTTCGGAGGCTACATGGGAGCTGTTTGAAGATATGAAAGTTCAATTTCCAGACTTTCACCTTGAGGACAAGGTGAGGCTGATGGGGGGGAGTAATGATAGACCAAAGGTAACTTAAGTCTATGTTAGGAAAAATAGAAAGAAGGCAGGGGAGTAAAAGAGTAGAGGTGTAGTTTTGGCTATTAATTCTCTATATTCAGTTAGTTAGTTAGTAGTGTTGACAACCAATCATCAGATTGTCAGCTAACCGAATCTGTTAGTAGCTACAGATTCTCAGCATAAATAAGAACATAGGAAGGAGGAGAGAGGGTATCATGAAGTGTCATATGTATGAGCCTTAGGCTGGAGGTACTAGACCTCGAAAACCAGTTTATCATTTGTATTCTGTTAAAGAATCAATACCAGGGTATACATTTGCCATACCTTGTTTTTGGATCCTATCATATAGTTCCCCATCCTTATGCAGTTTCTAGATAGTCCTAGTCCCCGTGGGAGTGGCATCTCCCCTTCAACTCACCTGGGGTAAGCTGTAAAGGATTTGTCTTGTAATATCCTTTGAATCCCACTAAATATGAAAAGTTTTGAAATGATATATTTATTTACATATTGCTGGATTGACGTCGTTCCTTCAATTTGGTGATTTCTTCTTTATTGATTTGCTATGTTGCTTATTGTTTGCATAACACTTACCTCTAAATCCTAATTTGGAACTATCCAGCCCTAATGGGCGGCAGTTTGTGTCATGCAAGGAAGTCTCATCATACTTGCTATCATTCCATGGTCTCCATGATGCAAATGAGTTGGACAATGGCCATTTTGACAGCAATATGCAGTTTACTGACAAAATAACTTCTGGGAGAGTAAGTTGGTGTTTTCACATGACTTGCAGTTTTCAACTTCTTGGTATAGATTATGTTAACAAAGAGTCATGCAGGTCAGAGATGTTCTCAAAAATGACAACAATGGGGGTGATGTAACTGCCTGTTTGGTGTTGCCCATAGCTTCCACGTCTACTGAACATGAAGATCAACCAACACAACTCAAGGTGGGGAGTGGTGACTGCATGCAAACAGGTAAAAGATATAAATGCCACAAATGCACTATGTCTTTCGATGAGCAGGATGACTTGTTGGAACATCTATTGTCATTTCATCAGAGGGCCCCAAAGAGGCTTAGATGTGGAACATCCATAAATGAAGAGGTGATACTTAAAAATGGAAAGTATCAATGCCAATTCTGCAGTAAAATTTTTGAAGAAAAGCACCGGTATAATGGTCACCTTGGAAACCACATAAAAGACTATGTCAAAAGAGTCGAAAAATCTGGTGGTGTGAAGGGCTCTAGACATGCATTTACTGGAGTTCCTTCCATTGCTACAAACATTAAAGAATCAAGTACAATTGAGCAGGATGCTGTTGCAAGAACTTCTGATAATACAACTCAGGATGAAAGAACTATTGTTCCATTTTGCGAAGTAAATACTTCTGTTGCAATTGATGTTGGTTCACATGATTTTGTTAGTTTTAGTAATAGTAAAAAAGTGGAGAAGATGATTGAAACTGCTGAGAGAACAAACTTTTGTTCATTTGGAGAATTAACTTCATCAACTATTCAGAATAGTTGCAGTCATAAATCTTATGATGAAGCCGATGCTTTAAGGTCTCCAATGAATGGGATCAATAATTTTGATGCGGAGTACACCATTGCCCATATTCACAGCTGTGTTTCTGCTAATAGGGACCAGGCCTCTATTGTTAAGGATGATTTGAATAGAGTTGAGGACATTGAGTATAGAGTTCAATCTGCCAAACTGAATTACATGGAAGTTGATGACCAGAATTTGATTGGCAAAGATAAGCCAATATCTGATTTTGATAATAGTTGCATTATGCAGGAGAATGCTGCAACTACGATTCAGGAGAACAATAGTTCCACAGCTTCTTCGACGGTTCCATTTGGTAAACACATAGATTACAGATCTCTAGGTAGTGAAAATCAGATTCTCATTTCCACCACAGTGGAACCTATGCTGGAAATGAGTTCTAACGATGCTTCATTTACATATTTGGATGAACAAGAACATGCTTTAAACTCTAAATTGAATGATTTGTCTGCCATTCCGATGGATGAATCTGAATTTGATAAAGTGGTTGAGTGTGGAGATAATGAGCAAAGAGCTGTTGCTGGCAGCAGTAACCCTTTACAGATTGAGAATATAAGTCATAGAAGCTGCTTTGTTGTTCCAAATGCAGAAGAGCAAATGCATGATATTGGAAATAATACCATTGCAACTGCCAAACACACATTAATCAATCCACATCAAAAAAAGGAATATGAAGGCATTCAGCTTACTTTATCTGGTGTTGAGCAAACTTGTTTTCTAAAAAATAATGAGGTCAAGTTCTCTAATGTTACAATGGAGGTGCACAATCATAATGTAGTGTCATCCTCTAAGGATAGTGATAGCATAGATGTTGGTTTGGTTGCTGGCAATGCTACTAAAATTGATGTGGAAAAAGGGTTTGACAGTTCCTTACTTGGAGTCTTCAATAGTCCACAGGAGAGGCCTGTGGAGAATACAAATTCTGATGGCAACGTGATAAGGCTATTTTGTGACAGGCAAGCACGTGAAGATGAAAATAATGTGAGTGAGGAGTTCTCCATCACAGTGAAGGAGCACAAACATAAGGAAAAGAGAAGCTTCAGTAATGATGAGAAACATTTTGCGTCATACGGCAAAAAGGAGAGAGATTTAATGGTAAGTTATGTGGAGGAAACATGTTCTCAGAGTCAGAGGAATCATGAGCAGCATACTTTTGCTGATGAAGACAATATTGATCTATGCAGTGGCACTGCACATGAGCTGAAGCACAAAAGGGAATCAGTAGAGAGTATACTTTGTCTCTCTGGCAATACTACGTCACAGGGCATTGAGAATAATATGAACAGGCTTTTTTCAGTCACACTTGATGTCATGCCTAGCATTGACAGCTTCAAGAGTTCTAGGAAAAATGATTTGGTGATTGATTTTGATAGCCACAGACAACCTAAAGAAAATGTCACCTCTGATTTTATGTGGGGAATCAATGATATGCAATCTGCAGACTATTTTCCTGCATATAGTTTGGTGTCTGATAAGGTATTAGCTATGCTCATACTTAAAATACTGCATGTTAATTGAAGATCATGCTTCTATCGTGACATTTATTGTTACAGTATTGCAAATTGTTTCAACTTTAGGAAATACTTGGTCAGTCATTTCTTTATGGCACTGGGTTATTCTTGGGCATTGTGAATAGAATGTTAATATTCCTTTACGCTTAGCCCTTGCAGCTTTGTCCTTGATTTGTCCTCCGTTTAAGTTTCTTTTTATGCTTGAAAACAAGGATTTGTTTTAAGAGGCTTATCCATTTATTCTACAATGAAAGTTATAGTGGGCATATAAAGTTTACAATGTTGGAGAGTTGTGACAGTTTTAGCTTAGAGTATACGTAAATCTTTGCTTCAGATTCTGTAGAAATATTTGGTATTTCTTCAGAACCTTTGTGTATTTGGTGATTTGTAAAGTTATCATAACTTGTATATTTTTTTTCTTGTTGCAATGGACAGGGTGGAAGTGAAATTGGTCAAAAGTTTGATGGCTGTCAGGGGAGATTAAGCAGCATGACAAATTTGGAATATTATCCAACAACTTCTAAGATGAGCACTCATTCAGATGAATCCAGTTTCTTTTCTTGTGCTGCAGGAATTTCTGATGGTTTTAACTCATCTCTCTGGCATGAGAAGGGAGCTTTGCATTTGTTGCCTAAGGCTACAGGCAGAAACTCTGCTCCTACTATCTGTGCAAATTGCAAGAATGAGTTTTATCATGAAGCTTTTGGAGCTGAAATACAAACAACCTCGTTGAATTTCATTTGTAGAGTTTGCAAGCCTAAATTCTGTGGGTGCTAGATCCTTTACGGAATGGTTGACCAAGAAAATCCAACCTTCATTTAGGAGTACCATTGTGCCCAAGTCAAGTTGAGCTATATTCAGGTATTTCTGTTGGACAATACTTTTTTCCTTACAGGTCCCAAGGTTTTTAGATTGTTACAATTCACTATTCATTTGGTGTCTTTACTGTGTCTTCTAGTAGTTGATCATGGAACCAGTACCAAAATTGCTTAGTTTAATCCCAACCACCAAATGCTACCTTCCCGATTTGAATTCTGATGGAGGAAGAAGCAATGTGTCTCCCTCTACCACCACTAGGCCACAGTGGTTGTTAACTTGTTGGTTACTTTTTGAAGGTTGCTTGAGCTATCTTTTTCATGTTCTAATGATGCTCAACATATAATGTAAACATCCAGCTCCTAGAGCAGTTGATTAGACCTATCAATATTGTGTTTATGTGAGACTAACTCAGTAGTCATGTTTGTCCTTTTTGGATATTACTAAATAAGTGGGCCATGTTATTGAGAAGTAGTTGGTTTAAGAATTGTGGTTGTTTGAACTTTAGTACTGATATCGTGCTCCTAAAAATGGTTTTGTTTAAAGTCGCTGACACTTTCTTTGTTTTTGTGACAATTTGTGTACCCAGGGTTGATGGCTGCACAGCATTGTGGCCAACGTGACCAGAGGCAAGAGGCTGATTTTAAAGTTCTGGTTGGACTCTGTTGTCTCTTGCCAGATGATAAAATGGTTCACAAGTTAGATTGCTGATTTTTTTATTTGGGGTTCATTTATCTTGTGAAGGGCATATCATTTAATCAGTAGAAAAGTATCAGGTGTTCAATCATATAACCAATTAGTTTAGGTTCTATTAGGCATTTGTCTCGAACGCAAAACCCTTCATTCTAGATGTTCTTTTTCTCAATTCAAATATTTAGCCAGTGATTATTCATTCTATGACTATTGCTTTACTTTGCTTCTTCGTGTATGCCCAGAAATTTCTTGGGCGCCTCTGTTGGATTGGAAGCCTTTGCATGTGACGTGGTTGAAAAGGCTTAAATTGTTCGTCTTCAGGGAGAGTAGATAACCAATAAAAAATAGGAGTATATAGAAGAACTATAGTTCAGGCGGCACACATCCTAATCAATGTCGCCTCTTATCTAACAGCAGATAGTATAAGAACATAAATATTTTAGGTTTAGGCTTCTTCTCTGGGTTTTATACTCAGTAAGCTAACCCGGATAAACTTAATGACAGCGTAACATACATTACATGCTAATACTATACCTGGAGAGGGGGAGAGGAGGTAATGTTATCTAGTTTTATGTGGTAGACTTTTTTGCATAAGATCATTTACAACTACTAGAGCTGAAGGAGTCGATCTTGTTAGATGCTGGGGCTAACAAGGTGAAAGACAATACTATGGACCACTCTACAAGTGCTGCTACATGGAAATAGTCCTGTCCTCGAGTAAATTTTGTGTTAACAAAATATCAGGTGAGGCAAAATGCTTAGGTGGTGGAAGAATAGGAATCATTAACATGGTGTTTCCTCAAAAGGGAAAGCATCTACCGAGGTTGACTGCTCTGTCTTCTTGTTATCATTCCTACAAGTATTTATATATATATGTAATGTATGCCGATGCTGTGCAGTGCAGCTCTGCATATTTCTCTAGAATTACTTTTATCTGTAATATTATTCATACTATAGAGTTGCACATGATTGCCTACTAAACTGTCTCCCTAAAATTTTGCCCATGTGCTTGTCGCTGTCCTAAGGAGTTGGAGGAGACCATTGTAGGGTAACAAAGTAGCTAGGCCGCTGTTAAAATATCTTTTACTTGGTTTGATTTGACGCCATATAAATTCTAGTTTGTTAGTAATATTCATAATAAACTTTATAATATCAGGTAACAGCAGGTACTAAGGCTTCACATTGCTTGCCAGTAAGATCTGAGAAAATAGAACAAAAAAAACAAAAAAGTCACGCGTTAAGAACAAGATGGATGCTAAAGGCTGCCAGACTAATTTATAAAAGGCATGCGTGCCTATGTTAAGTTTAAAATTGGTTAACTAGATAGAATAAGATTGGCTAAGGAATTGTAAACACCACACCAGAGTGGCTTACTTCACTCGAACCATACAAAAAGAGTAGCCCCCGACCAGACCGGTGTCTGCGGCGGTGGGGAAGGTGAAGAAGAGAGAGGATCAGAAGAGAAGTTCAGTTTGGTAGGACTAGGAGTAGGAGTGATCTGTTTATTTATAAATCCATAAAATTTTCAATTCGTCTGTGCTTTATGCCCTCCCAAGCCCTAAACTAATCTTCAACATCTGACCCTTTTATCCAATCGTTTAGCCATAACCTGGGAGGTGCGCTCCGAAAAATAAGATTTTATTCGGGTCACGAACCAAACCCTCACGGTAACGAATCACACTCCCCCAGCTTTAGTTTGTCCCTCGTTCTATACCCACCTGAATTTGTTTATTGTAAAAACTGGATCTAGTTTTGTCTTCCTTTTATTTGTTTTTGGAATTTTGTTTTTTGTGCGGAACATGGGGGGCCGGATCGGCTTGGGTTTGCTTTTGATTTTGATTTTGATTTGTGGATGGCTGCCGTACTCCTACTCCTCCGCCGCCTCCCGGGCCCAATCCGCTAGGGTTTCGATGTGTAAGTTGCAGTCCCTCTCGGATTCGATCTTTGGGATTCGAGATCAAAACGATGTTGGTGGTTATCTCCATGTCACTGGTGTCACGGAGGTCAGTGATGTCTTTTTCTTGCTCTTGCTCTTTCTGTTTCTTTCTTCTTCTTTTTTTTGGGGTGAAGTTCTCGATCTTTGCCTCATAATCTCTGCGGGTTGTTTTGCTTTCGTCTTTATCAAGATTATTTAAACTTAGAATTAGTAATACCGTCAGTGTAGAGAAGATTCCTAGTATACCTGTTTACTATTTTGCTTCTGGGTCTCCGTTCGTGGGCGTAAATGTGTCGACTTTATGCATTTTAGGCTTGGTTCGGTTGGCACTTATTGCGTCCAACACTAGTTCTTAACACACCAAAGATTTTATATTGTGAATGAATTGTGCGAATTTTGTGGCACATATGTACAGACTTCTGGTGATTTATTATTAGGTTCTTAATTGTCTATAGTGAATTCGATGGATATTTGCTAACTTCGATTGGTGTTTAAATGTATTTGTTGCTGTTGGTATCGTTACTGATTGGATTTGTATTGCCTTTTGAAGGGAGATGAGGGCTCATTGCTGAAGGCATTGGATGTGCTTCACAAGAATAATCATAAATTTGTAGCTGTGCTTTTCTATGCCTCATGGTGCCCTTTCTCCAGGAACTTTAGACCAATCTTCTCCCTCCTGTCTTCCTTATATCCATCAATTCATCATCTTGCAATCGAAGAATCATCTGTTAGACTAATGTCAGGACTTAAAATCTATGAGAATTTATTACGTTCATAGCATGTTTATGGTCTTTAGCGTATAACAATGATTGGATTTCTGCAGGACGCTGCACAAGTATAAAGTTCATGGATTCCCTAGGCTTTTCCTACTGAATTCTACAATGCGTGTTCGCTATCATGGGTCCCGTGGTCTTGGTTCCCTTGCTTTGTTCTACACTGACGTTACAGGTAATTTTTTATCCTCACCTTCTACTCAAATTATTTTGAGCTGCAACCGGGCAATATTATCTACCTATCTGCAGTAATGAAAATGTTGTGGTCATTTTTTGTAGGAGAATAGTCTTAGTTACAAAATTTTTCTCATTGTTTATCTGTTAAATTGTTGCAGATGTTCTATTCAAGCATTTTTTTCAGTAAGATTTAATTTATTGTGGTAGCATATAGTTATTTCCGATAATCTTTTGAAGGGTAAATGCTTGTTTTGCTATTCTTTTTGGTCTTGAATTATGCATGCATCAACCCTTGACCATGTTTGTATACGTCATCCTTGAATTTGATGTACATCTATATGCTTGTCATGGTTGAGGATTGATTTTTGCCATGGGACCTTACGAGGATGGTTGATTGTAGGCATTCAGACTGCGTCTCTGGACAAAGGAGTGCTTGACAAAATTGCACGTCCACCAAACTATGAAAATCAAAACCAGATTGAGCAGGAAAATTGTCCATTCCCGTGGGCAAGATCTCCTGATAAATGGTTTGCACAGGAGACATGTCTGGCACTGGCTACTGCTTTTGTGATTTTGAGATCGCTTTACTTGTTTTTGCCAGCACTTCATGCGTTGGCCCGGTTTCTTTGGAGAAGACGCATTCGGATCATCAGATTAGGGAGCCTCTTGGAACATGCAGGAGCCTTATTAAATCGTGTTTCTTTTAAGGAACCATGTGGAAAAAGGAATTTGCAGGAAGGAGCTATTAATGCTAGGGCATGGGCTTCCAAGTCCCTAGTTACTGTGTCTATAGGAGATTCGAGCTCCAGTAGGGGTCCACCAGTAAGTGAATTATGATGGCCTCAAGTTTGGAGATAGATATCGAATATTCCTACAAAAGGTTTGTGCTACAAATTTGTCTTCTGCCGGTAGCTTTTTTCCCAAGGATGTTCTTGGCATTATTAATGTTGACCATGTAGTGACCCATTTGTCATTTTGTGCATATGTTTAGAATACAATTTGTTTACCATTCAAGAAACAATAAATTAGATTTCAGTTTCTGAACAGATTACAGTTGGCTGAACTGATGTAGACATAGTTTGTTATTACCAAGTCAGTGTAACAATTTGCAAAGGTTGAAACTTAATTCCTGGGATATACATATGTCCATTTTATAACCAAGATCCCATTTACCAGAGTTTTTGAAATATCTACTCGAGTCTGGAATTTGATTTTGCGACTGTACCCATTGGATATAGTTGTAGAACTTGTAGAGAGATGTATGATTTTTCCCTTTACGATACAAGTGATCCTAATTTGTGACCGCCATGAAGTACAGAATGGGGAGATTGAGGACCGTTTTTCAAAATTTTCAAGGACACATCTTTTAATATGTTCATAATCTGAGTCGTTTTTACTGCTTAACAAACAAGAATCAATATGAACCTGATGAGAACTATTAGCTGCGTGCGAACTATTTTTTAATTTAATAACTCTCTTAATTTGATCGGTTTTATCATTTTTTAATAAACAAAAAGATGTTTTTTAGCTTAAAAATTTGGAAGCTTTCTTACATAATCAGATGCCAAGTCTTAGAAGCACATAGAGCAAAGACAAAATCCGACAAATTTCCACTTAGTTTAGGGGGGCCTGGTCCCATCGTTATGATCGGTGACTTGAATCATTAACCTAACCCATCGGACATCGGCTATTGGTTTTACGGTCAACGTCACACCATCTGTGTGACCCCACTAAATTCCCATCCAACGCTTCTAATTCACAAATGGACCTTCAGAGTTTTGAACCCCAATTTTGACCGTCGATTGTACTGCGCCAACATTGTTAAAACCGCATCATATGTCTCCTGACTGGACCAACCGCTCTATATCATCAGCAGTTGTCCAGTCCAGCCACCAAAACCCGCAATTTCATTTCTCACGTACACGCATAGTCGCACAGAGAGTGAGAGTGAGAGAGAGAGAGAAAAGCAATGGAGAAGGAGAGAGAGCAACTGGTTTACTTGGCTAGGCTCGCAGAGCAGGCTGAGAGATACGATGGTACTTCTTCTTTTTCATCTTCGAGCAATTTATATTTGCAAAATCTAAGCTTTTGGTCTTTTCTCCTTGTATGTTTGATAAAAGGGCGTGGTTATGGGTATGTTTGATTTGTGTTTTTAGATTATGTACAGACGGGGGTTTTGCTTCATTTCTCTTGTTGGATTGGTTGGTGTATTGTATGTTCCTATTTCTAGTCATTAACTTATCATTTTGTGTTTCAATTATTCCCTTCGATTTAGGTCCTCTTTCTCTAGGATTAGTGTTGTATTTTGATTCATTTTTAGCTTCTTCCGCTGAAGTACGGTGGTCGGTTCATGTCTGATAGGCATGTCATAAATGGGGATTGTCTGGTTTGTACTATTCTTCAACTTTGTATCACGTCACTTCTCGGTCTCTCTTGTTCATAGACACGAGCCTGGGTACCATATTGGTGAAAGCGGCTATGTGCTTCGCATGTCTATTTGTGTTTTATTTATCCTCAACTCCAAAATGTTCAACCTGCTTGTTGCAGAGATGGTTGAGACAACGAAGAAAGTTGCCAAATTAGATGTGGAATTGACAATTGAGGAGAGAAATTTGCTCTCAGTGGGTTACAAGAATGTTATTGGTGCGAGAAGAGCGTCATGGAGAATCTTGTCTTCCATTGAACAGAAGGAGGAGGCTAAGGGGCATGAACAAAATGTAAAGAGGATAAAGGAATACAGACAAAGGGTCGAAGATGAGCTTTCAAGGATATGCAGCGACATATTGTCAATCATTGATGAGCATCTTCTCCCATCCTCCGGGTCTGGGGAATCAAGTGTATTTTACTATAAGATGTGAGGTTCATTGACCATTATATAATTCCCTTTCCTTTTAGTTGTTGAGCTGTTCTCACTTGGAGCAATAGTTCTGCTACACATTGAAAAATGGACAACACTTTCAAAGGTGGAGGAACTTTTAGATTTTTGCTATTTCTCGTGTAATTTGAGTTGATAGGCTGGTGTTTTCTGTGAAGTGATGCAGCCAAAGACCTAATTAAGACTTCATAACATTATTGTGTAATGGGATTTATATCTGTCAACCAGTTTATGACCGTTTTTTAAATTGGTTCAGGACGTTTATTCCCTCCAGAGTTTCAGTTAATCAATTATGTTTACTGAGATAATTTCATATTTGCGTTTGTGCTACTTCGTTTTGAAAATTTCAAACACCCTTTTATTATATTTTCAGTGTGAAACTTTTTAATCTCTTTGGGGTAGGAAAGGAGACTATTACCGTTATCTAGCTGAGATTAAAAGTGGTGATGATCGAAAAGAAGTTGCAGACCAGTCCCTGAAAGCTTATGAGGTGTTTGGTGACCTTCCACTCAGTTTGAGATTTATTTGATCTTCACATTTTTGCTCAATTTATTTCCTTAAGTTTCTCTCATTTTGTTTCCAAACATTAAATATGAAAGTTTAAGAGAATTGTTCACTTAATGAAGGCTGCCACATGTTTTTATTTGCCCTGCAGGCTGCCACTTCTACTGCTGCCTCGGATTTGCCACCGACTCATCCAATCAGACTCGGCCTGGCCCTGAATTTCTCTGTCTTTTACTATGAAATATTGAATTCCCCAGAAAGGTCAAAATGCCTTTTCTAAAAGATTTTAAACTCTATACTTCAGAAAAATGGTATTAATAATAATGGAAAAAAGTTCGTAACTATGCTATTTTCTTTATGCATACAGCTCGTTGGTAACTTGCAGACTGCTTCCCTTCTCGTGGATGTGAATTTTGTGCTGTTGTCTTTACATTATCTATGTTGTGCAGGGCCTGCCATTTGGCTAAGCAAGCATTTGATGAAGCCATAGCAGAACTTGATAGCCTCAATGAAGAATCCTACAAAGACAGCACCCTTATCATGCAACTTCTGAGGGATAACCTAACATTGTGGACATCTGATCTGCCAGAGGAAGGAGGTAACTTTACAATTACCCTCTCTCCCCAGAGCAGTGTGCTCCTTGATCCTTAAAAATTTTCTTTAGAGAAATTCAAAATATTAGCGGTTACTTTTAGGCTTATGATCCATAGCTTGTTTTCTTCCAACGAAGAACCTTTCTTTCTTTTCTGGATCCATGAGGCATGGAGCATTTTTAATTTTCTTTTTTTCCGAAGGAAGTTTGCAAGAGGCGCTAGTCAAAGAAAAAAATAACTGAAGTTGATGGTCTACTTTAAAATCTGAATTTTGGGTCAGACAGAATTCTGACGGATTTGGTTAGGGTTTACTTTATGATAAAATGAAATCTTTGTGTCAGGAATTGCTTTTTTCAGTGGTGTTTGCGTATTGCTTCCTTTGATTCATAAATTTTATTGTGGGGCTAACAATGAGAGTTTCATCATATTGTTCTATGGAAGCTAAGAATTTGTCAGGCATTTGGACCTTGATCAATTTATATGATACAATGGAATGACTCTAGCCCGTATGATGAATTAAGATTAATTCTTTCTTTATCAATCAGTCACCATAATCATTCATACATTTTTGATAATTACAACTTTGCAGGTGAGCAACCTAAATCTGATGAACTTCAAGCCGAGGTAAGAAGTTTGTGATTTTGACGTATTCATTTGTATGCCTGTACCTACAATTGGATATCTGCTTTAGCTGTTCTGATTGGTGATGTTGTTGGTAAAAGCAAAAGATTATAGTTACAGAGGGATCCTGTTTACAGTTGTAATGTCATTGAATCATATGAATGATAAATTAATGATTTTGATATCATAAATTTCATTTTATGCATTGTACAATACAGAATGCAATGAAGGATTAGGAGTATATACTGCAACTCCTTGGCCACCTTATTGAGACTGATATCAGTCTTCTAACAGTTGCAATACTGATGATTAGGTAGTCCAGTCTTTTGAGGTTTAAGAAGCACACTTGATGGCGTTATTGCTTTGGTTAAAATGTTTCTAGTTTGTCATAGTGGTTAAGGTGCATAGTTGAAAGATCTGTTATACAGTAACAGCGAAATTAACCAAGCCCTTCATTTTAGGGAAAAGACCAAACCAAGTGCATCTTAGATATGCACACAGAAAAGGGAAATGTTTTATGAGATAGTAATTTTAAAAAATAGTTGTACGAAATGCAGTTGCACTGATGGTCTTCACTTCCGAAATTGGTTTTGAAAACTTTGAAGGTAATGTTATTTGTTTGGCCTAGCTTTGCAAAATTTTACTTATTGCAGATGCTGCTCGTACATGCAGATCTTATCTACTTATGCACTAACCAATTGTGCCTATTTATTTTCCAGAATTAGCTGGGGTAGAAGGGAGTGGTTTTCTGAGACTGCTTTCAGTAAGAGGAAGGGAAAATTATGATGCATTACCCTTTTAGTAGATGTGTAGATGTGTGTGGAGTGGTGGACCATTGTCTTCATGGCTTGTGGCCATATATATCAATAGGTGGTTGCAGACAGTTTGTGAATTCTATTTAAACCTAGTTGGATTTTGCTACTTTTGAACCATTGCTGTCGCCTTTAGAATATATAGATTCAATTGGTTTTAGACTTGGCCATGCGAAGTTTCATATACTGATTGGTGTTGCATTTGATCTTGTAATATGCCATTTCTCTTTAATGTTTATCCAATTTGCAAAATCACTATTGATTGTAGACGTGTACTTGTTGGGCAGATTTTTGCCAGTGCATGGCTAGTTTGTTTATGGATGGTTTATCTTTTATAAATGCAGAGGCAGCTTGTTGGCCATTTGCTCCCCCTTCAGTAAATGTAATTTGTATAGATATCCGGTAGCTAATGCCTGTGTTGGCTGCAAGACTTAATCTGAAACTGTATACAACATAAAACATGCAGTCATAAAGTCACGCGGAACATTGCTGTGTTTCCAGTAAACATCCTGTCTCAAGTGAAAGAATCAGAAAACGATACAACTTCCCCATCTTTCATTTTAATCCCCTACTACCATTTACTCATTGGGGACGAATCGTATCAATAGTATACTTAATTACCTGTAGTGTACATACTCCACTTTTATAATTTTCGTCAATTGATTACCTACAATTTTAAGTAGAGAAAATGTTGATATGATTATATTAATGACTTTATAATCAAAAGATGAAATGTAGCCAACACAGGGGAGTCAGAAGATGCAAAATTAGGAGCAAATAATCTGAGAAACCCCAAGGGTTGGAAAAACAAATGATATGTGCCTCCAGAACAAAGCCGTCAAGAAATCGATCATTAAGATCTCACACCTTGCAGCCGAAAGGGGAGGCAACAATCGCCATTTCAAAACAGCTATTTGTTTGATCCAAAAGAACACAAAACACCCACACAACAATCCCCAATTTAATAATATACACCATCAGCCGACGCAAACGAAGCTTTACCCAGAATGCTGAAAAGACGAAAGAGCACGAAATAGTTCCGACTCATTTCTGCTCGCTCAAACCATTCCTTTGATACATGTATATATATATAGAGGGAGAACTAGGAAACTAAACAAACCCTAGCTTGCCTAATCGTGTCCGTCTTTGATAGTTTGGGCCTGGGTTTGTCTTTACTACGACTTTTTTTGTACTTTGAACAGTAGATTCGGCCTGCTTGTTAGTTGTTAGAGGCCTTATTGTTGTAATCAAACATGAATTTTGAGATTTAAAATAACAAAACATAATTTTCTTCTGGATTATATTTCATTAAAAACTATATATAACTAAAATAGGATTAATTAAATAAATACATTTTCAATTCTATATGTACCGACTGAGTGGGTTATTATTAAATTCGTATCATACCTCTATTCTATATAATTATTAGACATAATATTTTTACTAAATAGGGATAAAGCTACGTACTATTGGAACTCTCCAGATATCGGCCCTTAGCGAAATATTTTGAAGTCTCGAACCAAATATTTTGATGGAAGAATCCAAGTTTGGTTTGCCGAGAATAGGCCAAGTGTCCAGTCATGTTGGTATTATATGTTTTTTGCTTTGGTTAAACCACTTGGTATCTGGCACCACATAGGCAACCGAGTCCAGATTCGAGCCGGAAAGGACCCTTACGGGCGGCAAAGCTCTCCCTCACGAGTGTTTAAAGTGACACCATTCTCAAGACTCGAACTCGAGACTTTGGTTAAGGATGAAGGAGCTCCTACCGCTCCACCACAGCCCCCGTGGGTATGTTGGTATTATATGTATGACTGAACTTTAGCTCAAACGAAATGAAATAAGAAGTAACAGCAAATAAATTGATTTATCTAACAACTCGACCATCAAAAAGTGTTACTTAGTTGAGACTCTTCTAGTCCAACTTTTGACCTTTGCATCTCCTTTAGACAGAACAGAAAATGGTAAGACCGTTTCATCTTCATTCCACCTGACAAAAGTCGAATGACTTTCATGTTTCAACTGATAAAGTTGGCTTCAGACGATAATTTTGTTTGGTATAAATCCATAACACCATTTAGAAACATAAAGTGAAATTACAACTGAATCATAATCACCTTTCTACCTCCCGCTTGCCTCATAATTCAAGAAACCAAAAGAGTCTATATATCGCATATTTGCAACAGGAACTTTTACTGGAAGATCTGCCTTAAAACCAAATGCTAAGGAGACAAGATACAGGATTGAGCTTTCATATACTACAAACCGGGTATTTCTTGAATCCAGGTAAACAACTTCTGCTCAAAACAGTGGCACAATAGAAGGCAATTTATGTCAGATTTCTAACGTGATCCCACAAAGAAATCAAGCTATATCAAACACTGAAATCTAATGAATAGAATAAATTTACAAAAGGCAGAAGAACCCTGCCATGGTTCTCTGAATTCTTTGGCAGAACCTGATGATTGCAGAGGAGAGATAGGGAATATGCCAGTCATGTATGGATAGATATTGTTTTTTATTGTCGAATGCATACGTTGGAAAGCATGTATGTGTAGGGGCTCCAGGAGAACAATAGTGTTGAAAAGATTTTATGCCCTAAATCTAACAACAACACAAGATATGTCATCTTTACTGTCTTTTCTTAATGCCTCCGCTATTAGCTGCTTAGCTGCTTTCATTGGGTCTTTAATCCTTCTTGCAATATCAACAGCCTCTTGGTTCGTCATCACCTGTATCGTTCAAGACGAAGGAAAGAGTAAATAATCCATGTGGTATTCCCTAATACAAGCACAACCTATCAAAGGAGCAGTATTTAGAGCCGACTGTGTGTCAAGAGACAAAGAAATTAAAATCCAGATAACCTTCCAAAGGCCATCACTTGCAAGGATCAAAATATCTGTATTTTCATCTATATCTGTTACTTGAATGTCAGGATCAGACCGTAAATGTGACTTGAGGCTCTTGTCCCCAAAAGCACGAGATACAGCCAACTGCCCATTCACTCTGGGGACATCTCCTGGATAAATATTTGCAAGAGAAATCTAATCAATAGTAAGCCCATGTTCCAAAAACATGTAGCAAAGCACTATCAAGCAATTAAAACATCAAGTTACCCTAAGGGCCCGTTTGGTTGAGCTTTTGTTAGTAGAGCTTTTGTCAGTAGAGCTTTTCTGAGAAGAGCTTTTTTAAAAAGTCAGTTGACTGTTTGGCTGTCAATTTAAAAAACAGCTTTTTTAAAAGTGCTTTATACAGTAGACTATTTGGCAACATAAAAATAAAAAGCACTTTTATTAATTTTAATTATATTTTATTTTATTAATTATGCTAAATAATTTTTAAAGTATATCAATATGCAAAGTACCATTTTGTAGGAAATAATTTAAATATTAAAACATGAAAAAAAAGTTAAATAATATTATAATCCAAAAATAAATATTCAAATTGAAATAGTTAAATGCACAATAAACTATGCATTTTATCGTAATACAAGAAGATTTGCAATATGTTCCCTCGCATCA